>CM062819.1:803864059-804187757 GCA_031772625.1 Pinus tabuliformis | reverse complement strand
TAGTTATTTCTTGGTCAATTATAGTTGTTTGTCTAGTCTGATCTAATATATCATTTTTTCAATCAAACTAGCCGTTGGAAGATCTGTTTTTCCGTATTTTATATGTAGCCATGATCTGATTCTTCAATTGTCCTGATGATGAACCACACTCGTTGGTTCAAAACAAGTCAACAAATGTATTATCATGTGATTTACGCTGAAATTTTTTTCTCATAAATATTCATATTCATATTGATAAATTATATAAAAATAATAATATTAATATTACAAAAATAACTATTATAATAATAATAATATTACAAAAATAACCATTATAATATAATAATAATAATTATTAATAATTTAGATTAAGTGTTGTTAATTAATTATTACATTACAAAAATAACTATTTATATTATTATTATTATTATTATTATTTTTATTATTATTATTATTAATTTAGATTGAATATTCTTATTGATAAATATATTATAATAATAATAATAATGCAAAAATAACTATTATAATATATTAATAATTATTATTATTATTTTAGATTAAGTATTGGGGAGTTGAGGAAGGCGGTGGGGAGATTAGGGTTAGGGTTTAGGATCAGACGGCCCTGGCGGACCTGCACTTGGTCAGGGTGCAGAGGATCCTGAATCCACCTACAGAGTCAGAAACCAAACCATGATAGTTTAACTGAGGGAAGAAGACCCCGATATCTAACAAGACTGAGAGAAAGATGACTGAAATGAGTGGGGGGCAGAGATACCCTCTTACAGGATGTAGTGGTAGGAGAAATGAGCCAGAATGGAGCAAACAGTGGATCAGGGAGACGTAGCAAGGACGCGCCGGTTATGGGAGTAGTATGGAAAGTAAGGATGGGGAACAAATGCCTACTGTGAGCAAAAAAAAAGCCAAGGTTTGTTATTCCAAACAATAAACTTGAGGAGTACAGAGGATATATGAAAAACCATGCACTCATTTGCAAGTTTGTAGGAACATGGGCATCTAAGAAAGACCTGACGAAATGGATACAACAGAGGTGGAAGCCCAAAGGACATATTGATCTAAAATTAGGGGCAAAAAGTTTCTTCACTGTAATATTTGCAAATCCGGAGGACAAGGAGAGGATCTTCGAGGAGGGTCCATATTTCTTCAATAATGCAGGGCTTTTTATGAGGCAATGGGAAGAATGCTATAATCCAGACAAAGAAAAAATGCTATCAGCACCAGTATGGGTCGGATTGTTTGGACTCCCGATAGATTTTTGGGACCCAAAGATTCTAGAAGGAATTGGGAACTCAATCGGGACCTTTCTAAAGGTAGCAGAATCCACCACGAGAGGAAGATATACATCATATGCCAGAATTTGTGTCTACATGAATATCACAGAATCGCTTCCGAATCATATTGAAGTGGAATACCATGACGAGGTCTGCAATAGCTAGTCTATTATGAACACATTCCTTTCAGATGTAGACGGTGCCATGAATACAGTCATCTGTATAAATATTGCCGATGAATGATAATGAAACACCAACAGAGCAGGGGGTAGGAAAGGGGAGTACTGAATAGGAGGAAAGGAAAAGCAGAGAAACAAAAAGGGTTTACAGAAGTACTGAGAAGAAGAAAACCCAAAAAGGAAAAACTAAACAAAATCCTTCCCACCCAAAGAGTAATCAGAAAAGCCAGAACCAGTTTGAGGTATTACGAGAATTAGAAATGGAAGCGGAAGGTGAGGATGGTGAAGATGAAACAGTGGAGAACCAGAAGAAAACAAAAGGTAAATAAGGAGTCAAATAATATGGAAATGGAAAAATAGGGGGGAGAAGAGAGATCGACTACAAGAGCAGATCCAAATGGAGATAGATCCACAATAGGACCAAGAAGGAGAAGAGGAACAGGTCATGAAGAAACTCTTACAGGAATGGAGGCATCTAGATGAAAGATTCATACCTGACGACTAGAAACAACTTTACAAAGATATGTTCCAAAGATACAAAGAAAAACGAGGGACAATAATAGCAAAGCAGCTAGAGCAACTTGGAACGCAAGGAAGTCAAAACACAGAAGAAGGAACTATAGGGAAAGGAGGAAGGAAAAGAGGAAGAAGACCTATGAGTGAGACCATCCAAACGGTTGGGGAAATGCTGGTAAATTCAGGAAGAGTGGTTCCACTGTCAGAGGTATTCCAACAACCCCTCAAATTATTGAAATGATCATCACAACCTGGAATATTATAGGGCTTAACAGTAAGGGGAAACAAAGATATTTGAAAGAGAGACTCAAAAAGATAAACCCAATATAATTGCTAATCCAAGAAACAAAAATTCGAGAACACAAACTAAAAAGAAGTGATGAGAAACTTCAAGCCGTTTATGAGAAATGTTCAAGATGAAGTAGGTAGTGCGGGAGGAGTGGCAATCCTCTTGAACCCAGAGAACTCCAATTTGAAGATTGGATCAGTATACCTCAAATCCTTTCAAGAAGATTCAGAATTATAGGATCCCAGGAATGGATCCTCTTATCCAAGTATATGGACCCCATACACAGAGTGATTGTTACACAAAAATATCGTCACCATGATTATTTGCAGTCAGTATGGGTCTATCATCACTTGTACTGTCCTCCTGAGTAAGTCTAAGACCTCAGCTCTTCAAATCAAGCTTTGGAAATGGGAGAAAGACATTAAAAATCAATGTAACTCTAGTTCCGCACTTTCTCTCATGGTCACCTGCGGTCCCGCACCTTCTGTGTACAAAAGCTGCGTACCTACCTGCTCTGTCCCTAACGGTGTAGGTGCGGACCCCTGTGAAAGTCAAAAGGCGCAAGTTTTATCTTAAAAAACTCACTTTGGGTTAATTCTAGAGTTTTCTAGAAGGAATTTTGACGTGGATTGTTCGCTCTGAGGTGGTTCATGCATCCCAAAAGAGAAGGAGCTAATCCCTTGACTAAAGGAGCTATCCCTTTGAAGGAGGGCTTTATCCCTTTGAAGGAGGACCTAGTAACTTCCCTCCATTGCACTATAAATACAGGCATTGGGGTGAGGACTAAGGAGGTTAGAAGCTGAACATTTTGAGGGTAAATGCTGGTGAAATTAAGACTTCCTAGTTGAGCTTAAGAGGAGAGATCACATACCTTTTTGGCTTCATTGGGGAGTGAGTGAAACTTGTCAAAGTAGAGGAGACTTCTTGTTGGACCCTGGGAGGAGCTTGTACAGCGTCAAGGCAAAGGTTGTAAGGTTCTTCTTCTTTTGAATGAATACAATCAAACTCATTTTTCTCAACAAGTATCTTATGTTATTTGTTTCATGGACTCCTTGACTTTCATGTTAAATATGTTTTATGCAATTGGTTTTTCAGGTGCTATTTAATTTGTTTGCCTTGTTTGTGTTTGCAGATTCGTGAAAAGGAGCTCATTGGAATCAAAGGAGCAAGGGAATCCACAAGCTTGCATTGGACCAAAGGTAGGCCCTAAAAACACTTGTTTGCAGTTGTTTATTAAAGCATATTTAGGGAAAGATAGTGTCTGGTTGGTTTGCTTGTCAGTAGGTCTTCTTTAGATTTTAGGAAGGTCTATCTTGTCTGCAAGATCGACTCATTCCGTGCGACAAAATGGCGACTCCACTGGGGACTTGATTGTTTTCCTTGTTTATATTTTGACCTGAGACGCTGTATTTCTGTTTCTATTTTTGACTTGATGATTGTGGGATTGGGTGAATTTAGTTAATTTTGAGTCAGTTTTTATTTTTCATAGTTTTGGGAGAAGTACGCACCCTCTGAGTTAAGCACAGTGCATACCTGTACGCACTTTTTCTTTGTACACAGAGCGTGAATGCACCTGTGTAAACAGGCTGCCTGCGTACCCTGTCAAAAATTTGAGAAATTTTAAATTTTTCTCTTTTTTATCAGTTTAGAATTTGTTTATAGGTTTTAGCCATTGCCCAGACCTGCTTGTTCCCTGTCAAAAACTTTCCTTGGTTTAATTTCATTAGTGTTAGGGTTTTAGGTGGAATTCCTAGGAGTTTTGCTTGTTGGGCTTGTTTTTCATTTTTGGTTGTGTAGTGGCTCTGAGCTTAGAAGCTGTAGGGACCTCAGATCACATTGGTGTCTACCAGCCTTCTTATGAGTCTGACCATTTATGAAATCTCCCCTTGTTGAGGAATCCGCTTTGTGTTTTCTCATTTCAAAATTTCGAAAAACTTGTATTTGAAAGTTTGGATTTTTCATTTTTAAAAAGAAAACGAAAGATTGGTTGTTTTTTGACTAATTGTGATTCTGCATAAATTAGTCCTTAGCTCACATTTAGCTAAGTAAAACATCCTCAAAAAGACACTTTGTAAGCTTTAACTTCAAATAGATTTTTCTAGTTTGTAGAACTCAAGATTAGTCATTTTCATAGTTTTGAGTGTCTTATGAAAAATATAAAAAAAAAATCTCTTTTGGAAAAAGTTTGTTTTGTAGTGGTTGAGTGCTTTGAAAAGAAAAGGGAAATTTTTGTGAAATAACTAGTTGTCTCGTTTTGAGTGCTTTGGAAAGGAAAAGCTCTTCTTTTAATTTGTTTAATTGAGAAAGATTTGTGTTTACAAAGTATTTGCATTCTCAAACTCTTTCTTAGTTTAGAAGTTCATCGAAGAGAAAAGATTGTTTAAATCATCTTAGGTGCATATTTTTAGTGATTTCGAGTCGAGTCTTCACACCACGAGTTTCATCTCCGCCATCTCTTGACTTAAACAACAACCACTAAAATTAACGCTTAAAATAAAATTCACCTAGTAACATTTTATTTCTAGGGCTCTGATACACCAACTTAGCTTAGGCTAGTGTCTTGGAGTAGGAGAGTAATTAACTCTCCAAGACAGTAAAAACAAACAAGTAGTTGTATCTTGTGGTAGGAAGAAATCCAATTGTTGCATTTATGCTCTGGGAAAGCTCCTCTTAAAGGAGAAGCACGAGATCGTGTCCGAACCAGTGTGGGAATCAATCCTTCCTCATTGGGAACGACGCCAGATATTCACGTATTAAAAACGGTAAACCTCAGATTAACCATTGTCGAGGAGCCTGGGGTCACTTGTTGGTAAACCTTGGATTATGTCAAGGAGCCTTCAAGGGGATTGAGCTTGCTACTCTGCCCTTGCGTGCGTATCGGATCGTAGACTGTTCCCCAGGTGTATTTGTCTCATTGGTAACCTTAGAGGCCATATTCTTTAGGATTCTTCCTAAGGTGACAGTGGTGGGAAGATCCCACTGTACCTGGAGCAGACGTCGGCTAGACTCACTTGGATTTTCTGGGGGGTTCACTTCACTTGAGACGGTTAAGTGGAGGAACTTGGTCCAGTCTATTCATTAAGCAGGTTGCCGGGGTAACTGTTCCAACCGCCATTTCTGTACTGAATTCTGCGACGTTG
Source organism: Pinus tabuliformis (assembly GCA_031772625.1). Classification (NCBI taxonomy): domain Eukaryota; kingdom Viridiplantae; phylum Streptophyta; class Pinopsida; order Pinales; family Pinaceae; genus Pinus; species Pinus tabuliformis. The sequence continues at coordinate 804,182,365 of CM062819.1, read as the reverse complement.
GATTTCATCACCAACTAGTGTTTTCGGTCCGAAAAGTTACTGTTTGTGTGTGTTTGATCTCTAGATTCTTTAGGCGTGTGATTCAAATTTGTTTGGTTCTTTAGAGGCTTTAGGTGGTTTTTCATTGAGATTTTACTTTGTTTACGTGTGAAGTAGTTAAAGGTTTTTAACTGTGGCTGAATTACCAAGACAGTCCCGTAGACTTCGGGGCCAGTCTCCTGAGTTTGTAACCGTGGCTGATTTATTGAGGAAGTCTCGTAGACTTCGGGGCCAACCTCCTGAAGAAGTCCCGAGCCAGCTTGAAGGCTTGAAAGTCCTCGTAACTCCTAGTGGTAGTAAAGTTGGGTCACCTGAAGAAGGAGAGTCTTCATTGGTTATACATCCTGATTACTAAACTCTAGTAACAGGTTACGATCCGCAATCGATTTTAGTTTCCGAACTTGCTGGTAGCTTTTCATCTACTAGTGATATAGGTGAAGAACCTGAGATATCTGAACCTGTTACTCCAACATCAGGTTTTGTCTCTCCAACTTCTAGTGGTCCTGATTCACCTAGGGTAGAAAGAGTAATTACCCAAGATCTTCCTTCTGGACTTATTGCTATTGAAGAACTTGCTCCGGAAGAAGAAGTAGGCATCCCTATCCCTGAAAATCAACCTGTTCTTGATCTAAGGGAGCGTGAATCAATTTTTACAGTCCGCCTAGGAGTACTACTTGGTATCTTTCTTTGAAAATTATTTGGAAAACCTAGGGTTAAGTTTTTCACCACCTCGTGCTCCTTATCATCCTAGAGGTTTTTATACTCCCGTAAATATGTCAGGTCAGTCGTCCATGTTTACTCAATCGCCTGAATCTTTTTTGTACGGCGGTCCTTCTGTTCCCTCTGGGTATCAGTCACTTTCTGGTACTTTTTCGGGAGCATCTCCTCAACCCATTGAGCAAGGGTTATTAACTGGAAGCAATGGTACAAAGTCGTTGAGCGTAGAAGACATTCTTATGATGTCAGGTTCTATTCCCAATTCTCAACCTCAGGGTGGCCAGTTACCGCCTGGGGGGCAGCCTCAATTAACGCCTGGGGGGCAACCTCAAGGTACACAATTTGCATCTGGGGGGCAACCTCAAGGACAGTACGTACCTACGGTACAGTACGTTCCTCAAGGTCAACCCCAGACTCAATATGTACCCCAAGGTCAACCCCAGTATCAATTTATCCCTCAAGGTCAACCCCAGTATCAGTACGTGCCTCAAGGGTATCTACCCCAAGGTCAGTACTCGAACCAAGGTTTCCAACCACCCCAAGGTCAATCTTATGTTCAAGGAACGGGAAATGTACCTTTCAATTATCAATCCTACCCTCAACCCGGTTATGGTCCTCAATATTCCCAACCTGTTATGGGTCAGTACCCCGGAATGAACATAGTGTGGGATCCATCGCAAACCCAACAGGTGTTGCAGCCAAGTGTACAGTTGTCATCTCAAACTGGACAACCCTTAGTTTCTGGTACACCCCAGCAACCAGTCCAGTCTAACATTCAAACTTCTGTACCTTCGGTAGTTTCTCAGTCAGGGCCTACTGCGCCTCGTACTCCATCTCAAACGACTGCTGCAACTGCCGCAACATCTGTTCAATCTACCCCACCTACTTCTGGAGTATCGACAGCTCCGGTTTCTACTGTTCCTGTATCTACTCCTCAGACATCTTTACCACCGTCTGGATCCACGATTCAAACTACGGTTCAGATGCATGTAGGACAACCTCGTTTAAGTACGGTTGTCACAAGTCAACCACAATTCACCTATCAACCATACCAGGGATAGTACCAATTCGGTCCTGCTGTCCAGCAGCCAGTTTATCAGTATCAACCGTATCCTGGGTACACTTATCAACAACCTCAAAAACCCCAGTACGGTCCGGTTAATCCTGGTTTTCCGGGAGGATACAATATCCCGAACGCGATTCCTATTCCTAGTTATCCCGGATATCCTCCTCCTGAGGATAGTCTCATGACCCAGATTTTTAGGGATCCTAATCGGCAGTTACCATTTATCACAACTTTGGACTTACCAGACTTGTCGCGCCTAACAAACGATCCCATTAATTATCTTCCGTTTTGGCCGCCAATGCGGAATAAGTTGCCCAGTGACATTCCCAAGTTCGAAGGTAAATCAGGAGAGGACCCGTCGAACCGTCGCGCCTAACAAACGATCCCATTAATTATCTTTCGTTTTGGCCGCTAATGCAGAATAAGTTGCCCAGTGACCTTCCCAAGTTCGAAGGTAAATCAGGAGAGGACCCATCGAACCATGTGATGACTTACCACCTCTGGTGTGCGTCTAACTCCATCACAGATGATTCGATCCATCTTAGACTTTTCCAGCGCACTCTAATTGGTCTCGCGGCCAAGTGGTACATTGAGTTATCGCGAGGCACTTTTTATAATTTTAGTCAGTTAGCTACCTCATTTTTAACTCATTTCCAGTTGCCAGTCCGATATGACAATGGCACGGAATTGTTAACTTCGCTAAAACAGTCGACATCCACGTACATTTCAGATCATATTCATGAGTGGAGACGTCGACGTCGTTTAGTGAAGGTATTTATTCCGGATCAAATCTTGGCTGAGTGGTTTGTAAAATCTTTGTTGCCAAAGATCACTGAAGATGTTGCTAAAGCCGGAGTGGTTACTGAGGAGCAAGTCATTGCTCAAGCATAGTACCTTGACTTAGTTTATACTCAGTCAGGTACGTTACACGAAAAAATCCCCGATCTTCCCAAGTCAAATCAAATCGCTGCAGCTCCTTCGGGATCTCATGCCGCTGATGGTATGATTGGCACAGTTAACACTAAAGGTAAGAAGAAATCCTCCAAGAATTCTTCTCCTATTATAACCTTGCCTGATTCCCCAACAGGAGATTCTTCTGCAGAGATTTTCGCCGATATTCACGTTGTAGAGTCATCTACAGCTAAATCAAAATCCGGTGGGAAGAAGAAAGGAAAGAAGAAGAATAAAACAGACAAAAGTTCAAAGGAGAAACCTGAAAAGGCGGAATCTAATGATGAAAAGCGTAAACCTCGTTATCCATGTCTCATTTGTGACGATGAACATTTTACAAGAGACTGCCCTCATCGTGCAGAGGTTGCGAAGATCGTCAAAGGTTCCCAAACTCCTGCTGTTTTGAAGGATCCATTTCCAAGTCAAGACAACAAAATGATAGGTTCTTCCTCGAGTGCCAATGAAGAACCCATATTGATGATGTCCCATGTTAGGATTGCGACTCGATCGCAAGATTATGGTAGTAAAAGTCTGTTGATGGCAAAGAAGTAGAATCTTCTCATTCTAATCCATCAACCTCAGCTCCCGGTTCCGATCCACTACAGATCGAGAAACCTAACCCGGACTTGGTAATCAAACCGCCCGCCAAGGGTATACTTCGAAAGTCAGCTTTCAATCCACATGCGAGAGCGGCTCAGAACTATAACATTGTTGAGGATTTAGTTGTTTCACCCTCGGCAATGTCGGCTTTGGAAGTGCTGCAATCATGTCCAGCACAGCGTAAATTACTTTTGTCGGCTATAGGAGCTGTTGATGTTCAGGACCCGAACCTAATAATTTTCGATCTAGAAAATAGTACACCGTGCCTCCCTCATCAAATGGCTTTCCAGATCCTAGTGATAGTAAAAAACAGGCCTATTCATTGGACTGTAATTGATGAGGGAGCCTCAACGTGTATTATGTCGATACAGTGTTGGAGATCGCTTGGTTCTCCTTCACTAAATCAATCCCCGACGATTCTTAAGGCCTTTGATGGCCGTGGGTTTCATCCTTTTGGCATTCTACAGGATTTTCCTATAGGGGTTGAAGGAAAAACCGTTAGTCTAGATGTGGAGGTGGTTGATGCCCCTCTAGACTACAACCTTCTCTTGGGTCGAAGTTGGTCTTACGCTATGACAGCGGTCGTTTCATCGGTCTTTCGAGTAATAAAGTTTCCACATAATGGAAAGATCGTAACAATAGACCAGCTGGCTTACTTTTCATCCGACCCAGCCTCTTCGGAGAGTATTCAGCATGTTGGTAAAACGACTATCCCATATAAGGATGTTGGAGTAGGATTAGTTAAAGATGTTGATTTACTGGGAACTTTTCCTTTTCCTCCAATCAATGCATCATCTTCATTTGTAACTATTCATATGATCACATCAGACACCATTATTTATGATGATCCTTGGATCATCCCTTCTGAATCTGAGATAGACTCATTTGGTAATTCCATGCCTTTGAGTCCATATGAAATTGCCTATGAAGCCGTGCAGTCTTTTGCCGACCTGGGTTCAACCGAAATTGACTTAATGAATGTGGTCCGTGAGGAATCACTTTTCACATCAACCTCGGATTTAACTACGTTTTCTGAACTTGTTCACTCTGATGAGCAAATTCGTGAAATCCTATGTGTAGATGATTTACCATGGGAAGATCTCCATCACAGATCTTCGTTTTTACCTGAGGATGATCATTTTGAAAATGATTTCTCATCAATTTTTACAACTGAATATGTCAAGGAACCTCAGAATCCAATGAAACATCCCGATTCAGAGTTAAATTTGGGAAACATCTCTCGAACTATTCCTATTGACATTTCGGTTAAGCCTGGAATTGTTGAAAACATTCATATAGGTGCCTCGTGTACAGATGATGAAATTCAATTATATAAGGCCCTATTTCAAGAATTTTGTGACGTGTTTGCCTGGTCCTATGAGGAAATGCCAGGAATTGATCCCGCGATTGTTGTTCATGAGATCAAGACTTACCCGGACGCTAAACCCGTCCGGCAACGTTTGCGTCAAATTCACCCACGAAAAGCTGCTGCAATTAAAGCAGAAGTTGAAAAACTGTTGAAAGCAGGTTTCATTTATCCGATCCCGTTAACGAATTGGGTATCGAATATTGTTCGGTTAACAAAAAGCAGGGAACAATAAGAATATGCATCGATTATAGGGACATTAATCGAGCCTGTCCAAAGGACAATTACCCAACTCCCTATATCGATCAAATCATTGATGATTGTGCCGACAGCGAAATATTTTCCTTTATGGATGGTTTTTCCGGATACAATCAAATCAACATTCTACCTGCCGATCAACCAAAAACAGCTTTCATTTGTCCATGGGGGACATTTTCTTATTGCAAATTTCCTTTTGGGCTTAAGAATGCTGGAGCAACTTTTCAAAGGGCGATGTCTTATGCGTTTCATGACATCAAACACATTGTGCAACCGTATCTCGATGATTTGCCTGCTCACTCTTTACATCGAGCTGATCACCTTGTCCATTTACGAGCAATCTTTATGAGGTGTAGGCATTATCGTATTCGGTTGAACCCACACAAATGTGTCTTCTGTATAGAAACGAGTCGATTGCTGGGATTTGTAGTTTCAAAAGCCGGCATTCGCGTTGATCCCTCAAAGGTCGAAGCTATCATCAAATTGCCTCCTCCTTCGAGTCTTCGCCAACTCCAAAGTTTGCAGGGGAAAGAAAACTTTTTACGACGATTCATTCCTAACTATGCCGAGGTTACAAAGGGTTTTACCGGTTGTTGAAGCAAAACACTCAATTCTCTTTGGATGAGATAGCTCAGAAATCTTTTGATGCACTCAAACACGCGTTGACCCATGCACCGTTGTTGCATCCTCCCAACTACAACCAGGATTACTTCTTGTATCTCGCCACCTCCCATTCCACCATTGGAATGGTCTTAGTTCAGGAAGATGAATTCAGAATGGAACATGTGATATATTACCTTAGTCGAACGTTAAATCCAACTGAGCTAAAATACTCACATGTGGAGAAATTGGCATTGGCAGTCGTTCAAGTTGTCCAACGTTTTCGTCACTACATTTTACTACGTAAAACTACGGTAATTTCGGATTGCAACCCTATGATCTACATTTTGACCAAGCAATTGCTAGGGGGCAAGTACTCTAAATGGATCGTTATCCTGCAGGAGTTCGACTTGGAGTTTGAGAAATCTAAGTCTAAGAAATCTTTAGTTTTTGCGGAGTTAATGTGTGACTTCCCGCGTGCTGACACGGAAACTGTGGCAGAGGAGCCCATTGCGGACGAATCTTTGTTTCTAATCAACACTTTAGATCCGTGGTATGGGGATATCATCATCTATCTCCAGACCCAATCCTTTCGGCCAGAAATTTCAAGGTCGGAACGTCGGAAAATTCGATTCCAGTCCCAACAATTCAAAATTATTGGAGATACTCTTTATCGTTGTGGGTAGACTCTATTTTTCGACGTTGCTTAACTCATGAAGAGGCTGAAAGGGTTCTAAATGACTGTCACTCTGGAGCGTGTGGCGGTCATATGTCTGGGTATGCCACAGCCCAAAAGATATTGCGCGCTGGCTATTTCTGGCCGTCCTTGTTTAAAGATTGTATTACGGCGGTCCGAAAATGCCACAACTGCCAGATTTTTGATCATAAGATGCGCGCTCCACCTGCTCCTCTCCACCCTATAATTTTCGTTGGTCCTTTTGCCAAATGGGGTATCGATTTTATTACATGTAACCCTCACTCGGCCGGGGGCATGCGTATATCATCCTTGCGGTAGATTATTTTACTAAGTGGGCCGAGGCGATGCCTACATTCGAGGCAGACGGCAAAACAACTGCAATTTTCGTGTTCAATCATATAATTGCTAGGTTTGGTGTCCCACAAGCGATAATCATTGATCATGGGCGTCATTTTCGAAACGTTATGATGACCGAACTTACAGGCCAGCTTGGTTTACATCACGATAGTTCAACCCCTTATTATCCACAAGCGAATGGTCTGGTTGAATCCATCAACAAAGTTTTAGTTATCATGATCCGACGAATCATTGGGATTCATCGGTTGAATTGGCACAACATGCTATTTTCAGCGCTTTGGGCGTACCGAACTTCAGTAAAAACATCAACAGGGTTCACTCCTTTCCAACTAGTCTATGGTTTGGAAGCTGTGTTACCCATTGAATGCAAAATCCCGTCACTGCAAATGGCCATCGAGTTACTTCCAGCCACTTCCGAAGAGGAAAAGCGTTTGTTATACTTAGCTCAATTAGATGAGAATCGACGTGATGCTGCATTGGCAATCGAGACTCACGCAAAACGTATGAAAGCTCAGTATGATCGAGATGTGACCCCTCGAAATTTTTCGGAAGGAGACCTAGTGTTATTATATGATCAAGCCAATGATAAATTAGGCGCTGGAAAATTCGTTCCTATGTGGCATGGTCCCTATATTGTCAAGCGAAAGCTAGCAAAAGGGGCCTATGAATTGGTAGACTTTGACAGGGACTCTTTAGGTAAACCCAGAATTGGTCTTTACCTGAAGAGGTATTATGCTTAAAAGAATGGGTATGGAGATTTTTTAGTTAGGTTAGTTTTTCTTTCTAACTAGTGTGTTTTAGTTTAAAAAGTGTGCTTAGCTTAGAGAGTGTTTTTCGTCATTATTCCTGCTTATCTTGGTTTTACTCTTGATATTGCAGATGTCGATGCCTCTCCAAACATACATTGGATTTGCTGATGGTGCTTGTCGTAATACACGGAACATCTCTTCCGCAAGCTTGGGTTATCTATTCGCCCTCTGACGAGTTAGTTTCTATGCATGGGGTAAGCCTCGGTCAAACAACAAACAACATTGCAGAGTATAGTGCAGTGATTGAGTTATTATCTGAATCTATTTCATTTGGGATTCGGAGTTTGATAGTGAGGTTAGATTCTGAACTCGTTGTATTACAGCTTAATAGAGTGTATGCCATTAGAAATCCAGTGTTATTGAGATTATTTTGAGAGTGCATCTCTTGGAATGTGAATTTGATTACATTGAATATCAGCATATTCCAAGGTCTTTAAATACATTAGCAGATGCAATTGCTTCTCGAATGTTAAATAGACATTTGCAATAATCATACATGTAAATTTAAAACCATTTCATAACATGATTTACAAGATAAGCGGTATGGTAATAGTGATATTTATATAGGAGTGTGTCAAAAAATACATCGTCCTCGATCATAGGTTGAAAAACACCTTATGATCGGCAAAAATGATAGGTAAAAAAAACAAAAATGTCACATGTGCCCACAATAGGCGATCATCCTATCACTGGTGATGATCTATATAAGAAACCACTGCCCGGGCCACCTTGCAAAGGAACCTCCTAAAAGGTCTCGGGACTCCAATCACATAGCGCTGAAGTCGACGAGGAATGTCGTCTATAGTGGTCTCAGGAATATCCCCTGTCAAGCGCTCAAGATGACCCTCCAACTCGGCCAAAACCTCTGCTGATTCGTCCTGTGGGGCTGGCGTGGGTGCAACTGGTTGCCTCCTCTCGAAAGGCTGGAGAGCGGCTGGTCGCTGTGGACCCACATCTGCATTTGAAATTTTTACTATCAGTTTTGAGACGATGGAAAAATAAAAAAATTAAAATAGGAAAAAGTTGAAAAGGATTTTACCTGACTCATCCCACTGCTCTCCTGGTGGAAGAGCCATGTCTGGGTCACCACAAAAATCTATCCCAGCGTAAGGGAAGTCCTGAATGGAAAAGACCTGGTTTCCAACCATTGGAAATACTCAGGTTTGAACCGAGCAACCTCTGTCCTCTCGTCCGGGTGACGGGCCATGACTGCGACCCATCGCATCAGTTTGGGCTCTCGAGGAAGCCCAGCTCCAACAGTAAGGTGTTGTGGGATCAGCATAGGAACCCTCTCTAGGCCAAAACTCATGACCAAAGCCCCATAACCAAAGGTCTTTAGTCGTCCTCTCTTGGCCCTGGTCAGTTGGCCTTTCACATTGGCCAGCACAGCATTGCACCAGTTGAAGATGGTGCCTCGAAAGCAATCAACTGCCATACGCATCTGGGATCCGGTGGCAATATGTAATGCGGCAGCTCTGCAAAGTCTGGTGACAGTAAACGCAATCACCATGAGTTCAGGACGGGATATGGTTTTTATGTCTATCCCTTTGTCTCTAGCCTAGCTGTTGCAGTACTCTAGCCGGAGGCTATCGACAGACTGGCCACCTGGCCTAGTCCCGTGCAGAGTCAAGTCTTCGCCTCTCTTAGGCAAACCAGTCAAGAAATAAATGTTCGCTGGATCGATTTCGAGCAATTGGTCGCCAATGAAAAAGCACTGGTCCTGTATGCTCCATCTATCAACCAGCCACTGTAAGAAATCCACCTGAGCCCTCATGCCAGGAATGGTCCAGAATTTGTACAGTCCGCACGCCCTCAAAGCATCAAGTGAAGGCTGATGATTCCATGCGGCAGCATCCACGTCCTCATGCTCTCGTTCACACCAATCTAGCATGATGTACTCTCTGCATCAAGTATAAAATTAATTAAATTGCTAGAAAACATTTTGATTGGTCCATTTTTGAGAATTTTTGGGTTCAAAACCCTTGCGGCGGGGTACGCACCCTCCGAGTTAGACACAGTGCGTGGGTCTGCACTTTGTCTACACGGAAGGTGCGGACCCCGAGCTTTTTCCCAATGGAGAAAAAGTCGGGGTCCACGGGTCCGCAATGGTAAACCTGCGGACCCCTGCGCGCGGGTTTTGCGCCTAAAAACCCTCCCAAAAATGAAATGAAGGACTAAAACAAAAAACTAAACGGTTGGAAATGAAGAGTAGGATGATGTGGATTACCTGGAGAAGACGGCGCTCGATTCCGACGGTTGGATTTTCCACAATCTTCACGGGAAGTTTTCTAAGCAAAAGCACTATTTTCTCACAAACCAACGGTCAAACGAATAAAATGAATCGACAAAGGCCATTTTTATAAGTTTTTTGAGTAAATAAATCACAAATTTGTTTATGTTTCACTTTGAAAAGGTATTTTGTGACGCTTTTATCTATTTCAAACAGGTATGAGTAATGTTTTGTTTTTGTGCAGAATAAAGGATTATTCAGGCGAAATCTATCATTTTCGACATAAAAACATGTAGAGTCATCTTTAAGCTCTTTTCTGACTCCTAAAACATGAAAAGATTGTCGAGTGTTTCTTTTAAACTCGTTAAAACGGAATTAAAAGACGGTCCACTTACAACACTTTTTCCGACCGTAAAAACATGAAAAGATTGCCGAATTTTTGTCGTTTCGAATTCGATATTGGTTATAAAACGACGTGTCATTGATCGCTTGTTTACTTTTTCGGGTCAAGGGCACTAATAACGAAAAGTACTCCTTGGTCGTAAAAGATCAATCGGTTCTCTCAAGTATTATTTTATACTTTTTCGGGCTTGGGAGACACAAATTTATGAAAAAGGTCAATCCTGGAGTCTTCTTAAGCTTTTTCAGACTCTCTAAAATTGAAAAACGCCGAGTTTCTCCTATACTGGACTCGTTAAAATTTCACAGTAAAGGACCTGTTCAATTACAAACAGGAACGAACCACTCCTTCTTAGGGTTCGAATTTAAACTAAGTTGGACTCATCCAAAGGATGAGCTTATAATCAAGCAAATGTTATCCTCCTAAAGCTTGTCAAAAATAAAGAGGTACTTGCCAGAAATGGTGGGGGAAAAGAGAGAAAAATGAATCTGTTTGTCATACTTTGTAACCACTCTTGAACACGACACTTTTATTCACCTAGGTTGGGAAATCCTTTGCCTAACAGTTGATCAAACCACATTGAAAGTCTTCAGCCAGTTTCTGGGTATTAACTTTGAGTCAATTGTCACCAAGCCATCTGTCATGTCGTTATGTGTTCAAGAGGTCACTGCAATAAGCCATTCATCTGCAAAATATCTGTCATCCATCTTGACCATCCCTGAGTCAGTCCTTGCAACTAAATTTCTTCAACTTGATCTATGATTTCGTGTTGTGGGCTTGCCTACGACGGATCGCTTTCTATCGACATCAGCTCATTATCTAGAAAGATGATCTAAGAATCGTCAGTGCCTTGAGATCTGCATGCCTTAATGGCGGGTTTCTCACCTTTGACGACAGTTTACATCATTGACTTTCGATCGAAGGATTCCGTGATATGTTCGACATCAACACATTTATTCACATCTCATGGATTGTACTGGGTACTTTGAGAGCCATTGACATCACTGGTGGTTTCTCTCACACTTGTGAACAGTTTACATCATTGAATGGAAATCAAGTGGTTTCTACCATGTTCGACATCAACATGTTTATTCGCATGGATAGAATCGTACTATTTCGGGAAGTAGAAATGAAGACCCTGCATCTAGTTTCCACCATCCAGGTTGCGAGGAATTTTGTATTCATTATGTTGTGGACTATTCATAAACAGATGGCTGCGCGCATACTGTGTTCACATGAGTCTATACTTGTGATGTTTTACAAGATCATTCCTACATCAGAGCAGTAGATAGTTTTCTTGTTAGTTTTGGTCTGAGTATGAGAATGCCTACCTCGGCGATGATATGATTCATATATATATATATATATATATATATATATATTTATTATATATATATATCTTGCATTGAATGTTTTTACAGGTTCCGACCGGGCTCTCCACAAGATGATCCTCGAAATGATAAAGTACTTCACTCTTCCTATATGATAAATGAAATCCTCATCTACTACAGACTTCGCACTTTAGGGGGCAATCTGTTACACAAAAATATCGTCACCATGATTATTTGCAGTCAGTATGGGTCTATCATCACTTGTACTGTCCTCCTGAGTAAGTCTAAGACCTCAGCTCTTCAAATCAAGCTTTGGAAATGGGAGAAAGACATTAAAAATCAATGTAACTCTGGTTCCACTTTCTCTCATGGTCACCTGCGGTCCCGCACCTTCTGTGTACAAAAGCTGCGTACCTACCCGCTCTGTCCCTAACGGTGTAGGTGCGGACCCCTGTGAAAGTCAAAAGGCGCAAGTTTTATCTTAAAAAACTCACTTTGGGTTAATTCTAGAGTTTTCTAGAAGGAATTTTGACGTGGATTGTTCGCTCTGAGGTGGTTCATGCATCCCAAAAGAGAAGGAGCTAATCCCTTGACTAAAGGAGCTATCCCTTTGAAGGAGGGCTTTATCCCTTTGAAGGAGGACCTAGTAACTTCCCTCCATTACACTATAAATACAGGCATTGGGGTGAGGAATAAGGAGGTTAGAAGCTGAACATTTTGAGGGTAAATGCTGGTGAAATTAAGACTTCCTAGTTGAGCTTAAGAGGAGAGATCACATACCTTTTTGGCTTCATTGGGGAGTGAGTGAAACTTGTCAAAGTAGAGGAGACTTCTTGTTGGACCCTGGGAGGAGCTTGTACAGCGTCAAGGCAAAGGTTGTAAGGTTCTTCTTCTTTTGAATGAATACAATCAAACTCATTTTTCTCAACAAGTATCTTATGTTATTTGTTTCATGGACTCCTTGACTTTCATGTTAAATATGTTTTATGCAATTGGTTTTTCAGGTGCTATTTAATTTGTTTGCCTTGTTTGTGTTTGCAGATTCGCGAAAAGGAGCTCATTGGAATCAAAGGAGCGAGGGCATCCACAAGCTTGCGTTGGACCAAAGGTAGGCCCTAAAAACACTTGTTTGTTGTTGTTTATTAAAGCATATTTAGGGAAATATAGTGTCTGGTTGGTTTTCTTGTCATTAGGTCTTCTTTATATTCTAGGAAGGTCTATCTTGTCCGCAAGATCGACTCATTCCGTGCAACAGTGATCACAGGAACTTCCTTCAGAATCTAGAAATTATTCGGTCCATGCTTCCAGCCTCTCCATGGATAGTAGGAGGAGATTTCAACATGATTACATCCATAAGTGAGAAAAGGGGTGGCCTCAGAAGAAAATATGCAGACATTGAAGCCTTTGGCGATATGATAGCAAAACAAAGGCTCACGGATATTCAAACAACAAATAGGATTTACACATGGAACAATAGAAGGGGAGGTCGACACCGGATAGCATCCAGACTAGATAGATTATTAATGTCAGAATAGATTATAAATCAAGATATTTTCATTGAAGAAATGATTCTCCTGAGAATGGGATCGGACCACTGGCTGATCAAAGTAGAACTTGACATCAAAGCCTATCCCAAGAAAAATCCCTTTAGGTTAGAAGCCTTCTGGCTCAGGGATAAAAAATTTATGATGAAAGTAGAAGAATGATGGAAGCAAAGCCGACAAAAAGGAAGAAACAGAATGCAGATCTTCTAGATAAAATTAAAAGAACTTAAAGGAAACATCAAGAAATGGAACAAAGAGGAATTTGGAAACATCCTCAAAGACTAGTAGCTTCTAGATCAAAAGATGAAGCAAATCCAACAAGAAATCATTACTGCAGGTAGAAGTGAAGATCTAGCCAGAGAGGAAGGGATCCTGATAGGGCAAATGGAAGAAAGACAGAAACAAGAAGAGATCCTATGGAGGCAAAAATCTAGAGTGAATTGGTTACGAGAAGGGGAGAGGAATACAAATTTCTTCCACCAAGCAATGATCCAGAGAAGACAGAGAAATAGAATCTTCTCTATAAAAGATGAAGTAGGGATACGAGTTACACATCATGAGGAAATAGAACAAGTTTTGGTTAACCATTTCAAAGAACTCCTCACAGAACCCAATGCAGACCGTCGAGAAGCCACTGAAAGAATCTGCAAAGAAATCCCAAGCGTGATTACAAGGGATCAAAATCTAGCCCTGATGAGGGCAGCCACCCTGGAAGAGGTGTAGAAGAGATAGTGAAAGGGATGAAGAAGAATAAAGCCCGTGGCCCTGAAAGATTTACAGTGGAAATCTATCAAGCAGGATGGAACTTTGGGGCCAAGATATCCTATAAGTGGTGTAAGAATCAAGAAGAAACAGAAGGTAAGTACATGCTTAAACTCAACCCTCTTATCTCTCATTCCTAAAGAAACTAAGTCTGAAGAACCCCAGGGCTTTAGACCCATTGCCCTATGTAATGTTATATATAAGATAATAGCTACACTAATGGAAAAAAGACTGAAGACTATTCTATCTAGTATCATCTCCCCTGAATAAACAAGTTTCATAGAGGGTCGGCAAATCCTAGACTGATTGGTGATCTCTCAAGAAGTTGTGCATTCTCTAAAAACAAAAAAGGAAGCAGGTATGATGATTAAACTAGACCTTTCCAAAGCTTATGACCATTTGAATTGGAACTATTTGAAGTCAGTTTTAAGGGCCTTTGTTTTTTGTAATCAATGGATCGAGTGGATCTCCGCTATGATCTCCTCACCCAATTTCTCCATCCTAGTGAACGAACCCCTTCCCAACCTCTTAAAGCATCCAGAGGACTCTGACAGGGAGATCCACTGTCCCCTTTCTTGTTTATTATAGCAGCAAAGGCTTAGGAAGATACATCAAAAAAGAAGTAAGGGAAAGAAAGGTTAGAGGAATCCAAATATGGGGTAGTAATATACCTATTACTCACCAGCAATTCGTAGATGACATCATGTTGTTTTGTGTTGTGTCTCTTCGAGAAGCTCGAAGAATTAAAGAGATCCTACATCTCTTTATGAAAGCTTTTGGCACACAAATTAACAAAGACAAGTCCAGCACTTATTTTTTCAACGAAGCTGGAAACATCAGGAATTTCTTAATAAGAATTCTAGGTTTTCGATTAGGAGAGCTGCCCACAAAATATCTAGGAACTCCGTTAGCCTTGAATCCAATAAGGTTGTTGAATTAGCAACAAACCATTGAGAAAATTGCTAAGAAACTAGCCAACTGGTCCTTCAGAACACTTAACATCGTAGGCAGAGTTGTTTTTCTTAAGGTAGTCCTTCAATAGATCCCAATATACCAACTCTCGACAATGGAGGCCCCTAAAGAAGTGTGTGCAAATATGGTGGAGATTTTTAAAAAATTCATTTGGGGAGGACTGAAGGAACAAAGGAAATGGGCGCTGGTATCATGGAAGGATTTGGCGATATGCAAGGCTGAGGGATGGTTAGGCCTCATAGATCCTCACTCACTGAATCAAATAATGGGGGCTAAACTTTGGTGGCACTGGATGAATGGAGGAGATGACCTATGGAAAAGAATATGGACAAAAAAATATAATATGCCAACAAAATCAGACGAGATCTTAAGAATAAGGGATACCCCGAATAGGTCGACAATATGGAATCTGGCTCGTCAAAACAAGGAAATAATTACTAAACACACTTTCTAGGAAATCAGGAATGGAAGCTCTGCCAAGTTCTGGGAGGAAGCCTGGTAGCAAAGAAAAAGGCTGAATGGATTACAAGCTTTAAGCGCTATATGTCAAAAGGCAGAAGAGGAAGGAATGAACTTTGTAAGGGACTTTTGAAAGGAGGGGAGTTAATAAGAAGTATGGAGAACCTGGAAGAGTCCGGACGAATGGATTGACCAGATTGATAGAGAACAAAGAGAAATATATCAAAAAGAAATGCAGACAAGGAAAATACCTATAAGACCAGGAAAAGACATACTGTGATGGGGTTATGCAACAAAAGGAAATTTCGCGATTAAAGAAGAATACCACCTCTTCACTCCGAGAGAACCAGATGATATGGCAGTTAATTGGAAACAAATATGGAGAAGTAATTGGTGGCCGAAAGTGGCCCATTTCCTATGGCTGGTATGTAAAGGTCACATTTTAACCTAGGACCACTTCAAAAGCGAGGGATACATGCCCTCCCCGATGTAATCTATGTAGACAAGATCAAGAAGCGCAGGAACATCTCCTAAACTTAGTAATGGAGCACAAAAACAATGGGAAGAGGTTAGGAAACTCTTTGGAAGGACACACAGAGATCAACAGAGTACTAGAAACATAATTAAAAATTGGGGATGTGGCCACTTCACAAGCCCAGTGGTAAGACGAGCCTGGAGTCTAGCAGTAGGGATGAATATGTGGATGATTTGGAAAGAAAGAAATAGAAGAGTTTTCCAAAACAAAGAGATGTCAAGAGAACAAATCTAGGGAAAAACTTTGAGCCATATCCAAGTGTTAACGGGAAAATTGTTTATTCAGAACGACCCTATCCCACTAAGGTGTGACAGTGACCTTAGAAAAAAATAGAGAAAACTACCTTTGTATTCTCCTTTATGAACTATAAACAAAGAGAAATAGGATGAACCAACTTGTATCTTGCGTTAGTCCTTTGATCCAATCTCTCTCCTCTTTGACAGCTTCCAGCTACTTGCTCCTTTACTTGCCCAGCTTCACCAAGTACCTGCAAGATCACAGAAGATGGAAACTATACAAAGACATGGGTTCATACTCATAAAAAGCTTAGGATCAGATTTAAGCTAAACATACAAATGCAACAAACATCAATGATACACAAGCATGTAGGAGAAACTCAAATAGTTTTATTGATATAACAAGAAGTTCCAGGAGGAGTTACAACCGATGATTCCTGATCCAACATCAACCTCCCAGCAGAGAAGCCCCTCTTCACCTCCAACAAAGCATAAATCACCCAATACTCTGATATCTATCTCAAAACCAACAGCAATTCTCTACAATGTACAATATTCCAGCCTCTGGATCTCTTGGTGAGGGATCCATATATAGATGTATGCAAAGAGGATGAGTCAGCTCATGAATTGATTAGTGGATTTTCTCTGTCAGTTCTTGCTTCCACTTGGAGACTAAGAGCCTCTTACTCATCACTGGTCGAATTCAGTGAGGCAAGTGTCATTGGAGAAGATTCTGGAAGCTTCCATTGTCTCTCCACCTCGTGGAATGACTCTGCCACTTGTCATTTCCCGCTCAACGCACCCTGGTAGTGCATTTAGGTGCGTTGCAATGCACCTAGCCAGTGTATTTGGGTGCTTTGCAACGCAGCTAGCTAGTGGAGCAGCTGAAATGATCCTGATTTGACTAGTTCTGAGCAGTTTCTGGTGGAGAACTTCTGGGAGAAGCTGTAATTTTTTGACCTTGTTCCTTTAGGAGTTATAACAACACTTTTAAGGACTTAGGAGCCCTTGGTTTATGGACATTTCATCCTTGGAGTTGTAAGGCACAAAAATGTCTATAACAGTTGCCCCCTAAAGTATGAGGCCGTTTATTGGGTGAAATGCTTTATTAGGCGGATCCGAAGTTCTTTAAATGCTGGGAGGAGACCTGTAATCAGATACAATACAATACATTATCTTCATACTATTTTCATGATCTAGCTGAGGCGGGCATTCCCATGCTCAGCCTTATAAATTCATTTTCATGTACATAGGACAGACAATCGTCTGATGGTAGACTGATGATTCTGATAGAGTCATCATCCTTTTGGTAGGATGATTATCTCTGCTGCAATGCTGTACATTTCAATGTCTTTATTTTTCCTGAATATATATCGCAGCCCGGATGGATGAAACTATATCTGGGGTCTTCAATCTCGTCCGATCTTCACTCGAAGTACAAGTCGATCCATGTGAGAAATGTTTTGAAGTCGAACATGGAAAGACATCGCTTGATTACCAGTCAATGATGTAAACTGTTAACAAGCGCGAGAGGAATCACCGATAATGATAATGAGCCTCAAGGTACTGCAGTACAATTCACGTGGTGTGAATAAAGGACTTGGTGTCGAACACCACGCAAAATCTTTTGGTCGAAGGTCATTGATGTATACCTGTCGCCGGAAGTGAGAAACTTGCCATTGAGACATGCAAGCTTCAAAGTACTGAATGGGGTGTTCTAGATCAACTTCTTCGATAATGAGCTGATGTCGACAAGAAGCGATCCGTCAAAGGAGGGCCTTAATGAATCCCACATCAATGACACGGAACGGAGCAAATGATTTTGATGGAGGTGAAAATGATATGATGATATATGGTTCAGGGTGGTGGTCATGAAGGAATGAAGTATAATGTATAGTAGTGGATGGGACACGGGTGACTTCTCTGGATGACTTCTCTTGAACATGTTGGCGACACTTATGTGATGGATTGGTATCATTTACCCCAAATGTGTATGGTATGGCGTGACCATGGTGATGTGACCGGTGAATGAAACAACCCAACCCGACTCAGGCACGGAGTGGAAGTGTCATGTTCAAGAGCGACTTGCTACCAACAAAGTTTCTTTGATTTTTCTTCCCAATTTTTCCCCAGTCATTTCTGACCAGTACCTCTTTATTTTTGTCAAGCTTGAGGAGGATAACATATGCTTGTTCTATAATTTTCCCTTAAGGCAAACCCATCGCTATGTTTTAACGAGCCTAGCGATAGTGAAACTCGTTCTCGTCTAAAGACAAGTTTGTCGCTATTAATCTTTTTAACGAGTCTAACGACAAAGATAACTTGGTCCTTTTCATTTTTAGAGAGCCTAAAAAGGTACGTAAAGGTAACTCCGGAATTCCTTTTTCGTCATTTAATCCCTTAAGTCTGAAAAAGTATAAAACAATACAGAAGGGATGAATTTTTGATAGTTTTAACGAGTTGAACAAAACAAGCGCTCGATATTTTTGTGCAATAATCCCTCAGGTCCAAAAAGATTAAAATCTAGAGGAGGGATAGCACTTCTTGTCGCTTTAACGAGCTGGAAGGCCAAAACTCGGCAATCTTTTCATATTTTACGAGTCAGATGAAAAGAGCTTAAAGAAGACTCGTCTTTTGAGGAACGAGTGATAAAATGGGTAGCAGTTGATTCCATGTAAGGTTTGGAATTTTCCAATCACGGCAGTGCCACAAGGATGGCTAGTGAAATCACTCTTCGCAGCTGTTCCTCAAAATGGGTAAACAATCAAATGGAGGTGAATGGTCGGCCAATGGAAAAGTGGAGGTGACGATGCAAACACGACCAAGGCTTTAATGGTTGAAAATGCTTCATTCACGGTGGTTATTTACCGGGGGATAGTTCATTTTTTAACGAGCTTAAATGCGGGTGGAAACATTTGCTCATATCTTATGTTTATTTTTTAACGAGCTTGAACTATGCACTAAAACTGCTCGATTAATCCAGTCATATGATAAGAATGTCTCATATAAAAACAACAACTTTTAGATTTATGCCCCACATCCTTTCTTTATGCAAGTTTGGTGACGACTAATCCTACTAGTTTAAAGGGTTAGCCTACAGGTTTAAAGGGAGGACCTAAAAATTTAAAAAATAAATAGTCGCCCTTCGCTTGCACTCCAAAAGGTTTGCATGCCCCCAGGTATAAAACAGAGTTTCAAAGTTACCCCTCAATTTGCAGAAAAAACACTTGTTCTATCAGGAGAGGCCTACCTCTTACAGGTTACCCAAAGATTGTTTTATTCACACAGCAAACAAAACACTTCTTCAGCGAAGTCTACCGAGATAAACAAAGGTGAGTGACGATGTCCGCCAACTCACATAACTTTGACAAGAGAATCTTATTCCAGAATAACCCCTCTTCCACCGACAGACGGGGTATAGACTAGTCATATTCTCCCGCGGAAACCTACCCTATACCCAAAGTTTTCCAGCCGAAGCAGACCAGGACGCATGCCCCCTGGGTTTCAGCCATATCCCTCCAAATTACTCGCGCTCATCGGGAGGACAGACTGGGAATTGATAAATTTCTTGCGTGAAGAGACCATTTAGGGACGGTATATGACTATTTGCTATGCGTGATCCGGGAAATGAAAGCTGGTCCATGAGCTTGACCACTCTTCCTTCGTGCGGAAAACACATTACTCTAAAGAGTGAGGAGACGATGGCTCCCATGCAATAAATATAGTCTCGTCCAAGGAGTAGGTTATAATCCAAGGGTCCTTGAACGACCATGACGTTCATGTGAATTGTCTTCCCTCTCAATGTTATGGCCACATCGGGAAGGATCCCTAACGGTCAACTGGTTCCTTTATCAAATCCTGTCAGATTTCTCATCTCAGGAAAAAGTGATGGCGAACCAAGCGCTTTCCAAGCAATAGAGGAAAGGATACTCACAGAAGCCCCCTCATCTATGATGGTACCAGCCATGACCATTCTATATATTTGAATGATAATTCGGAATGGTATGCTAGCTGGTAGGCGGGGTCTGCCTAGTTGATTCCAGTCGAAGGAGACAACTAGGTTGCTTGGAGGTGGGACCGAGTAGACGGCCGGGTATGGCTCTGACGAACTTCCTTCCTGCGGTAAAGGAATGGGTGGATTGCCCCCATGTTCGTCGGAGTCTGTGTTGATGAAGAGAATTTGGATGGTGTCATCCTTGTTCTCTTCAGTGACTGTATCATCCGAAGATAAAACCTCTGAAGGCAAGACCAGGGACTTTCGTCTGGTATGGATTCAGTTGGTTTATCTTCAATGATAGACGCTTCAGCCGACCACCTGAGCGGGCTAGCTGGATTCTCAACTAGTGACGGACTCGGCAAGAGTTTTTTATATCCAGGAGGAAGTCGTAACGGTGAAAACAGACGATCATCCAAAACTCTTTTAGCTTCGTCTACGAAGGGACAATGGTGGAGGGCATGGTCGCCTTCGCACAGTTTACAAGGAAATCTAGCTTTCCCTTTTTGTCCTGGGACTTCACTTTCACTAGTTGACGGTGTGCTTTCAACATGATCACCAGAGGTTGACGACACCAGATTGTGAACACAAGGAGACCAGTCCCTTAGTATCCAGGGGATGCAAGGACAATCTCTGTGAAAGTGGTCTCCTTTGCAAATGACACATGGCGATTTAGGCATGGTCGGTGCAGTGTGTGGATTTTCATTAGACGACACTCGTTTTCCCCCATTCGCCTTTGGCTCCTTCTTCTTTTTCTCTTTCTTCTTCTTTTCCTTCTTCTCCTTAGGAACTTGGCTTTTAGCTTTACCAGTTCCCTCAAGCGAAGAGGAAGGAGGAGAGGAAGGAGGAGAGGAAGAATTAGAGGAAGTAGAAGGCTGGTGGGCAACTTCGGACTCGTCTAATTGCTGATTCAATTGTTCAGGAATAGTGGTGTTCTGAACAACATTGGTTGAGAAGAGCCATACTAGCAAGCCAATTTTCAGTCTTGGAAGCGACAATGTGGCCATATGGGGAGAACCAACATCTCCCCAAGAGGAGAAGGGACTAGGATTTCCACCAAGGGGAATTCCTTGGTTGGTAGGCTCCATTTTCTCAACCCAAAGATCAATGTAGGAAAAGGGTATGAATATTCCGTTTAAAATAAATTTTAACACGCTTTGGCACAACTTGTTTTTTCAGTTTTAAAGAGTCGAGAAAAAACAAAAGATGACTCTAGTCTCCTTCGATTTTTAATGAGCCTGAAGTGACAAGTGCTCATATGGACCTTTTCCGTTAAGGAGTCTGAAAAGGAACGAAAGGGACTTCTCTAGAGGTCTAGGTAGAGGGAGTACCAAACCAATCGCAAAACTGCAGAATACTTTTCACGATACGGAAGTCAATCTTCCCGAATGCTGTGTTCGGTGCATTGCGATCAGTAGGGCGGACGACACGACTTCCTATGGATAAAGGTTTTAAGCCTATAGGGGTTCCCAATATATACTCGACGGTACGTGGGAGCACAAGTCGTCTACTGGCACTTATCATCTCAAAGTGGAGGAATCACCCAACCATCAGTGAGGACAACTGTTACCAGGCTTTATGACGCCGGAATATGTCTCTAGCCTAGACCTCTAAATGTTGTGCATTAAGTTACAAAGCGTTGTTAAGTTCATTGAATTTATTTTAAGCTGATCTTTCTTCTGAAGTTTGCCTTTTGGGATCACCACGAGATGTAGATGTAATTCCTAAAATGAAATCTAAAGATGATAAACAAGCTTTTATCTCTTTTCATCAATGAAAATCGTAGCTACAAGGGAAAAGAAAGACACAATCTTTTCGCAAAGAGCAAAGAGCACACTATAAATGCACTTTTCCTAAATCAAGCCAAACAAACTGTCAATATGCAAATGCACATGCATGTGTTTTGTTTTTCACTTTCTTAATATTGATGCCTAAAAAGAAATTTGTTGTACAAATCTGAATTCACTTTCAAGTGAAAAACACAAACAAGCTTCTTTTCGAAATCAAAAGGTAGAGACGATTACGACACTTTATGATTTTGAAATAAACACTCGTTTCGACACTATAAAATGACAAATTCAAGCCAAAGGTAAAAGTTAAAGCATAATTGACTATCAATAGCAAATAAACTTTCTCCTATGATCAAAATCGACACTTGCGACAGATCTAAATCAAAGGACGATAGTACGACTATTCTACTTTCGCAATGGAAAACTGTAAATGACATAACAAACACACAAAAACATCTACAGTTTCTTTTATACAACTGAGGCGGAATATCAGCAAAGAAAAGGGGATTTTAAACAGACACACACACTGATCACAGGCTGCAAAAATTAGAGACAAAACTGAAAAAATTGAGCAAAGAACCTCGTCTGCACAAGGTTAGGCTTATCAACGCACCTGCTACACAGAGAAACTGGATTGCAACGCAGGTTGCCCTCTCGGGAACTGCGCTGAAATGCAGGAACTCTTCACAGTACCTGCACTGGGGCAGAAACGAGAATTCTATCTGGGTTCTGGGTCACGGTTTGCAGTTTAATCTATGGTTTTTGGCCGAGTAAAAGCAATCAGTAATGCACAATCAGAGGGTAGATTTAATGAAGGTTTAAGAGCTATCACAGAGGGCAATCAGATCATTTGTGAATCAGCTGTTCAAATCGTAAACAGATCCAGTGAATGGATTGAAGCAGCAAATGTCTACTTTGCATTTGATAATGGAAAATGCAGTTCGATTCACTACTTCTAAGTTTATGAAACAAACAACAAGAGAAACACAAACAAACCAACTAGACGATCATCCCCAGTGGAGTCGCCATTTTGTTAACGGGAAAGTGTCTATTCAGAACGACCCTATCTCACTAAGGTGTGACAGTGACCTTAGAAACAAATAGAGAAAATGGCCTTTGTATTCTCCTTTACGAACTATAAACAAAGAGAAATAGGATGAACCAACCTGTGTCTTGCGCTAGTCCTTTGATCCAATCTCTCTCCTCTTTGACAGCTTCCAGCTACCTGCTCCTTTACTTGCCCAGCTTCACCAAGTACCTGCAAGATCACAGAAGATTGAAACTATACAAAGACATGGGTTCATACTCATAAAAAGCTTAGGATCATATTTAAGCTAAAAATACAAATGTAACAAACATCAATGATACACAAGCATGTAGGAGAAACTCAAATAGTTTTATTGATATAACAAGAAGGTCCAGGAGGAGTTACAACCGATGATTCCTGATCCAACATCAACCTCCCAGCAGAGAAGCCCCTCTTGACCTCCAAAAAAGCATAAATCACCCAATACTCTGATATTTATCTCAAAACCAACAGCAATTCTCTGCAATGTACAATATTCCAGACTCTGGATCTCTTGGTGAGGGATCCATATATAGATGTATGCAAAGAGGATGAGTCAGCTCATGAATTGATTAGTGGCTTTTCTCTGTCAGTTCTTGCTTCCACTTGGAGACTGAGAACCTCTTACTCATCACTGGTCGAATTCAGTGAGGCAAGTGTCATTGGAGAAGATTCTAGAAGCTTCAATTGTCTCTCCACCTCGTGGAATGACTCTGACACTTGTCATTTCCCACTCAACGCACCCTGGTAGTGCATTTAGGTGCATTGCAATGCACCTAGCCAGTGTATTTGGGTGCTTTGCAACGCAGCTAGCTAGTGGAGTAGCTGAAATGATCCTGATTTGACTAGTTTTGAGCAGTTTCTGGTGGAGAACTTCTGGGAGAAGTTGTAATTTGTTGACCTTGTTCCTTTAGGAGTTATAAAAACACTTTTAAGGACTTAGGAGCCCTTGGTTTATGGAAATTTCATGCTTGGAGCTGTAAGGCACAAAAATGTCTATAACACCAAGAGACCATCTTAGCGGACAACTGGAGCACAGAGGACTGGGAAACGATGCCGAAAGAAGATCAAATTCTAAGGAAGTTGAACCTACATCAAGGAATGGTGGCTACCCAAATGTGGAAAACACCCAATATGTGATGTAACAGTACCATACACTTCTCTCGTCCCTCGGCAGGATTCATAAAGTTAAACTTCGGTGGAGCATCCAAAGGAAATCCATGCCCAGTGGGGATTGGAGGCCTCTTTCAAGAAGACTAAGGCAGAACAAAATGGATTTACTCAGACAATGGCAGCATCATGAGCAACAATGAATCCAAGTTGATGGCAGTACGTCAAGGACTGAAGATAGCAATCAGAAATGGTTACAACAACGTGGAAGTGGAAGGATACTCCCAAATCGTAATGCACATAATTAAAAAAACTTAATAATGGGACCTCATGGGACAAAGTCACTGAGAGTTGGAGGACAGCTAGCCTAATTCAAGAGCTAGAAATTATCCTAAAAATATTTGAGTACATGATCACTAAGCATGTCAGAAGAGAGGGTAATAGAGCAGCAGATTTTCTTGCAAACTGAGGAAGCCGGGAACAAGGAGGGAAATTGGATAGCATATGGACCCCATATTCAGAGAAACCCAAATTAGAGCCGCTTAGAATGATACTAAGCTAAGACAATAATGAAGACATGATCCAAAGACAATAGATACAGTTGGCCCCCGATCAGGGTGTGGAGAAAAGCAGGTGAGGGTGGTAGGAAAAATCATGATTGCGGTAGGACAGAGGAATCCATCCCTATATGTGGCGTTGTCCTTTCTGATAGGGTAGCATACTGCATGGCAGTGCACATCTCAAGAAATTGGAGTGGGAGAGGTGGAGTGAAAGAGGAAAGCAGAATTGGCAGCATTAGTGGAAGAGGGAGTGGGACAGGTGTTTTATATAATCTGAAGGTGGCGAAGGGTAGAAGGAAAGTCAAGCTA
Organism: Pinus tabuliformis; assembly: GCA_031772625.1. Lineage (NCBI taxonomy): Eukaryota > Viridiplantae > Streptophyta > Pinopsida > Pinales > Pinaceae > Pinus > Pinus tabuliformis. Next base: position 804,157,607 of record CM062819.1, on the reverse strand, counting down.
CGCTGGGAGGAAGAGGAGTAGAGCGCAACACAAATAGAAGGAACCTCTAAGGAAAAGCATGATTTCGAGTATGTCATTTCTGGTCCCTCCTCAGTTTTTTCTATGTCTTGAATGGTATATTGGACGAAACGAAATGTTGGAAGCCTCTGGGGAAGAAGAGAGCAGGCGTGAGGCTGCCTTTTACTCTGCCATGCAATATGTTGGTGAAATGGGAATGAACCAGGGAAGGGTTCTAGACGGGTGGAGAAAATGCCGCCAAGCAGATAGTCTAGGGAGAAACATGGATGGTCAAATCACTCAACCCAAAGTGGAGGATAAGAGGGAGGCAGATGGGAGGGATATGAAAACCATGCACCTAGCCCAGGAATTGATTAGTATGACAGAAGGCCTTCTCACTTTCCTTCATGCTGGAAAAGATAATCACTGCAACCCCCAAATAAATGAAAGTGACTGGAGCAGGGGAGGTGGAGTAAAAACCAAGAGAATTGAGGGGGAGGGTAATTTTGTAAATCCTCAAAATCTGACCTCTGTGAATAAAAATTGTAAACAGGAAACGGTAAAAGAAAGGATGGTGTGCCTAGGCTGCGGAAGCGGGCGTGGAGGTAGAGGACGTCCAAGACAACGGAATCAAGAATACCTGCCAACTACTACACCGGATAGTCAACGAAAAGGGAGGAGATCTACACTGACAACAGACTAGGAAGCTACTAGAGCTTACAGAGAAGGCATGAATGACGACATTCGCCAGATTATTCAAGAGATGGAGGCAAACGTTATGGAAGAATAGTCTGACTCTGAGATAGAAGAGTGGGCAGAAGTAATCGGAGATCCTGGTAATACTCGAGGAAGGTTGACGCTATACCGGCAAACTCTTCACATCTACTGGGTGTTAAAACACCTTCTTGCGAAGGCTCTGGAGCAGGTGGTAGGGAAATGGCTGAAATCACCCAAGGGATGCCAAACCTGCAAAAAGAAATGAAAAATTTTCAGGTAATCATGATGATGTAGGATAACAAGTTGGAGGAGATAGAACAAAAGCTCACTCAGATGACTTAGATGACTCTAACCCATGCAGAACCCATGGACACCCCCGTTGATACTTATCCAAATATTGGTGATTGGAGGGCATGAAATTTCACTGCATCTCCTTTTTTTTGTGAATTGTCTTGCTTTTACTATTTCATGCTCATTCGTAGCTTATTAAGTATTTTTAATTGTTTAGTGCACATAACCTAGATGCAAAGACTAGTAAAATTTTTGTTTTGGAATGCTTATAGCAAACTTAGGTGGCCAACAGACTTGGTTTCCCTTCGGGGTAGGTTGAGGCCACCAAAACGATGTATCTGGTCTCATTGGTCAATATAAATAGAAAAGGAAGGCACTACCTACACTTACAAAAAAAAATTAGATTAAGTATTGTTAATTAATTATTACATGTATATTAATTAATATTTAATTAATTAATAATTAATTAATAATAATTAATAATTAATCATTGTTATTTATAAGTTATTAATAATTAATAAAAAAAATATTAATATTTATAAATTATAATAATTTCTATTAATAATTAAAGGGATAAGGGATAATGTAAACTAAATGGATTTATACTATTAACCATGCTTATATTAATAATATTTATTTATTGTTAACAATTATAATTATAATAATTTCTAATAATTATAACTCGTGTTTGTAACATGATAAATATTATAAACTAGATGGATTGATAGTAAAAACGCAAAGGATTAATAAATCTAAGGGATTAATATTAAAACCCAAAGCGATTAACAATCCTGGGGATCAAAATTATTGGCTATGGTTGACCATGATTGATTTTATAAATGGAAGGGAATAATATTAAATGAAGGGACTAATATAAACCCAATATATACACCCTAAGATAAATATTATAAACCCTAATATAAACAAGGTTGATCATGGTTTACCATGGTTGAGTTTCATATTGAGATAATCTTTGTCACAATATGACATTGGACCATGGTTGACCATGGTTTTTTTCATATTTAGACAATCTTTGTCACAATGCGGCATTAGACCATGGTTGATTTTCATATTGAGACAATCTTTGTCACAATGTGGCATTGGACCATGGTTGACAATAAATGATCATGGTCGACCATGTTTGACCAATGTTGACCATGGTTGACCATGATTGATTTCCATATTGAGAAAATATTTGTCACAAACCCAAGGGATTAATATTATAAACCCAAGGGATATAAACCCTAAGATAAATATTATAAACCTTAAAATAAACATTAAACCATAACATTAATATTATAAACCTCAAGATTAATATTATAAGCCCAAAGGATTAATATTGAAAACCTAAGGGATTATAAAACTAGGGGAATAACATTGAACCCTAGCATTAATATTAAACAATAGGAATATAAAAACCTAATATTAATAAACCCAAGGGATTATTGTTATAAACCTAAGGTATTATAAACTGAAGGGATCAATATTGAACCCTAATATTAATGTTATAAACCGTAGGCTTAATATTAAACCCTAGATATATAAGCATTATGATTAATATTAGAAACCCTAGCGAATAATAAACCCAAGACATTAATACTAAAACTCCAAGGGATTATAAACCCAAGGGAATAATATTATAAGCCGAAGGGAATAATATCAAACCAAAGGGATTAATATTATAAACCCTAACATAAATATTATAAACCAAAAAAACATGGTTTACCATGGTTGATTTTCTTATTGTGACAATCCTTCTAACAATGCGATGTTGGACCGTGGTTGACCATAGTTGACCATAGTTAACCATGATTATTTTCATATCAAGGCAATATTTGTCACAATGCGATGTTGGACCATGGTTTACCATGGTTTATTTTAATATTGAGAGAAACTTACACATTTATTATGTTGATATGCATTCCTCTTTTAAGTTTTGGATATGGGCTTAGTGATTTTAATTTTTTTAGAGTGGACGGACATGATTGAGTGAGAGGTTTGAATAATATGATAGTATTATTGATATTATCAATAATATGACAAACCCAATGGGTTATTGCTATTATAACTATTACAAACTTAAGGGATCAATATTTTAAACCCAATGGATTAATGTTATAAACCTAAGGGATTAGTAAACCAAAAGGATTATTATTAAATACCCAAGGGATTTAAAAAATATATCTGATTAATCTAATTAATCTAAAGCAAAGTGAATACCCGTGGAATATCAAATATTCTTTTATAAAATCAATCATAGTCAACCATGGTCCAACATCACATTGTGACAAAGATTGTCTCAAATATGAACACCAACCATGGTCCAATGTCGCATTGATTATCTCGATATGAAAATCAATCATGGTTAACCATGGTCCATCATCGCATTGTGATAAGGATTGTCTCGATATGAAAACCAATCATGATTAATAATATTATCTTATGGTTTGGTTTACCATAGTTGATTTCATATTGAGACAATCTTTGCCACAATGAAACGTTGGACCTTGGATGACCATGATTGATTTTCATATCAAGAAAATCTTTGTCACAATGAGACGTTGGGCCATGGTCAACCATGGTTGATTTTCATATTTAGACAATCTTTGTCACAATGCGACATGGAACTATGGTTGACCATGGTGGATTTTCCTATTGGAACAATCTTTGTCACAATGTGGCGTTGGGCCATGGTTGACAATAAATGATCATGGTCAACCATGTTTGACCAATGTTAACCATGATTGACCATGGTTGACCATGATTGATTTCCATATTGATAAAATCTTTTATCACAAACCCAAGGGATTAATATTATAAACCCAATGGATATAAACCCTAAGATAAATATTATAAACCCTAAAATAAGCATTAAACCCTAACATTAATATTATAAACCCAAGGGATTAATATTAAAAACCCAAGGGATGATAAACCCACGAAAATAATATTGAACCCTATCATTAATATTAAACCATAGGAATATAAACCCTAATATTAATAAACCCAAAGGATTATTTGTATAAACCTAAGGTATTACAAATTGAAGGGATCAATGTTAATCCATAAGATTAATATTATAAAACCTAGGCTTAATATTAAACTCTAGAAATATAAACACTATAATTAATATTAGAAACCCTAGGGAATAATAAACCCAAGGTATTAATACTAAAACCTCAAGGGATTAAAAACCCAAGGGGATAATAAACCCATGTGATAAATACTAAAACCCCAGGGGTTTATAAACCCAAGGGAACAATATTAAATCAAAGGGATTAATATTATAAATCAAAGGTTTATAAACCCCAAAATAAATATTACAAACCCCCAAAAAAAATGGTTGAGCATGGTTGATTTTGATATTCTGACAATCCTTATCACAATGTGATGTTGGACCATGGTTGACCATAGTTAACCATGGTTGTTTTTCATATCAAGGCAACCTTTTTCACAATGTGACATTGGACCATGGCTGACCATGGGTGATTGTCATATTGAGACAATCTTACACATTTATTACGCTGGTATGCATTCCTATTTCAAGCTTTGGATGTGGGCTTCGTGATTTTAATTTTTTTAAAGTGGATGGACAAGATTGACTGAGGGGTTTTCATAATATGATAGAATTATTGATATTATAAATAATATGACAAACCCAATGGGTTATTTATATTTAAAAGTCAAAGGATCAGTGTTGTAAGCCCAAGGGATTAATATTATAAACCTAAAAGAATAATAAACCCAAAGGATTATTATTAAATACCCAAGATATTTATAAGAAATGTAATTAATCTAAACCAAAATGAATACCCATGTAATATCAATTATTTGTTTACAAAATCAATCATGGTAAACCATGGTTCAACGTCACATTGTGATAAAGATTGTCTCAATATAAATATCAACCATGGTCAACCATTGTCCAAGGTAGCATTGATTAGCTAAATATTGAAATCAAACATGGTAAACATGGTCAACCATGGTCCAACATCGCATTGTGACAAGGATGGTCTCCATATGAAAATTAACCATGGTTAGTAATATTATATTAAGGTTGTCTCAATAATATTATCCTTGGGTTTGTCTCAAGGATTGCCTTAATAATATTTATCTTAGGGTTTATATATCTTGGGTTTATAAGATTAATCCTAGGGTTTAATATAGGTCCCTTGGATTTATAATCATGGTTAGCCATGGTCCAATGTCAGATTGTGACAAATATTGTCTCAATATGAAAATCAACCATGCTAAATCATTATCATGGTCAACATTGGTAAAATATAGTTTACCATGGTCAATTATGGTCAACCATGATCCAACGTCACATTCTAACAAAGATTGACTCAATATGAAAATCGACCATGATCAACCATGGTCAACCATGGTCCAAAGTCTCATTGTGAAAAAGGTTGTCTTAATATGAAAATCAATCATGATCAATCATGGTGAAACATGGTCTAATTTAGCATTGTGACAAATATTGCATGAATATGAAAATCAATCATGGGAAACTATGGTCAACCATGTATAAATTAGGGTTTATAATATTAATCTTAGGGTTTATATTCCTATGGTTTAAAATTAATGTTAGGATTGAATCTTTTTCTCTTGGGTTATTAATCCCTTGGGTTTTTAATACTAATCCCTTGGTTTATAATATTAACATGAGGGTTTAATGTTTATTTCAGGGTTTTTAATATTTATGTTAGGGTTTATATCACTTGTTTTTATAATATGAATCCCTTGCCTTTATAATATTTATCTTAGGGTTTATATACCTTGGGTTTATATTATTCCCTTGGGTTTATAATCCCTTGGGTTTTTAGTAATATTTCCTTGGGTTTATAATATCAATCATGGTCAACCATGGTCCAACGTCACATTGTTACAAAGATGGTCTCAATATGAAAATCAGCCATGGTCAACGATGGCCCAACGTCACATTGTGAAAAATATTGTCTAGATATGAAAAACAATCATGCTCAACTATGATAAACCATGGTCCAATGTCGCATTCTGACAAGGACTGTCACAATATCAAAATCAACCATGGTTAACCAGGTTTATTTTGAGATTTATAATATTTATGTTAAGGTTTATAATATTAATCGCTTGGCTTTAATACTATTCCCATCATTTTATAATCCCTTCAGGTTTTAGTATTTATCACTTGGGTTTATTATCCCCTTGGGTTTATAATATTATTCCTTTGGGGTTTTAGTATTAATCCCTTGGGGTTTTAGTATTAATCCCTTGGGTTTATTATTCCCAAAGGCTTCTAATATAAATCATAATGTTTATATTTCTAGGATTTAATATTAACCCTAGGGTTTATAAAATTAGTCTTAGGGTTTAATATTGATCACTTCAGTTTATAATACCTTAGGTTTATAACAATAATCCCCTTGGGTTTACTTATTTAGGGTTTATATTCCTATGGTTTAATATTAATGCTAGGGTTCAATGTTATTCCTGTGGGTTTATAATTCTTAGGTTTTTGGTATTAATCCCTTGGGTTTATAATATTAATCGCTTGGGTTTGTGACAAAGATTTTCTCAATATAGAAATCGATCATGTTCAACCATGGTCAATCATGGTCAAGTATGGTTGATCATGGTCAACATTGGTCAAGCAAGGTTAATCATGATCATTTATTGTAAACCATGGTTCAACGTCACATTGTAACAAAGATTGTCTCAATATGAAAATCAACCATGGTCAAACATCACATTGTGGCAAGGATTGTCTAAATATGAAAATCTACCAAGCTCAATCATGGTCGACCATGGTCCAGTTAATTTTCAATTATTAATTGCTTATTACTTATTAATTAATTATTAATTATTACTTATTAATTAATCGCTAATTAATTTGTGTTTAATTATTAATAATAATTAAGTATTATTATTATTATTATTATTATTATTAATTAACTAATTATAAACACTATAATTAATTAACAATAATTAATAAAAATAATAGTACTTTTACTGTATTAGTTATTTATTATTATTATTATTATTATCAAAATAAATATGAATATTATCATTAATATTATATCTATACAAGTAAGGTCTATTGGTGTTTTTCAACCAGATTTATTAATGTGATTGTGCATGTGATTATATAAACCACATTTCTTAACGTAGTTATACAAGTGATTTATATACACCATGGGTGTATATCAACCAGACTTACTAATATAGTTGCATTAATTTATTTTTTAAATCCAACTTTCACGCTCACATCACCCCAAGTAATGATAATCACGGCAGACGAAATATATGATTAGCATATTCCTCCACATTTAATTGCGCCCGTCGATTTTAAAAACATAAAAGTCAACTTCAGTTCGTACATCAAGAGTCAAAACAGAAACGCCTTCTATGAATTGATAATTAATATAAATCATTAACATTTAATAATTTATAAATATTAATAAGTTTTACTAATTATTAATTATTTACTAATCGATTTTATAAATTTTAAATAACTATTACTAATAATTATAATTATAATTATTCATAATTAATTATTAATTAATTAAAGATTAATTAATTACTAATTACTAATTAATTATTACACTTACAGAATCAAAACATACCCAATCTCAATCTATTGATTTCCTTAGACTTTTTAAGACATCCCTTTTATATGCTTTCCTATTAAATACCATGGTGTGCAAACCGTGGGTGGATCTCAAAACAATAAAAGAAATTAGGGTTTTTGACCTTCCTAACACCCGTGGACTCCTATTGGCCCATGCATTGTGTGCTTTTCTCCTTAAAATCCAGAGACTTTACAATATATTAGTCAAAATTGGACCTAGGGGACCCTTTCCCAACATCAACTATTCACATTCGTTGCAAATTATACTATGAAAGGCCCCAACAAACCATAGCAAAGTGATTTGTGAAATAATTTTGAACCAAATATTCAAACTATGACCTTTGGGCCATGTGGGCCCCTCATGGATCCTTTTGGCTCACCACTTTATTTTACATAACATGTTGTGAGTCCACTTGCCTCACCACTCTATTTTTCGTATGTGGACAAATCCACATGAAGTTGTGGCATGATAATATGATTTTATATGGGGTAGTTATATTTCTGGCTGGTAGTACTAGTACCAATTTGTACTGGTTGTTCTATCCAACATTTAATGGCACGCTCTATTATGCTATGAAACAAAGTGGTTCATAAATAGTTGTGATACTAAGGAGAACTCACCATTTCTATGAAGCATGGTGTTGATTTTAGGTAGCTTGGGAGGAACTCCAAGCCTTGAGGATCGAGGGTTTGGAGGAAAGAGCTCCACAAGTGGCCTTGTGGGGTTGAAACATAAGTTTGGGGTTTTGCACCCATCAATGTTTGGGCCAAAACCACGATGATAATTTTACATGTAATGGAAGGATATGATGGAGGATATCGAGACAAAACCAACACATTGAGAATCATCAAAATCTAAGTTGTCAATCTTGAATTTATGAATTTTTGAAGTTAATGTGTGGTTTTGAGGACAAGTTGGTTTGCATGCTAGAAGTTCCCTTAAGGGATAATGTCACAACCACATGGAGGCTATAAAAATGAGTGACGTTGGATTTCATTCTATACATCCAATGGTGCAACATGTCTAAGAGAAGAGCTCCATTTTAGTCGCAGAAGGGGGGAGCCCAACGAAGATGAAGGAAGTAATAATTTATGCCTCCTTCTAGATTGTTTGGGAGCTGAGTTACTACAGGAAGGAGGCCGACGTCATGGTGGAAAATTATGGGAAGAAATAAGAAGAAACCTCACAAGTGAACGTGTTGAGTCTCCTTGTGTAATTATAGGTAGGAATGGAGGCTTGTTTTGGAGACAGAGTTGGGTAATCGACCCTTCAAAACAAGGCCACATACTCTTGTACCAAAAGTGAAGGAAAAGGATCCTTGGTGACTATTTTTAAATTGGTTTTATAGGAAAAATTATGCCCTAGATAGGGTCAAGCAAGTGTAGTAGGAAACCACATTCTAGAAGGATAATCCTATATGGTTTTTCAAGAAAATTATGCATGGAATGATGGGTATTCCCTTTGGTTGATGAGTTGCAGACCCTGAGGTAAGTTGCAGATCAAGACAAGGTCTTGAGGAGGTGTTTAGAAGGGTTGTATGCTCTTAAAACAAAGACAAGACTACCTAAAGCAGCAACAGGGTGCTATTTGAGGGAGCTAGAGTATTTAAGAGGACTATTGTAGTTAGAATAAGGGCTAAACAAGGATGTTTGGATGCCCTAACCAGTGATCTAATGCTACAACAATATTCATAAGTTCTAGGTATGTATTTTATGTCTTGGGTCTAGTTTTGGATATGTATGGATGGGTGTCCAAGGATAGGTCATTTGTGGACATCATATGAACAAGTTCATCAATAGTAGTGCACATGTGAAGAGGATCAACAAGAAGTTGTAGAGAAGAGGTATATCAGTCCTCTTGACTTGATATAACTTGTAGATGGATGGTGTCCCTGGATAGGAAGATTTGAGGAGTATATGGGTAGCCAAGAGGAGGGGTTTCCTAGAGTGTTGGATGCCCTAACTAGAGTGCAGATGCTACAGTAGGTGTTGGGCACTTGTGGTCTATTCATTAGTAGAAAATGAGAAATTATTGACTAGGTGACTAAAAAATTTAGTCATCATAGCTTTTCCAAGTGAAATACTGCCAAAAGTGAACAATCTTAAGTGACACAAATAAAAATGACTAACATAAATGATAAATTTAGTCTCGGGTTAAAATATACAACTAGCTAATAAGTAATACAACTAAAAATGACTAACATGAATGACTATTTTAGTCTAGGAACAAAAACATGACTACCTGATAAGTACTACAATAATACAAATCAATCGTATATGTTAGTCATTTTATTTGTGTACAACAAGCTGCATTTCAATGAAAGTAAAGCCACTAGGAACCACTATGAGAAAAATATCCAAGTCCATAAGAAGATCTCACCACCATCAACATATAACTCAATGTAATATCAATAAAAGACATAAGGTCACTACCATCAACACAATACACATGCATGTTGCCATCAACGTAAGACACATGCCCATCACCCTCAATAGGATACAAAGCTCTATCACCATCAACAAAAAACACATGGACACCAACATCATCAAAATAAACATACCCATTACCATTAGTGGGAGGTTGTTAAGTTGTGTAGGTTAATATTCCCTTGAAGTAGGTCTACGAGGTTGGATTACTATAAAAATCACGTAGAACATGACAAAATACCTTTGAGCTTGGTCATAGAAAACACATAACAAGAATGCAAGTGATATTTCGAGGTGTCATGACTTTTCTTCTCCCTTGAACTCAATGGCTTCCTTGCTTTGCTTCACAATCGAGAAGTCTTGTGAAATATATGGGTGGAACCCTATAAGGGTTTTGGATAGGTGTCATTGATTTGAGAGCGAGCCAAGTGCCTCTCATCATCTTCATTATCAATCATGTAACTATTTGATTCACCCTCCAATCCAAAGGTGAGAATTAGATCATTGGTACCTTGCCAACCTTAATCAATAATTTATTCACAAAAAAATATAATCAACAATAAATTCATGAATAACTAATTCATTATAAGCAATAATTTAATATCAGTGAGAAGAATAAAATCTTCCCCTTTTTTTTCTAAATCTAAAATCTATTACTTTAACAAAATAATACAAGGAGGCTCTGGCCTCTGCAGTTCCTAGGCAAAGTTCATGGCATATTGCAATACAAACAAAATGAGGACTACCCAAAGATGGGAAACCACTCCAAACCATAATAAGTATGTTTCCCTCGCAAGGGAAACCAAAATATAAGCATATGACGATGTTTGCATGAAATCATTTTCAAAATTAATTGTTCTCTTTAAAAAATCAAAATGAAACCTGGAACCTAGAACCATATGACGCGTGGAACCTAATGACACGTGGAGCCTGGAGCCTGATGACGCATGTAGTGTTAATTGTCATTTGCTGCAGTCGGTTGCTCTTTGACAATGAAACATCTGCATTCGTCAATGTCCTCCTCATATTCCTGCATCGAAACTGTGTCTTCCTGCCTTTGACGTGCCTAAATTTGCTCTACAGTGGAAGGCTTGCCTTGAGCTGTATATACCTCACCTTGTGCAGTATCCCTGTTCTTTGTTGCTTGAGTGGGAAGACCTCCATCGTTGGAGGGCTCCTCTTGAAACAGAATTGTGATGCTCGCCCTGATAATGGGTCGATTCAGAGTGCTTTCGTATGTGAATTGGGATGAATGAGGAGTTGGTTGTGAACTGGAAGGGGAATGCGGGAATAGGGGATGAACAACTTCAGTGCAGCCTCTGCGCTTCTACCATTGCGTGTATCAGGATATTGGCCTGAGATGGGAGTTGATGAAGGCGACAAAGAATCAGAGACCAGGGAGGCAAGGAGTAATGCAATTTCCCTCTATTGCTGCCTCTTCAGCTGCAAATTCTCTGGCACAGTCTCAACATGATGCTTCGAGGAGGAGGGGCTTACCTTAATGACATCTACTCTATGCGGAGATTGGGGGCGGAAGGCTCAGTGGGCTTGGAGGTGAGAATGAAATTGCAGAGCAGGCGATGAGAGTGATCGATGCTTGTTAAAAAATCAATGCAGCATAGGATATTGCAACGCCTGCCTGTTACAGTGCATATGCTAGGCTTCACAGCATCTAGAGGGCAATTATAGTTGAAAGGATGAGGAGCTAAAATAGAAGAGGTGGGCAGATTTTTACTTAAGGCCTCCATGATGCAGAGCCAAGGAGGGACAACATTGTTGAATTGGTTTTAGTGCCACATTGAATGACAATTACGCTGGCTGTAAGATGGATTAAATGTTATCTGTACGAGATTATAGGCAACTTTGTTGCAATGCCACTTGCCTACCCGTCCCTCTATCATCTTTTCAATCGTTGTATACATCCGCATCTGGGAGTTTTTCTTCTTTGTGCACCAAGTCAGTGCATTCCTGTAATTGAGTGCTATCATTAAGGATATTGAATGATCCTGATCTAAGTGTTTGATCGTGATCTACCCCTATATTTTCAAGTATATCAGCTATCTTGTTTCCTTCTCTTTTGATATGATTAAAGGTGATAGCTCTTCTATTTTTTAATCCTTGTTCTATGAGTTCTAATCTAGCTGCCAGTCTCGAACTAGTCACCACTTTAGTAGTTGGGGTTCCTTATTGAATTTGTTTAGCCATATTGATGAGGATTTGGGAATCCCCTTTGATTGTGATAGGTTGAAATTTGTGTTGGTTAGCTAAACATGGTCCCTACCAGAGTCATTCCAATTTTGGTGAGTTATTTTTATCCTAGCCAATTGTTCCATAATATAATAAAAGAGGGGTGCCTTCATGATTTCTAGAGATACCTCCATGACCAGCCTTCCCCGGATTGCCTTTTGATGCCCCATCAGAGATAAGTTTGATTACTCCTACTGGTGGGGGAACCCACTAAGTGGGAGGCCTGGAAATGAGGGTAGAAATGTTGTGATCATCCAGAACCTGTGAGATCCGGATATTCCAATTCTCCCAAATGCTCCGTTCCTATGCCTCAGTGGGAAAATCATCTGCCTACCATTTCTTAAGAGCCAAGGTTTCTTGAATATTCTGGTAGAAATTGTTCCAAATGGTGTCCAGGGGAGTGCATTGGTTCTTAAAGATTCACTTATTTCATTCCTTCCAGATTGTCCAAAGAAGTAGACCCGGAAGGATCTGCCATAGGGAATTGAGTATTTTTTTGTTATAGGGAACGATTCCCATTTACTAATGGTGCTTATGATGTCCCCTAAAATTTTGCAAGCTCTTTGGCATCTAAAGTTGAGTTTTTCCCATAATTTTTTTGCTAAGTTACATGAATCCATGAGGTGTTGTATGGTTTTTCTTTGTTGCTTGCAGTTGGGGCAATATGAGGGTCCTTGGAATCCTCTTTTGATGAGATTGTCCCATGTGAGAATTCTTTTATGGCAAAGCAGCCATAGGAAAGTAGATACTTTGCGCCAAATTTCTGGGGTCCATATGTGTTCCCAAAGTGGGTTTACCGAGGCCTGGGCTTCAATCATCAATCCATATTCCTCTCTTGTAGAGAATATTCCCATCGAAGTGTATCCCCATCTTAAAATGTCTTTTTCTCCTAAATATTTGATTTTCCTTTTGTTTGGCTCTGTGTGCATTGCTTTGTAATAATCTGTCATTTCTTGAGGGATAATCTACTCTACCTTTTTCCATTGTCTGTAGCCCTGATTGTTATGTTGAGTCCAGTCGTGAGATACTTTTTCATTCTGATGAATAGCATTTTCCTCATGATTCTAGAGAGGAATAGCTTCTAGTAGTTTGGGTTGTGGTTTCCAAGAGTCCGCCCAAAATTGGGCAGTGTCACCACTTCTTATCTCCCAAAAACTATGTTGTTGTATCATTACTTTGTGTTGTTTTACTGCATTCCAAATTAGAGAGCCCGCATTCTTATTTGTGAGTCTGATAAGTTCTTGCGGTCGATTATTTGCATTTTTTTCACCCATATTTTGGCCCATGGTGCGTGTGGAGCAGATACCCATTGCCACCATAATGTTTCCCCCATCATTGCATTACTATGCCAAGGATCCCATAATCCAAGGCCTCCCTGCTTTTTTGGCGTACAAACTGTCGACCATTTCACTTGTGCCCATTTTTAATTGTGCGCTGATGATCCCCATAGGAAGTTGCACTGTAGATTCTTAATATTTTTGAGAACCCATTTCAGCGTTCTGAGAGCAGAGAAAAGGTATAGAGGCATAGTATGTAGTACTTCTTTGACCAGAACAAGTTTGCTTGCCATACTAAGGGCTCTATAAGTCCAAGAAGATAGACGACCTTCCAGTTTATCTAGAAGTAAATGCTAGGATGTGTGCTTTATAGAAGAATCTGTCATGGTGCTCCCAGGTATTTGGAGGGAAGATTGGCAATAGAGAAACCGAGGATTCTGGCAATATTTCTTTGGGTTACTGGGGGAGTGTGAAAGAACAAGATTTGAGACTTAGCAAAGTTTATGGTGGTTCTTGATGCTTCAGAGAAGGTATCTAATATGGATTTGAATGAATGAGCTTCTTGGACTGAATGGTGCCCAAAAAACATATTGTCATCCACAAATTGTTGATGGGTAATGGAAGAGGTTCCCTGGACAGAAATTCCTTTAATATTTTGAGAGTGAAGAGCATGCTTTATGAGGAAACCTAGGCCTTTTTCCATGAGTACAAAAAGAAAGGGGTAAAGAGGATCACCTTGACAAATGCCTCTAGAGGGGGAGAAAGGGCGAGATGGGACACCATTTACAAAGATGGAAAAAAAAGTGGATGATATGAGATTCATGACCCATTTGATGCATGTAGGGCTAAAGCCAAAGGATGTAAGCATTTGTTTAATATATGTCTAGCTTAATTTGTCAAAATATTTTGATAAATCAATTTTTAGAAGCATACCTACCTATTTGTTGTGCTTCAGGGAGTGAATGGTCTCATGTGTCAGAATTATGCCATCAAGGATTTGACATCCCTCCACATATCCTGATTGTTCCTATGAAATGAGAATGGGGAGCAACGATTTGAGTCTATTGGTGATGACTTTCGAGATGATTTTATATATAAAATTGCATAGTGCGATGGGCCTAAACTTCTCTGGTGTGTTTGGCTGTTCTTCTTTGGGGATGAGAGCTATGAATGTTGCATTTAGAGACGAAAGGAGCCAGTGCATGGTCAGAGATTCTTACACCACTTTCCAAACCTCTAGTTTGATGAGATCCCAGAAGTGATGGAAGAAGTTGGAGGTGAATCCATCAAGTCCAGGGGATTTCCCATCTTTCAGTTGAGCTAGTGCTGATTCTACTTCCAGAGGAGTGACCGGTCGTAGCAATAGCTGATTGTGCTCTTCTGTTATAATCTTTGGCACATGATGGAGAATTTTGTTTATGGTGGATTTCCTATTTACTTGAGGCTCTTGATAGACAAATTTAAAATGGGTGAGGAGTTCTATCTCAATGTCAGTATGTTCCTCCATTCTTTCTCCCTATTGATTCTGAATCTGTGCAATGTTATTATGCATTCTTCTTTGGATGGTTATTCTATGGAAGAATTTGGTATTCCTTTCCCCCTATTTTAACCATCTGATTCTTGATTTTTGTTTCCAAAATATCTCTTCTTGCTTCCTTCTGTCATCTAGCTGTGTGAGAAGTTCTTTTTCTTGATTTGCTACTATCTTGGTTCTCACTTACTCTATAATTCTCTGTTGGAAGTCAGTCATGTTGTGCTCAAGTGTTTTTTGAGCTTGAAAAATATTACCAAAGGTAGAGTGATTCCATTGTTTAATTTGCCTTTTGAGATTCTTTAATCGTTGTTGGAATTGATACATTGTTGAGCCGACCGGAGGGGTGAAGTTTTCCCAGGCTATTTTGACAATATTTTTGAAGTCTGGATGTGAAACCCAGAAAGCTTCAAATTTGAATAGCCTTCTGGTAGAATCTCCCAGTCTTTTCCATATGAGTGAGATGGACCAATGATCCGAACCTGACTGAGGTAAGATTGAAGCAGTGATATCTCCTCCCAAGTGAATGGTGTTGTCTGAAATGATAAATCTATCTAGCCAAGATCCAATTTGTCGGGATCCTGTCCTTTTGTTGTTTCAAGTATAGATGCCATTATTGAATGGTAGATCTATTAGCTAGTTGGTTTGTATGTATTCTCTAAAGAGTCTGCTTTCAATGTCCAGTTTAACTTTGCCCCCTTTTTCCCCTTCGTTTGGTAATCATGTTGAATTCTCTAGCTGTGATCCATATTGGGTGGGTCCTAGTGGAGCCGAGAGCTTCCAATGTATTTAGCAGCGCCATCTTTTGTAGTGAGTCCTGAGGAAAATATACATTTGACAGATTCCCATGTATGTTGGTTCCTATAATATGGAAAGTGGCCTGTATGAGATGATGAGAGGCATGAAAGTCTATAAGTATGATAGCTTGCGTATTCGAAGTAATGGAAAGTCCTCCCGAACTTCCAGAAGCATCCACCGTGACTTTTTGACATCCTAGCCAAGCTTTGGATAATATAGAACTCAAAGTCTTACTGTTACATTTTGTTTCTTGCATGAAGAAGATTTGTGGTTTTTCATTTTGTATCATGTTTATTATCATTCTGTATTTCCCAGGACTGTTTAGCCCTCTTAAATTCCATGAGATGAGCTTCATAGTTGAACAGTAGGTAGTGATCTATAGTACTTGGTTAATTTTGAACATCTGCCTGATTCCACCAGCATCTCCTTAATGATGATGGTTCTTTGCAGATTTGTCCTTCTTGCCCTTTTCTTACCATCTTTGCGGACGTTTTTCCCATCCCAGCTACCATCTGGTTGTATGCCTAAGGTACTCTGCTGATGCACTCTTGAAAGGATTACTTCCAAGTTTTCGAGTTGCCTATCCGAAATTTTGTCAAAATCTTTCTTTTTGTAGGCTTGCTCAAGACCGAAGATGTCTAGGTCTCCGAGGTCAAAGCTTTCTGGTTATTCTTCCATGTGTCTTTGTTGTCTATTCTCAGGCAATGATTTAGTTTCCTTGGTTGGATCTAATGAAAGATTGTCAATGTCCATTTCTTTTGCCTGCTTAGGGATTTTATCTGTCGCCTTGATTGAGGTGGGTGGAGAGGCTGCTCTCTTTGGATCAATTTTTTGATTGTGCACTAGCATACTAGATTCATGGAGATGATATGAGGTGGATGGAAAAGTGGATGACATGGTGTGTGGTTCAACGCTTTTGGGCCAATCTGCTTCATGAATGGAGGGTTGTGACAAAATATCAATTCTATTGCTAGTGGAAGGTGCAAAGGAATTGGACAGAGGGTTTTGGGGAACAGGTGGGGAATTTTCGGTATGCCTCTTTCTATTGGTGACCTTAGTGAATCATTTAGAGTCAGATTTATCCAGGTTATCACTATTTGTGGGGGAAGCATTTAAAGGACAGTCACGGAATAGATGGGTATGAGCATGGCATTTTCTGCAGCGGAATGGCACATGTTCATAATCAATAGGTTGGATCCATTGAAAGTCATCATGAGGAAGGCTTAGCAAATCTGTGAGGGCTTTGCCAAGTCACATGTAGATGTAGATACGAGCATACGAGGTGTACCTTTGGAGCTTTCTTTCCTCTACAATCTTTATGAATTCCCCAAGACCGTTGCCAATGGCTTTTAGCAATTCTTCATCCCAATATTCCAGAAGCAAAGAGTAAAATTGTATCCAAACTAGTGCCCAGCTAAATTCTTCTTTGTCTGGATTAAATCTTTCAATCCAATCCCTTAGATATAGACCTACTGCATTGAAAAAATATGGGCCTTCATCTAATATTTCGTTCTTCTCTTCTATGTAATTGAATATAGCAGTGAAGAAACCTTTCGGCCCTAGCTATAAGGTAACATGTCCTTTTGGTTTCCATTTTGCAGTAATCCATCCCTACAAGGATTTCTTAGTTGGCAAGAAGCCAATGAACTTACCTATAAGCGCATGATCCTTCATGAACTATATTTGGGCATTGATTTGATGGCTTGGTAAGTCGATCTTGGGGTGATCTTCTACAATAGGCTTACATGTAGACGAGGTCGCCTTCATAGGTACATCCTTTTCCGTGGGGGTACTCTCTGTTCTTTTGTTCAGATTTTTTGTTTCCTGATACTGGGCAAGTTGGTTCTGCGTCCTCTCCTCTCTTCCAGACGATGGCATTTTAGTTTCATTATGTTAAAATTGGCAACCAGGGAAAAACTTCATGTGGGTCATCTTATTCATGGATGATAATATCTTTATTATATTCCTCTCATCAAGAGGTGTAGGATTGATATAAATATCATCCAATTCCGATAAGTATTCATGGAGATATGAATTTATTTTCATTATGGAATTATTATCAAGCCAACCTACAACTCATGTAGGCTCAGAAGCCTAACAGTCGCATCTATTCACCCACCAACATTGTGTATAAATAGAAGAGGAATTTTCCTCATTTGGACTCACTCTTCTCATCACATCTCTTTCTATCTACTGCACAAAAATGAGTCTCTTCTCTACTGCGCAGAAATGGGTCTCTCTCTCACACATGTGAAGCCGGACGCTGTTGAATTTGAAGTTGTAACTGCAGAAGTAAATATTGACTTGCCTGGCCTAGAAGATCTCCTCTTTGGAACTAAAATGTAGGTTCATCTGAACCTCCTCTGAAAGCCGCAACTTTTGGTTGTGGAATGAAGTCAATTCGACAAACAGTTTGCAAGATATCGACTGCCCTAGTTTGAAGCCGGAAACTGCTGAAACTGAAGCTGCAACTGCAGAAGTAAAGATTGACTTGTGTGGCCTAGATGATCTCCTCTTTGGAACTACGTTGTAGGTTCATATGAACCTCCTATGAAAGCCAAAACTTTTGGTGGTGGAATGGATTCAATCTGACGGTCGGTTTGTGAGATATCATCTTCCCTAATTTAATAATGAAGTCGCTAATGTTGATGCTGCTGATCTAGGGTTTGCTACTACTGATATGAATCAGATTTATTGTACTATTTCTCTCTGTTGGATTGTTGAATATAAAAGAAGATTTGATCAAAGGGTTTCCCCACACATTGTGGGGTTTATCCCTGGCTAGCCGCCACATCTTTTGTCTCTTGTCTTGGCTTGTTTTCTGTCGGTCGTTTAATGTTCTATCTTCACTTTAATTTATGTACATGTAATTGCTAATCTGTGGAATATAACAAGAAAAATAAGTAAACTGTTATAAGCATAAAACATACCATAACTTAACATGGTATCAGAGATGAGGTGAAGACAAAGCCTGAGCAAGAGCAAGAGCAATCATCAAACAGAAGATTGGAAAGGCTATCCTAAAAGAACTATGGGGTCCTCAACACTCTTTCCTATCCAAGACAAGCTCCATGAGAAAGCTAAAAATCATGGATGGAAGATGTCTATTGATCTAACTCTAGAATATCAAGGAGTGTTGGACCATGTAAGAGGAAATATTTTTGAGCCTCCATCAAATGCATCTGCTATAGCATGGAACAAATGGAAAACCGAAGAAGTCAAAGTAGAAGATCATCCGGGACTCTATCGACAAGCACTTGGTGGCCTACATCTCTGAACTGGGCACCTCCAAGGAAATCTACGATAGACTGGCTATTACTAACAGGGAAATGGCACTCATGACTCTTGGATGATTACCATCTGAATGGTATGTGTTCATGACTACTCTTCTGAATAATCAAGTAATTTTTGGTTTGAAGGAATTAATGGCTAGATACATTCAAGAAGAAACAAGGGTAGAAGAACAAGAAATGCCCATGCCTAAAGGTCCTCCTGCTGCCTTTTCTTCTCATGCTAAGAAAAGAAATAATTCCGGGACTAAATCAAAAGGAAATGTTGGACCTAAGGTTGGAAGAAAATGATGATGTTACATTTGCGATAAAGCAAGTCACTATGCAAGGGAGTGCCCTGATAGAAAGGACTCACACTGGGACAATGATCAAAATCCCTCTGATGGCAATCAAAGGAATGAAAAATTCAACAGCAAAGGTAAGAGGAGAGCTGAGAATCAAGGAAGAGGACAAGCATTCAAGAAGGCTAGAAATTCCAGGATGTATTAAATGCACCTGACCTCAAAAAGAACCTAGTGTCCATCTCGGCAATGGAAGACAAAGGCTACAAGGTAACCTTTAGCAATGGCAAGGTATGTATATGGAAAAATAACGTCAAAGATGCCTTTACTCTTGGTTTTAGTGTTGATTCATTATATCAGGTCAATGGAATTCTGCTAGGTGTCATGTCTTGTGACACAACTCTTCAGTCCGAACTTTGGCATCGGAAGTTTGCCCACCTTCACTATAAAGCTCTACTTGATGTAAGACATATGGTAACAAGAATTCCCGAATTCCAAGTAGAGAAAGAAGGTGTATGTCCAGGATGTGCTGAAGGAAAGCTCAAAATGGGACCATTCCCCTCCAGCCAAAGCAAGACATCTGATATATTATAGTTGGTTCACTCAAGCATACCTAAGGTTGGCGTTAAGAGGGAGACTACTACACCACATACTCTTGAGCAGAATGGTGTGGCAGGAAGGAAGAACGCACGATTGTGGAAGCTGTCTAGGCCATGCTACATGATCAAAGACTTCCAAAGCTTCTATCGGCTGAAACTACAAACACCACCATATATGTACAAAATTGATGCCCTCATCAAGCATCAGGTTCCAAGACTCCTGAAGAAATGTTCACCGCCAGTCAAAGGGAAGTCGTGATTAGTCATGATGTTACCTTTGATGAAGATATGGCTCTCAGCAAGGTGAACAATTTTCTGACTTTGAGGAGCTCTCAAGAAGTCGACACCAGGGAACCGAAAGAAAAGGATGATGAATCAATGCTTGATGTAGAAGAACCCATGGATCTGATTGATCCTCATCCACATGAGCCGTCCTCTTCTAGGAAGAGGTCTTCATGGCTTAGGGGGATACTTGATGATGCTGAGGGACATGCTAAACCCTGAGGAACCTTCCGTCAAAGTAAGAAACCTAACAGGTATCAGGGATACCTGACCATCATGAGCACGATCATACAAAATGAGCCTTCATCATTCTCAAATGCCGTCAAGCATCAAGTATGGAAGGATACCATGACCAAAGAATATGATTCTATCACGAAGAATGATGTTTGGAAAGTAGTTTCTAGACCCCAGGATAAGACAGTTGTTACTTCCAAATGGCTTTACAAGATAAAGCATGCAGCAGATGGAAGTACGGAAAAGTATAAGGCTGGTTTTGTTGCTCGTGGTTTCTCCCAAAATGAAGGTATAGACTATGATGAGATATTTGCACTTGTTGCCAGATATACGACCATCCACTTGATCATAGCCCTTACTGCTTCACAAGGATGGAACCTACATCAGATGGATGTCAAGATTGTGTTCTTGCACGGCTCGATCAAAGAAGAGGTCTACGTGGAGCAACCTGAAGGATTTGAGATTTATGTTTAAAAATCTCATGTATGCAGGTTGAAGATGGCTCTCTATGGGTTGAAGCAAGCACCCCAAGCATGGTATGAGACGATTGATAGTTACTTTATGAAGTTGGGATTCACTAGGAGTGAAGCTGATCCTAACCTTTACTTTAAGGTTGAAGATGATAAACCTCTCATACTAGTATTGCATGTCGATGACCTCTTTCTAACAGGTGCAAACCCTTTCATTCACAAATGTAAGAGGGAGTTGGCTTCTGAATTTGAAATGAAGGACCAAGGACTTGAAGTGTGGCAAAAGCCAAGGGAAATTTTCCTATCTCAAGAAAAATATGTGGTAAAGATATTGGAAAGATTCGGTATGATGAACTGCAAGCCTATCACTACCTCGAGGATCTTAAATTTTAGAAGTTATATGGTAGTGATGTCAGACTAGACTTGGGAAATGCCTATGAGTTTCATAAACTCATTTGGATTGATGTTCTTAGTGAACCTTCATCCGAACATATGTTTTGCAGTTAGCATTGTGAGCTCATATTTGGTTGAGCCTCGCTGGATTGATGCCAAGGATATTCTGAGATATCTTCATGGTACAATGGGTTAAGATACAATGTCGGAGATGTGATACTACTTGGATATACTGATGCTGATTGGGCAGGAAATGTGGTGGACCGAGCACTTTCGGGTGCTATTTCACCTTGGGATCTGCTTCGATATCCTGGATGATCAAGAAGCAGAAGTTGGTGGCTTTGAGCACCACCAAAGTAGAATATATTGTTGTTAGCATTACCTCGTGTGAGGCAGTCTGGTTGCGAAATCTCTTCAGTGAGTTGTTTGGACTTACATTGGATACCACTGTGATTCTCTATAACAACTAGAGGTGGGATTCAATTATTGAGGAATCCCATATTTGTCGATTGCTCGAACAGATAGACATCATCTGGGATATGGTAATTTGATGAGCAAGGAGGCTACATCGAATTAAGATGATGTACAGGTTGATACACCTTGTCAAAGCCCCGAGGAATGATCTAATCTGTGATTTTCCCAAATGACTTGGAGTCAGCAAGAAACCCTTGTACAAGGGTCCTGCATGTTGCATACATTGAGCTCTGGGAGCTCTAAGGGCTTGCGGTTCTTACTGGAACAACATACGACCATAGAATGACTCACCCTCCCCTAGTGGTGCGCACTGGAACAAGATGATTCGCTCTCTTGTGGGACAAGATGATTCGCTCTCTTGAGGAACAGGATGATTCACTCTCCTATGTAGCAAGATGATTAGTTCTCCTGTGAGGCCTGGATTGATGTGTTCTCCTGTGAGGCTTGGATTGATGTGTTCTCCATGGCGGCCTGGATTGATGTGTTCTCCATGGCGATTGTAGCAGGATTGATGTGTTCTCCTATGAGGACAAGATTGATTAGTTCTCTTGTCGAGGCTTCCTACCCATGCAGTCTAGGACTCATGGGAAGTACCTCTCATCTCATCAATGAGTAAGGAAATGAAGTTAGGGACCATAGTAGTACCAATGGACACATCGTTGTATCTACCGTACTCCCTACACTAGGATGACCTCCATTAATCTGGGACCAATGATACTGGTCTGGGACCAGTGGTAGGAGTTGTACAATACTATGACGCTGACTTCGGGTCGGTTGAGACTAGTTTGGGACCAATGGTACATACTCCGAGACTGACTTCGTGTCAGTGCAGTACTGGTCTGGGACCAGTGAGAGTGGTACATACTATGACTCTAACTTCAGGTCAGTTAAGAATGGTCTGGGATCAGTGGTACACTCTCTGAGACTGCGATACTGGTCTCGGACTAGTGGTAGGAGTGGTACTTACTATGAAGCTGACTTCGGGTCAGCTGAGACTGGTCTGGGACCAGTGGTACGCACTCTGAGACTGACTTTGAGTTAGTGGAGGATGATTCTGGTCTAGGACTAGTGGAGTTGTACTCACTATGACGCTGACTTCAGGTTGGTTGAGACTGGTCTGGGACCAGTGATACATACTTTGAGATTGACTTTGAGTCATTATGATACATCCTCGATCATTACTTTTTCTTCATAATTCGGACAAAAGCATAGAAGAACAGAGCAAAATAGTACCGATCAGTACAGGGCATAACAAGACAAAGCAGAAACAGCAGAATAGAGCAGAGCAGGGCAAGGGTTAGGTTGTACAGGGTAGTGCATTTGATGGATGAATAGTAACGATCGATAGACAGATTGCAGATGAAGTTCTCCCTGGTTGAGAGGGAGTGTTAAAATTGGCAACCAGGGAAAACCTTCATGTGGGTCATCTTATTCAATGCTAATAATATTTTTATTAGATTCCTCTCGTCGAGAAGTGTAGGATTGATATAAATATCATTCGATTATGATAAGTATTCATGGAGATATGAATTTATTTGGATTATGGAATTATTATCAAGCCAACCTACAACTCATGTAGACTCAGAAGCCCAACAGTCGCATCTATTCACCCACCAACATTGTGTATAAATAGAAGAGTACTTTTCCTCATTTGGACTCACTCTTCTCATCACATCTCTCTCTCTCTCTACTTCGCAAAAATGAGTCTCTTCTCTACTGCGCAGAAATGGGTCTCTCTCACACATGTGAAACCGGAAGGTGTTGAATTTGAAGCTGCAACTGCAGAAGTAAAGATTGACTTGCGTGGCCTAGAAGATCTCCTCTTTGGAACTACGCTAGAGGTTCATCTGAACCTCCTCTCAAAGAAGAAAATTTTGGTGGTGGAATGAAGTCAATCCGACGAACGGTTTGCAAGATATCAACTGCCCTAGTTTAAAGCCGGAAACTGCTGAAACTAAAGTTGCAACTACAGAAGTAAAGATTGACTTGCATGGCCTAGAAGATCTCCTCTTTGGAACTATGCTATAGGTTCATATGAACCTCCTCTGAAAGCCAAAACTTTTTGTGGTGGAATGAAGTCAATCCGACGGTCGGTTTGTGAGATATCGTCTGCCGTAGTTTGATAATGAAGCTGCTAATGTTGATGCTGTTGATCTAGGGTTTGCTACTGCTGATATGAATCAGATTTATTGTACTATTTCTCTCTGCTGAATTATTGAAGATAAAAGAATATTTGATCAAAGGGTTTCCCCACACATTGTGGGGTTTGTCCCTGGCTAGCATCCACATCTTGTGTCTCTTGTCTTCGCTTGTTTTCTGTCAATCATTCAATGTTCTATCTGCACTTTACTTTATGTACATGTGACTGCTAATCTGTGGAATATAATAAGAAAAAGAACTAAACTGTTATAAGCATAGAACATACCATAACTTAACACGTTATTATTCCCTTTGAGATTTCGGTTGTCACTGTAATCTGTCGGGGGAGGCCCCGTAGCCTCCCCCATCTGAATATTCATGATGTCAACTTTGTTCATGCTAATAAGCCAATGCTTAAGAGACTATTTCGCTGCACTAGATGCCTGCCATGCGTGTGCTTCTACCGTTGGTAGGGTTTGTCATAAACCATAGATCGTCTTTCCGTAGATCCTCCGTCTCGCATTTATTCATTTCACCAACGTCTTCCCTTTTTAATATCCCAAAATAAAATTAATATTTTTTATTTGGTTTTCCTTTTGTGTAAAATAAACTTAGACAAAATTTCCATGTTATATTTAAATAATGTTTATTTTTTATTAAAAAATAAAAACTCGCCTCATCCATTATCCAATATAAAAGAATTAGGAAAAAAAACCACATTTAATGGTGGCTCACATTCCAAATTCTCGCCATTTTATTTTCATGTAAAAGGGGGAAGGTGCACAATAAAGTTTAGGCTTAGAAATTAAGAAATATCCATGTTAATTAATTTAAATGAATTGAAAAGCAAGGAATAAGTCGTCTGATAGTGTAGGACTTGAATTGTGATCATAGTTGGAAAGAAAATTATGAGATTATTTTGTTTCCGTGGGTGGATGGATTAATTCCTGTGTCAAATTGAAGCTTGATCCATTTTTTTTATCAAATGTTCTCGAACACATCCTTAATATAGATGCACAATCTCTCCATTTCAATTTCAGGTTTTATTTGCTACTACAGAAACTTTACCATCCATGGAAAGCATGGAATGTCTAATTCATTTTACAAACTGCCTATAATGGAATTAAATATCAATGAGGCTTCATTATTGATATATGTGCCATTTAATTTAGTTTTACCTTTGTCCTATACCTCATTTTTGAAAGAATTCACTCAAATATAAACTATCCAACATTCAGTTTCGTGTTGTAAAAGGTTTTGGCTTAGAAGTTTTATATGGTGATATTTTCTCCAAAGTTCACAACCGTAGCATCCACGACCTCTCCCAAATATTCTTTTGGGATGAGTAGCCGCTCCAAAAATTGAACCTGAAGTAGTTCAAACACCTATGCCAAAAGATGAAGATGAAAACATTGACGAGGAACTTGCAGTGGCTATGGATGAAGGAAAAGAGAAGAATATTTGAAGTCCCAAACATAGAGGGTGTTTGCAAGGCCCCAAAAGACCCAAAAATAGAACTAGGTGAAGAGGTTGCTGGTGTGGAAAAGAGAAAATATGAAGAAGTTGAAGATGATGTTGGATCACTAAACATGGAAAATGCTTACCTAGATGAAGCAGAAGTACAAGCCCCAAGAGTTGACTATGTAAAATGGGACATGTCGAATGAGATATTTTGGATGCAACTTATCTCTTTGCTAATCCCGCCTATCATCTTCAAGGAAAGGATCATTCTCATCCCCCCTGTTGCGTTTACAGCAAGATATGAAACACGCATTCATCCTATTCTTTGATAAAATTTCTCAACCTGAGAAACAACATATATGAAGAAATAATGGACATTAGATACTGAGGGTAAATACTATAATAATCTCAAATAAGAACTAGAACTCTCGTTTTCATCATTCTCGGAAAGAAGAAACTGCTCCAATTCTTCAATCCATTGTTGGTACTCCCCAAGTTGTCTCTCAAATCTTGCACTGTCTAATGTAAAAATGGAGAGGCTTTGTTTGGTAGAATGCTATAAAAATCCATCATAGATGTGGAGGACATACGAAACTAAGAGGTTGTTGAATTTAGAGGATTGTTGACACTTGAAGATGGTGGTGTTGAATATGATGGCACGATATGAGACTATTGGACAAATGAACCTGGGTTGTAGTATCATAAAAGAGCAAACTATAACTTAAGCATTCCTGAGCATACTCTTTGTAGTATTCATAAATTCCTAAAGTAGCACCTTCCCTTTGTCTATATAAGTGTTTATTACTCCAATTTACTTCAAAATATGAGCAACATCAAGCTAAAAAACTTCATTTAGGGTCGAAGTATCATAAAGTAGAACACATTGATCAAGCCTCTCGCTTTCATCCCTATACTCCAGAATTCTCTCCTCAGTTTTCAAGAGGAATTTTTGTGAATCTGGGTGGATGTGAGCCCACTTCTCCTGGCAAGTAACTATATTTTTCTCTATTATGAAGAGGTCAATTTGTTCTTGTTTTTGTTGTTGATTCTGGCCTACTGAAATCACCATCATCATGTTCGAGGTGTTTGTTTTTAGAAATTAATAATAATTAGAAAAGTGTCTTCATACCTATCTATGTATTTGATAGGGCATCACTGCACCAACGAGTTACAGTTACACCATTGACATATGCTCGGAGGTCCCACCATGGTTAGCCTTGACCTCTGTAAATGTAGAAACACTTTCAGCTAAAGGAGGGAAATGGGAGGCATCAAAATGTTTTAGGTATATTTATTTTTGGCTTTTAATATTTTATCTTCACCATCTTTCCAATTACCCAAATTACTAAATATCATTGTGAAACTAGATATTTAGCCAAACCTACAATACATTAAAAAATCGCATGTAATGGGGCTTAACTGTGGTTAACCCCTATTGAATGGTTGTTTATGATTCCTTAACTCATTTTTGACCACACTACCCATGCCCACCCTAAGTAAAAAACAAAATCAAAATACAAAGGACATAAAATAAACACACCCTAAACTTAGCCCCGAGGGTTGGCCTAGCTGGTCGATTCTTCATCGGTAAAGCGCCCGGGTTCAATTCTCTTGACACTCTTGAGGTCAGGCTCTATGGTTGAACCAACATGAACTGATTCTTTTGTGCATATCTACCTGGTATTAATATTCCTTGGATGTGGCGTTCACCAATATTTGAGGATGGTGGACCACATAAACATACCCTAAACTTCAAGTCCATCATCAATTGTCTTGGGATCCATTTTACTTAATTCTTGAAATTGGGATTTTGATATATCTTTTACTTTTCAATTTTCCTCCATGTTAGAAATATGTAGGTTTTTCCTGCATAAATTATTTCTAAATTTTCTTCTTTTGGTAATATTTTATGTAGGTTTCCATTAAAGCATGCTTATATGAAAGTGTTGCTACCTTTATACACATGCTTCAAGTGACTGCTAAGGGCCTATACTTAGTAACTAGTCTGATAAAAAATTTATTGTTTCCAATATATTTTTGAAGGTAACTTGATTGGAATTTCCTAGAGGCAGTAACATGGCTAGTTTTTTTGGTAGAATATCCCTCAGCTCAGGGTCTCAGAAGTTGGTTGGGACAAAACATTTTGGATTTGAAACTTTTGAATTGCGAGTACTATACTATATTACCTTCCACAAACCTAAAAAATTTGCAGTTTCTTTGTGATGATATCATGGAGGCTAAGGAAGTTCAAACATAGATCAACATGCTGGTAAAATTTGAACAAGATGTAGATGCAGATACAAAAATGAACTTTTCTTCTGGTGCAATTGGATTGATTGGAAGAAATGAACATGCTTAGATGCAACAATAGTTTTAAAACTTGCACTATATTGACTTGGAACTGGTTAAATATGTCAAATTGATAAGTGATCAAGTCAACTTGGTGTTTAAGTTGGTTTAAGGGGATGGTTTGGGTCAGTTTGGTGCCAAATTTTCCCAAACCAATCGATTCTATGAGTCATCGAAATAATGTCTTCAACCCTCACTTGTTATAATTATAACTATGTTCCAAATAAATACTCTTCTATAAACAATCTTCCATGTATGAAATAATAATGTTAATGGTGTTGGGAAAATTTGTGCACAAAATGTCATGAAACATGTGTCAAAACTCTCTCATCATTGGCATTCAAAACATAACTGAAACATATGTCAAGCGCTTGGGAAAAACTTCTTCCTATGTTGATCAAGCCTCAAAGCTAGGAAAATTGATATTTCACTCTCAAACCCTTGTCGAACTCTTACTTATAGTTGTATCCTTAAAAAATACTAGGCCAACTTCCTTTCTTTTTTAAAAATCATGAACACATATTAAGTAGTGTCGACCTCCTTAGATTTCAAAAACAATTTAGGGTCAACCCTACATTTTGGTAAATAGGAAAATTAAAATCCATGTAATTGTTGTTGGAAATAATACTGAGAGGGGGGTGAATCAATATTATCAAATCAATAATTTTATTTCCAAAATAGATTTATATACGATACATCAATGAAGTGAACTAGTGTGTACATGCAACTGTTATTAGAGAAACCATCATATATCTAGAGAACTTGTGATTTAGACAATTTATCGTGTGTTGATCTTAAACCAGTACATCAATAACTTATTAGACAATGCAATAAAAACAGAATAAAGCATCACACATAAGTGACACACATGGACACCAAGATTTAAGGTGGAAACCCAATGTGGGTGAAAACCACCTGTTGTTGTCATCTCTGTCTTCTTTTAATAATCAGAAAACATGTTTACAATATCGTACTGGTGAACACTGATACCAGTACGTAGGCACCCACTGGGAGAAGGCTACAACCCTCTCTCATTTTTCAACTTCTACTAGAAGGGAGATGCAACCCCCTAGCTCTTGTACTAGCCAATATATTTACTACTATCTAGGCACTGACCTACAGAAGGATACAACCTTATTTCGTCCTCCAGGGACCACGTTTTGTGAATTTTCAGACTAAATACTTGGATCACAACACCACAATTTTAAGGCCACCTTTCATCTAATTTTCATACTAGACCCATCAAAAATTCTTAAAATGAAACAACCAAGATTTAGTTAATCTAGTCAATCTGACACCAGAATACTGTGTTGAACCCAGAAACCTGCATCATCATTCAGAACCAGCTGTAACCTCAAAAACCATGCATCAGAATGTATATGTTACTTGGCTAAACCCAAACTACTTTTATACTCTACTTCCGTTAATCAAACCTACGTATACCTGCAAAACTAATGCAAACATAAACTTTTGAATCAAGTCTGTACCAACCAGAAATATACTGAACATCTACTGTCAAATTACAAATATTTACACAAGAAGCAACATAGATCACTTCTTCTCACTTATATAATCAATCAACCAAATACCAGCCTCCTTATGCATTCAACTTTACATTTAGATCTAAGAAGACTTCATTGAAAGACAACACTAAAACAAAAAAATTTGATCAGATAGATCAGTGAGATCTAAAAACAAAGATTTTCTTTTGTATATGCTATTTTGAAGAGTATAACTTGCGTGTACATGCACTTTTGAAGAGATGAACCAGCGTACAGATCTACAAATATCAACTCATAATTTTGCTACACTTCTAAACTTTAGACAAACCTATATCACAACATTTAAAGAATAAAACAGGTGTACGTAGTTAGATCTAGCCCAACCAATATCAAATGATCCAATAATAAGTCATTTCAGGTCACATGATCCTGATCCAACATTGAATTCAAGGTGCACAAAGTATTTCGGATCAAATCACAAACATAGCCCCTGCAATATAAAATATACTTTAGGTAGAAGTATTCCTTAGAAGCCCATACACTTGCATGTAACACTTCATAAGATATTCATTCCTTGTGTACCTAGCCCTTTGATGTTCTCCTCCTTATACACTTAGATCCTTTAACAATACCTCGGACCAAAACTAGTTAGGACTAATAT
Organism: Pinus tabuliformis; assembly: GCA_031772625.1. Taxonomy (NCBI): domain Eukaryota; kingdom Viridiplantae; phylum Streptophyta; class Pinopsida; order Pinales; family Pinaceae; genus Pinus; species Pinus tabuliformis. Next base: position 804,127,574 of record CM062819.1, on the reverse strand, counting down.
GTTGGACCAAATACCTAGGGTCAATACCTCGGACAAAATGCCTCAGACTGAATATCTAGGGTCAATACCACGTACCAAATACCTCTGACCAAAATCTTGTTTTTCCAACATGTACACACTTTTCTTCTTGTGGGAGTGCGTGTATATGTATACACTCTTTTTTTTCTATGGACGAGCATGTATATGTTGTTTTGACTAAGTGGACTTGCGTATACTTTTTAAATTGTTTTTCATCAGCCTTTTCCTTTACCTTCTTTATTCTAATCAGTAGACCTTAGTTCGATCTTCATGATTGCCCTATAACCTCTAAATATACCTGCTGTACTGTGAATTGCCATTTACCAAAACTAAATTGACCTGTGAGTGAGTTTCGATCAAGGAAAACACTTGTATCATAATGCCAACAATCTCCCCCTTTGGACTTGATGGCAACCATGATGGTGCTGATTACTGCAAGCTGTAGAAACTGTTAAAGATAATAGGAAACACCAAATTTCTCATCTCCCCCTTTGGACTTGATGGCAACCATGATGGTGTTTATTACTGCAAGCTTTACAAACTGTTAGAGATAACAAGCAACACCAAAATTCTCTCCCACTTTGACATCAAGGTCAAAGGGAAAACCAGGATACTCTTCATATCTGAACAGTTGAATATAATCATGCTCCCCCTAGGCACGTGTTGAATTCTTTGATTAAAATCCCTCTTTGTACATGTTTTGATATCATTGTACATGTTGTGATGCACTAAACATCCATGTTCCCCCTGAGCACATGCAGAGTCTGCAAAAATATTTTCCAAAAGAATAACATGACTCTATAACTCAACTATGTGATTTTGACCTTCCTATCACCAATCAATCATACATACATCAATCTCTCAATCAAGTGGGGATATACCAAATTTGACTCATCCACTAGACCAAGTGGGGATATACCAATTGTTTATACATGACAGAAATACAATAAATATTACATCATCCATCCCATGCAAAGTGGGGATACAAGTTACATTATTTGTCCAATAGGACTCATTCAAATGTATGAGAAGTCATGTCACACCCTAGACTTTTACATGACTTAAGCAACAAATGGTATAAATATCTGAATCGATAGCTAGAAGCAATGACCATAATGCCAACAATGTAGAATGCATTGAAGGCTAATGTCTGCCCTGAACTTGTGCTACCTATGAATTGTTAACATGTCATTCATCAAGGCATCTTTGTTAATCAGATAAAAATTAATGAAAAAAGTGTATCGTCAGACTATAATCATCAACATCAGAGAGAGAAATCATATTAAATGCTGACCCACTATTTTTCTTGTTAGAAAAACATATACACTTCTTTAGCCACAAAAATGTTGGCATTATGATTCAGGTTTGGTGCTATGGCATAGGTGTTGTACTTGACGGCAACTCACTCAAGTGGAAAAATTATATTCTGGCTCTCAAAATGACGAAAAATAAGGGGTTCGTAGGTACACCATTCAAAAGGTGCGGACCCGCAGGCATGCCGTTCACCAAGTGCGGTCATATCCACAGATTATCCGAATAGAAGGTGCGGACCTCAGTCCAATCACTCCAATGCAGAGAAAGCACTCACACATGGGAATTCTTATGTCTGGCCCATGGTATTTAGCCTGACATTCATGATCCTATGGTTTTGGCCCATGGTATAGGATCTAAATTATTGAACCCCGGTTTGGATCCCCTGTATTTGTTTTCGATGGTTTTGTCCCATGGTGTGAATAAGGGCTTGCCTATAAAAAGGAAAGGAGATCACTTGGCTAGTCACTTGTGAAAATTGAATATCTTAAGATCTAAAATTTTGGGTGATTGGTTTTCAAAGCTAGATCTAAATCAAGGTGAAATTTAATTCGAATCTATTGATAGGTCGTGATCTCTCGGGCGCATGATCAGATTTATGAATCTGACTATTTGTGGCACATTGAAGGACTGTTAATTTGTCTTTATTCAGAGGTCTGCAGGCGATCCACAGTGCAGGTGTGGGGGTCCGCAACGCAGCAGAAGGCGCAGGTGGAGGGGTCCGCAGAGAAGTAGAAGGCGCTGGTGCGAGGTATGCAGTGCAGCAGAAGTCACAGTACAGAGGTACGCAGAGGAACAGAAGGACCAGGTGCGGAGATACGCTGGCAGGCAGACAGTGCAGGTGCGGATCTGAGCAGAGGTACGCAGTGTAGTAGAAGGGCTACGTGCGGAGGTACGCAGAGCATAAGAAGGATCAGGTGCGGATCTGTGCAGGCTAGACACAGAAGAACTGCGGATATTTGCAGGCTTCTATTGGTGAAGTTGTGGACTTTTCTTGAAATAATTATTGGCTGCCTTTTATATATTGTTGCAGAGTTATGGGTTTAGATTACTGGTATTTCTTTTCTGTTTACAGCATCTTGAGAAGTTTGGTGATTCATTGGTTGATTGTATAAGGATATTGGTTGATTCACATGTACTTGATGATTATTTAATGTTCTTGGATCCATTCTGAAAATTAATGAAACATGGTCCTTAAAGAAGTAGAAAAGTTGAGGGGGTTGTAGCTCCCTTCCAGGAGAGACTGGAAAACGAGAGAGAGGGTTGTATCTCTCTGCAGGTTGCAGCCTGTGTACTGGTAAAGGACTGCACCAGTACAAAATCATTGTAAAAGAAGTTTCTAATTGAAAGAAGATAGAGACATATTGCAGCAGGTGGTTTTCACCCACATTGGGTTTCCACCTTATATCTGGTGTTCTTTGGTGTGACTATCTGCATTTTCTTGTTCTTGCTCATTATTATATGGTACTGACATACAAACTAATGATCAATATCTGAAGAATAAATCAAAGTATAAATCTGGAAGATATATTGAAAAAAATTTGATAATACTTATTCACCCCCCCTCTCAGTATTATTTCCAACAATTAGTATCAGAGCAAGTCCTTCTGAAGAAGCTTGATCGCTTGGAGGAAGATCCATCATCATGAGAAACTATGAGAGAGAAGCATCTATCCAGCCACCTATTTTTGATGGGACAAACTTCATATATTGGAAGGTAAGAGTTATTGCCTATCTTCAATCACTTGGTACAGAATTCTGGGATATCATAGATACAGGGTACACTTTTCCTTCAGCAACTCCTATAGATCCGACTGAGAAGAAGAAATATGAAAAAAATGCAAAAGCAGTCAATACCCTATTAGGATGCCTATCTCAATCATAATTTGTCAAGGTAATGCAGTATAAATCCGCAAAAGAAATATGGGACAAGATTGTTCTGAGCTATGAAGGAGATGAACAGGTAAAACGAGCAAAACTTCAAACCCTCAGGATTCAATATGAAAATCTCAGAATGCACAATGATGAAAGTGTGGCTAACTATTTCCTTCATGTAGATGAGATTGTTAATTGTATGAAAAACTTGGGTGAAGAAATAAAAGAGGTTGTTGTGGTTGAAAAAGTTCTAAGATCTTTGTCCCCTAGGTTTGAATCTAAAGTTTCTGCAATAGAAGAAAAGGAGAATCTTTGAAACCTTACCATGTCATAGCTACACGGGATTCTAACTGCTTATGAAATGAGGAAAGGAGGACCATCAGACAGGAGAGAAGCAACTTTCAAGGCTTCAGGCAAAGGAGACTACTATGAGTCAGGACATGTGTCAGAAGAGGAAGAAGAATCAAATTTTGTTAAAAACCTTCAACAGGGTACTGGAATATTCAGAGGTAAGTTACTTTTCAAATGTTTTGATTGTGGGAGAGTCAGTCACTATCCTGCCAAATGTCCTCATAAGGATAAAACTGACAAAGGGAAGGAACCTGTTAGATGGAACAAGAAAAAGAATGTAACTAAGAAAAGTTACTACACTCATGAAGATAGTGATGGTCTTTCAAATAGTGATGAAGATGAACGAGGTAATAACTATAAACTTTTAATGGCTTTTGAAGATGATGATTACATGGATGCTATAGATGTGGATGGATTTTATGAAGAGATTTCTAGACTCAAAACATGTTTAGAAGAAAAGAATGTGATCATTGATACTCTGCAATTCCAACTTGATGAAAAGGAAAAATTTCTTGAAAAGTTAGAATGTGAAATTGTTGGCCTTAGAAAAGAAATTGAGAAAACAAAGGCTCTTAATCTTAAATTTGTTAAAGGATCTAAAACTCTGGATGAGATTATCAATGTACAGCGTTATCCACTAATCAAGACAGGTTTGGGGTATAATGGAGAAGCATCTCAAGCATCCACCTCAAAGAGTTATCTCAATGCAGCAAGGAGGAATGAGCAAACGCCCAATGGAGATCACTAGGTAAAAAAGGGACGAATTACATCAAGAATAAACAAAGACTACCAGGTAAATCAGGGGCAATCCACCTTAAGGATGAACAAAAGCTACAACCAGCCACAAGTAAAATCTTCTCAATTTGCCTCAAGAATGGATGACAATAGAAACTAAAATCATTTGGCCAGTAGATTTGATAATCGCAGAAGTTTCTTAAATGGCCAATGTTTCTCTTGCCATAACTTTGGCCACAAAGCAGCTCAATGTGTTGCATATAAAACAATCATGACTAGAGAAGCTCAAAAATAAAGAAGTATGACTAGGATCACGAAAAGGACCTATAACAACTTTTTGGCCCTTGAGAATGAAATTGAATCTTCTATCTTTAATAACTTTGGTCATGAATATTCTGAATGCAGGAGCAGGTTTTGGCAGACAAAGGAACAAGCCTCAAGTACCAGAACATGGAGAATAAAGGAGCCACAACTAGAAATATGTGGGATAGCTTTTCATGCAGAAGGAGAGGAAAATCAATGGTACATCGACAGCGGATGTTCGAAGCATATGACAGGTGATAAAGAAAAACTTGAATCATATAGTGCTTTAGAAAAGGGAAAGAAGGTTTCTTTTGGAAATGATACCCCTGGAGTCATAAAAGGAAGAGGCACTGCTCAGTTGAAAGAAAAGGTCAAAGCTGGAAATGTTTTGTATGTTGATGGCTTGAAGAATAATCTACTAAGTGTCAATCAGATGTGTGATCAAGGAACCGAGGTAATATTTCGATCAAATTGATGTAGTGTTTGTGATCTTGATACATGAAAAATAGTGATCAAAGGCAGAAGAACTCCAAATAATCTATACATATTTGAAGAAGGACAACAACAATGCTATTTGAGCAAGGATGATGAACACTGGTTATGGCACCGAAGGTTGGGGCATCTAAGCTTTTCACAAATAAGGAAAGCATGCAAATACCAGGCAGTTCCTGGTCTTCCAGATATCAAAATTCTAGACAACACCATATGCAAATCATGTCAGTTTGGTAAGCCAACCAGAACTAACTTCCCTGAGAAGGAAGGATCAGCCAGCAGGCCTCTTGAACTATTCCATACAGATGTATGTGGTCCATTTAGGACAAGGTCACCTCGAGGAGAAGAATACTTTATATTATTCATTGACGACTTCTCCATGATGGTTTGGTTAGGACTTATGAAACACAAAGACGAAGCATTTGAAAAATTCAAATCTTTCAAAGCCTTGGCTGAAAAGCAAATCAGATCACAAAATGAAGTGCCTCAGATCTGACAGAGGTGGGGAGTTTACCTCAAATGAATTTTTCGATTTCTGTGAAGAACATGGAATAAGAAGGGAATTCTCTACAGCTAGGACTCCTCAGCAAAATGGAGTGGTGGAAAGGATGAACAGAACGGTTCAACAAATGGCTCGTGCTATGCTTGATGATTCTGGAACTCCCGCAACCTTTTGGGGTGAAGCTGCATTTGCTGCAGTTGTTATTCTCAACAAAACAAATGTCCGAGTGAACAACACTCAAACTCCTCATGAGCTCTGGTATGGTGAGACTCCTTCGGTAAAGCACTTCAAAAATTTTGGAAGCAAATGCTACATTAAGAATAATGATGAACAGCTTGGCAAACTTGAACCTAGAGCAGATGAAGGCATTCTCCTTGTTATTCTCCCCACAGCAAAGCATATAAGTGTTACAATAAAAGACTTGGAAGAAATGTTGACAGCATTGATGTGGTGGTTGATGAAAAAGGAAACATTCCTAGGCAAGTAAATTATGAAAATATCGAAGAGGATGAAGACTACCCTCCAAATCAGACTGAAGATGAAGAAGAACCTCAAGAGGCACCAGACGAATAGACAAGGATAGAAGAGAAGACTCCATCCAGGCATGTTCAAAAGAATCATCTAGAATCTCAAATCTTGGGGTAAAAGGAGGCAAGCGTACAAACAATAAGAACAATTGCAGAAGCTTCAAGCTATTTGGAATTACTCTCCTCCACTGAACCACAAAATGTAATAGAGGCATGCAAAGATGAATGTTGGGTCAAGGAAATGGATGAAGAACTTGAGCAGATCGAAAAGAACAACACTTGGGAGTTGGTTCCTAGACCAAAAGATAAGAATGTCATAGGGACAAAATGGATCTTCAAAAATAAGTTGAATGAAAATGGGGAAGTAATTAGAAACAAGGCCAGACTTGTTTGTAAAGGGTATGCTCAACAAGAAGGAATAGACTTTGAAGAAACTTTTGCTCCTGTTGCAAGACATGAGGCCATTCGAGTGTTCCTTGCTCTCTCAAGCTTTCAGAAGTTCAAAGTATTTCAAATGGACGTGAAATCAGCCTTTCTGAATGGACACTTAGAAGAAGAAGTATACATTGAGCAGCCAGATGGTTTCATTCTTGGAAATGATCCAAATCTTGTATGCAGACTAAAAAAGGCTCTCTATGGCCTTAAATAGGCTCCAAGGGCTTGGTACTATCATTTGGACAAATATCTTCATCAACAAGGTTTTTCAAAAGGATCAGCAGATAGCAATATTTATATAAAAATTGAAAATGAAAAATTGCTAATACTTGTTGTGTATGTAGATGATATTATCTTTGGCAGCAATGAAGAAGCCATGAGTCAAAGCTTTGCCTTGGTGATGCAGAAAGAATTTGAAATGTCCTTGCTTGGAGAGTTGACATATTTTCTTGGATTGCAAATCCAACAAAATGAAGATGGTATCTTTTTGTCTCAAACCAAGTATCTCAAGTAGATCTTGAAGAAATATGGCATGGAAGATGCAAAACTAGTATGTACCCCCATGGTTACAGGATGCAGCCTCAGTGCAAATGATGAATCAGCAGCAGTGCATCAGCCAACCTATAGATCTATGATTGGAAGTCTACTTTATTTGATAGGTACCCGACCAGACATCATGCATGCAGTGGGAATAGTTGGAAGATTTCAGGCAAATCCAAAGGAAACTCATCTTCAGGCAGTGAAGAGAATTTTCAAGTATCTTCAAGGAACTCAAAACTATGGATTATGGTATCCTAGAGATACTCATCTCACACTTCATGCTTATACAGATGCAGATTGAGCCGGAAGCATGCATGATAGGAAGAGCACAAGTGGTGGTGCATTCTTTATGGGTTCCAGATTAGTATCTTGGTTCAGCAAGAAACAGAGTTCGATTGCTTTATCTATAGTTGAAGCGGAATATGTAGCTGCTGCATCTTGCTGCAACTCCTTTGGATGACCTTGCAGGATTTTCAAATGACTTGTACACCACCTATCTCCATCCTATGTGATAATACAAGTGCTATCAGCATTTCAAAGAACCAAGTCATGCATTCAAAGACCAAGCATATACCTATCAAATATCATTTTCTTCGGGAACAAGTGCTTGAACTAAAGGTCAAGTTGGAGTATGTTCCTTCTAAGGAACAAGTTGCTGATATACTCACCAAACCATTGCCGAGGGAGACCTTTGAATACCTTAGGCAAAAGCTGGGGGTAGTTAAATCTCATCTGTTTCAGAGATTGTTGGTTGTACGCGAGTTTCATATGGGGTATACGCGTAAATTTGATGGGTTATGGATTGGTCAAAGATCGAATGGCATAGGTTCAGGGGGAGCATATATTCTTCTATTAATGCATTGTTGGAATTATGGTAGAAGGTCTTGGAGGAGAAAGTACAGAAGGAGAACATGGATGTTGATCTGAATATTGTTGCTAATATGTCTCTATATCTTTTGTCAAGGTCATTTATGGTGTATGGTGAATTATGGTTCTTCATGAAGAAATTTTCTTTTGTAGATCTGGTCTATAGTCAGGGCGAGCTCAGTCAGAAATTTCAGCAGGCACTCAGGGGGAGTATGGATAGCAAAGGAAGAGAATATATTGGTCCGCCCTTTGCCCTTGATGTCAAAGGGGGAGAATGACTTTGAGGATCTTGGGGTTGCCATCAAGTCCAAAGGGGGAGATTTCTGGCATTATGATTCAGGTTTGGCGCTATGGCACAGGTGTTGTACTTGACGGCAACTCACTCAAGAGGCAAAACTCTGTTCTGGCTCTAAAAATGATGAAAAATAAGGGGTTCGCAGGTACACTGCTCAAAAGGTGCGGATCCGCAGGCATGCCGTTCACCAAGTGCAGTCATATCTGCAGGTTATCCGAACAGAAGGTGCGAACCTCAATCCACTCACTCCAATGTAGAGAAAGAGCGCACACGTGGGAGTTATTATGTCTGGCCCATGGTATTTAGCCCAACGTTCATGATCCTATGGTTTTGGCCCGTGGTATAGGATCTAAATTATTGAACCCCGGTTTGGATACCTTGTATTGGTTTTCGATGGTTTTGTCCCATGGTGTGAATAAGGGCTTGCCTATAAAAAGGAAAGGAGATCACTTGGCTAGTCACTTGTGAAAATTGAATATCTTAAGATCTGAAATTTTGGGTGATCGATTTTAAAAGCTAGATTTAAATCAAGGTGAAATTTAAGGCGAATCTATTGATAGGTCATGATCTCTCGGGCACATGATTAGATCTATGAATCTGACTATCTGTGGCACATTGAAGGACTGTTAATTTGGCTTTATTCAGAGGTCCGCAGGCGATCCACAGCGCAGGTGCGGGGGTCCGCAGCGTAGCAGAAGGCACAGGTGCGGGGTCCACAGAGAAGTAGAAGGCGCTGGTGTGAGGTACGCAGTGCAGCAGAAGGTATAGTGTGGAGGTACGCAGAGGAATAGAAAGACCAGGTGCAGAGGTACGCTGGTAGGCAGACAGTGCAGATGCGGATCTGAGCAGAGGTACGCAATGCAGCAAAAGGGCTACGTGCGGAGGTACGCAAAGCACAAGAAGGATTAGGTGCGGATCTGTGTAGGCTAGACACAGAAGAACTGCGGATATTCGCAGGCTTCTATTGGTGAAGTTGCGGACATTTCTTGAAATAATTATTGGCTGCCTTTTATATATTGCTGCAGAGTTCTGGGTTTAGATTGCTGGTATTGCTTTTTTGTTTACAACATTCTGAGAAGTTGGGTGATTCATTGGTTGATTGTATAAGGAGATTGGTTGATTCACATGTACTTGATGATTATTTAATGTTATTGGATCCAGTCTAAAAATTAATGAAATGTGGTCCTTAAAGAAGTAGAAGAGCTAAGGGGGTTGTAGCTCCCTTCCAGGAGAGACTGGAAAATGAGAGAGAGGGTTGTAGCTCTCTGCAGGTTGCAGCCTACGTATTGGTAAAGGACTGCACCAGTACAAAATCATTGTAAAAGAATTTTCTAATTGAAAGAAGATAAAAACATATTGCAGCAGGTGGTTTTCACCCACATTTGGTTTCCACCTTATATCTGGTGTTCTTTGGTGTGACTATCTGCATTTTCTTGTTCTTTCTCATTATTATATGGTACTGACATACAAACTAAGGATCAATATCTGAAGAATAAATCAAAGTATAAATCTGGAAGATATATTGAAAAGGATTTGATAATACTTATTCACCCCCGTCTCAGTATTATTTTCAACAAAAAACTCACGTATATACATGACTATACTTCATGAAACTTGTGTACAATAACCTTCCTGTGAAAAAATAGATTTAATAGCAGGATGATGCAGCAACTACTCCAAGATTTTGTCTGAGATATTCAAGTGTTTCTCTCGGTAATGGTTTAGTGAATATATCAGTGACCTATTCTTTGGAGGCAACATAATCCAATTTGACCTTTTTTTCCAACACTTTTTCTCGTAGAGAATGGTACTTGATGGGTATGTGCTTGGTCTTGGAGTGCATGGCTAGATTTTTTCAAATACTGATCGCACTTGTATTATCACATAGAATGGAGATGGGTGGAGTACATGTGATATGAATTTCTTGAAAATTTTTCATCATCCAAAGTAGTTGTGTGCAACAAGATGCAACAGCCACATATTTAGCTTCAGATGTAGATAGGGAAATTGAAATTTGTTTCTTGTTGAACCAAGACACTAATCGGGAACCCATATAGAATGCATCATCACTAGTTCTCTTTTGAACATCAACGCTTCCTACCCAATATGCATCTCTATATGCATGAAGAGTAAGTTCTACATCTTTAGGATACCATAGTCCAAAGTCCTGAGTTCCTTGAATATATTTGAAAATTATTTTGACTCCCTAGAGATGTGATTCCTTTGGATTTTCTTGAAACCTTCCAACAATTCCTATTGCATACACGATGTCAGGTCTGGTGCCTAATAGATAAAGAAAACTTCCAATCATAGATCTGTAAATTGTTTGGTCTACTACTGGTCATTCATCATTAGAGCTGAGACTACATCCTATTACCATTGGAGTACATACCAGTTTAGAATCTTCCATTTCGTACCTTTTCAAGACCTGCTTGAAATATTTGGTTTGTGAAATAAAGATACCATCTTTTGTTTTTTGAACTTGTAGACCAAGGAAGTAAGTAAGTTCACCAAGTAAGGACATTTCAAATTCTTGTTGCATTACTGAAGAAAAATTCTAACTCATGAATTCTTCATTGCTACGAAAAATGATATCATCAACATAAACAACAATAATTAGAAATTTATCATTTTTAATATTTGTGTATAAATTGCTATCTACAAAGCCTTTTATACAGTCCTCTTGTTGTAAATATTTGTCAAGGTGGTAATACCAAGCCCTTGGGGCCTGTTTCAGACCATAGAGAGCTTTTTTGACTCTACATACAAGTTTTTCATCATTTCCAAGAATGAATCCTTCTGGTTCTTCAATATAAACTTCTTCTTCTAAATCTCCATTAAGAAAGGATTATTTTACATCCATTTGATTTACTTTGAATTTTTGAAAACTAGGAAGAGCAAGAAACATCTTATGGCTTCAAGTCTAGCAATAGGTGAAAAAATTCATTCAAAACCTATACCTTCTTGTTGGGCATACCCTTTGCAAAAAAGTCTTTCCGTGTTTCTAATAACTTCTCCAATTTCATTCAGCTTATTATTAAATATCAATTTTGTTCCTATAATATTTTTATCATGAGGTCTAGGAACTAACTCCCAAGTATCATTCTTTTCAATTTGATCTAATTCTTCATCCATGGCCTTGACCCAACATTCATATTTGCAGGCTTTATTTACATTCTAAGGTTTTGTGGAGGATAGTAATGCTAGATAACTTGAGGTTACTATAAGATTTCTTCTTGTCTATACTCCAACCCCTTTCTCTCCTAGAATTTGAGATTCTGGATGATTTTTCTGAACATACATGGATGGAGTATTTTCCCTATGTGTTGTATCTTCTTTTGGTGCTTCATTGGTTTCTTCTTCAATATCATTTTGAATTGATGCGAGAAATTAATCCCCATATTCCTCATTGTCATATTCCTCTATTGATTTCATTTGTTCTGGGTTTCTACATGCTTCATCAACTACAACATCAATGCTTTCAACAATTTTCCGAAGTCTTTTATTATAACATTTGTATCCTTTACTTCTAGAATAATAACCAAGAAGAATACCTTCATCTACTCTGGGTTCAAACTTACCAAGCTTTTCATCAATCCTTTTGATAAAACTTTTGCTTCCAAAAACTTTAAAGTATTTTACAGTAGGAGGCTTACCATACCAAATTTCTTGTGGAGTTTAAGTGCTTTTTACCTGAACATTTTCTTTGTTGATAATAGTCATGGCAGCAAATACAACTTCACCCCAAAAGGTTGGAGGAGTTCCAGATTCTTCTATCATAGCTCGAGCAATTTGTTGAACTGTTATGTTCATCCTTTCTACCACACCATTTGTTAAGGAGTTCTTGTGGTGGAGAATTTCCTTTTTATTCAATGTTGCTCACAAAAGTCAAAGAATTCATCTAATATGAATTCTCCCGCTCAATCAGATCTGAGACATTTGATTTTTCGATCTGATTCATTTTCAACCAAAGCTTTGAAGGCTTTGAACTTTTCAAATGCTTCATCTTTATGCTTTATAAGGACTATCCAACACATTCTACAAAGATCATCAATAAAAAAATAAAGTATTCTTCTCCATGAGGTGACTTCTTCCTTGTTGTTCCAAATAAATCAGTATGGATAAGTTCAAGAGGCTTACTTGCTGACCCTTCATTTTCAATGAATTGAACTCTAGTTTTCTTACCAATTTGACATGGTTTGCATATGGTATTTTCTAGGACGCTGATAGCTGGAAGATCACGAACTGCCTTGATCCTGCACGCATTTCTTATTTGAGAAAAGCTTAGATGTCTCAATGTTCTATGTCACAGCTAGTTTTCATTTGTTTTTCTTGGATATCATTGTTTTTGTCCTCATTTGAGTATGTATAATTTTTTTGTAGTTCTTGTAGCTTTGATCAAGGTCTTTCCTATATCAAGCTCACAAACAACACATTCGTTTGATCGAAACACCACTTCATTTCCTTGATCACACATTTGACTAACACTCAACAGGTTATGCTTTAAACCATCTATATATATAACATTTCCAAATTTAACCTTTTCTTTCAAGAAAACATAACCTTTACCTTTAATTATAGCCGGAGTGTCATTTCCAAATGATACATTCTTTTCTTTTTCTAAAGCATTATATGAGCGGCGTTTCTCTTTATCACCTGTCATGTGTTTGGAGCATCCACTTTCGATGTACCACTGATTTTATTGTCCTTCTGCATACAAGGTTATACCACATCTTTATGATTAAGATTCCTTCCTTCTCCATATCTTCGGATTTAATGGCATTTGCTCCTTTTGAAGTGTTGACCGAAATTTTCTCCTGCATTTAGATTCTTCATGACCAAAGTTGTTACAAATCGAGCATTCTATTTCATTTTCAAGAGGAGAAATGTTATTATAGGAAATTTTCTTGATTCTTGTTACACTCCTTTGATTTATTTCTTCTCTAGTCATGATGGTTTTGTAACAAACACATTGAGTAACCTTGTGCCCAAAGCTATGACATGAAAAACATTTCCCATTAAAGAAGTTTCTGTGACCATCGAATCTTTTGACATTTTTTACCTACTGGTTGTGGCTTCTATTGATATTAATCCTTGGAGTAAATTGAGTATGATTTACCTAATAACTAATTTTACGCCTCTGTTGGCGATTGACATACTATTCACTAGCCTTTGTTGCGTTAAGATAGCTTTTAGTGGAGGTTGACAGCTTCTGTGATTGAGACGGTTCTTCAGTATATCCAAGACCTATCCTTATAAGAGGAGAATGCTAAATTTTGATAATTTCATTTAAAGTTTCTAATCCTTTAGAAAATATAAGATTGAGAGATTTTGTCTTCTCAAGATCTTTTCTTAGACCCACAATTTCACATTCTAGATTTTCATTGTGTTTTTCTCTTTCAGCAAGTTGGTGTGTCAAAGTATCTACGATCATATTCTTTTCTTCTAAACAGATTTTGAGTTTAGTAATTTCTTCCTGAAAGTCTTCCTCTTTTAATGCATCCAAAAAATCGTCATTGTCATAAGCCATGAGAAGTCTATAACCTTGTTCAATTTCATCTTCATCACTATTAAATAAACCATTTCTATCTTCATGAATATAGTAACTCCTTCTATTCATAACCTATTTCCTATTTCCTTTTGCATATTCCTTCCCTTTTTCATATTTATCTTTAAGAGGATATTTGGCAGCATAATGACCGACTCTACCACAAGAAAGTCATTTGAAAGGTAACTTACCTCTGAACCTTCCAGAATCCCATTGAAGCTTCATGAAAAAATTTACCTCATCTTCTTCTTCAGAAATGTGTCTTGATTTATTATTCTCTTCCTTTTATTTTCCCTTTGTTGATGCTTTAAGTGTGGCTGCTCTCATATATGATGGACCTCCATTTCTCATTTTAAAGACAAAGATCTCAAATTTTTCTAAACTAAAGTAACTTCCTTTATTTCTTCACCCGGATTCTTCATACAATTAACAACCTCATCTATATGTAAAACTTAATTGGCTATACTCTCATCATTATGCATCTTACGAGTTTCATACTCAATTTTGAGAGTTTGATTCTAACCACGTTTTACCTGAGAGTCTCCTCTGTAGCTCTGAATGATTTTGTCCCATATTACTTTGGTTGTCTTTAGCTGCATAACCTTAACAAATTCTCATTCTGATAGAATTCACAATAATATATTGACAGCTTTGGCATCAGTTTCGTATAAATTCTTACCTACAGCATTTATAGGAATTGCTGCTGGAAATTGATATCCTCCTTCCACAATTTCCCAAACATCAGTTCCAAGATATTGTAGACAGGCTCTACTTCTTATTTTCCAATATACTAAGTTGCTCCCATTGGATATTGGTGGTGTGATGGATTCCATGCCTTTGTGATTATTCATCTTGAAAAATATTCAAGTGATCAAGCATCTTCTAAAGGACCTGGTCTGATACTAATTGTTGGAAATAAAACTGAGAGAGGAGTGAATCATTATTATCAGATCAATAATTTTATTTCCCAAACAGATTTATATATGCTACTTCAGTGAAGTGAACTAGCATGTACACACAACTGTGATTACAGAAACTAGCGTATATCCAAAGAACTTGTGATTTATACAATTCATCATATGTTTATCTTAAACCAGTACATCAGAAACTTATTAGACAGTGTAGTAAAAAAATAATAAAGCATCACACATAAGAAACACACATGAACACCAAGATTTAAGGTGGAAACCCAATGTGGGTGAAAACCACCTACTGTTGTCATCTCTATCTTCTTTTAATAATAAAAAAATCTATTTACAATCTTGTACTAGTGTAGACTCATACAAGTACACAGGAACCCACCTGCAAAAGGCTACAACTTTCTCTCATTTTCCAGCTTCTACTAGAAGGAGCTGCAACCCCCTAACTCTTGTACTAGCAAATTCGTTTACTAGTATGTAGGCACCGACCTACAGAAGGCTACGACCTTATTTCATCCTCGAGGGACCACGTTTCATGAATTTTCAGACTCGATACTCCTGGATCACAACACCACAATCTTAAGGCCACGTTTCATCCAATTTTCATATTGGACCCATAAAAAACTCTTAAACTACATCAAACAAAATTCAATTAATCTGAACAATCTAACACCGGAACATTATGTTGAACCCAGAAACCTGCATCATCATTCAGAACTAGTTGTAACCTCAAAACCCATGCATTAGAATGTACACGCTACTTGGTTGAACCCAAATTTCTTTTATATGCTACTTTTGTTAATCAAACTTGAATATTCCTTCAAAACTACTACAAACATAAACTTCTGAATCATGTCTGTTCCAACCAAAAATATATTGAAAATCTACTGTCAACTTATAAAGCTTTACACAGGAAACAACAAAGATCACTTCTTCTCACTTATACAATCAGTCAATCAAATAACAGCCTCCTTATGCATTCAGTTTTACATTTAGATCTAAGAAGACTTTGTTGGCAGACAATAGTAAAGCAATAGAATTTGATCAGATAGATCAGTCAGATCTGAAAAAGAATCTTTTCCTTTGTATACGCTATTTTGAAGAGTATAACCTATGTGTACACATGCTTTTGATGAGATGAACCAATGTACATATGTGCGAATATCAACTCATAACTTTGCTACACTTCTGAACTTTAGGCAAACCTAGATCACAACTAAAGAATAAAATAGGTGTACATAGTTAGATCTAGCCCAACCAATATCACATCATCCAATAATAAGTCATTTCAGGTCACATGATCCTAATCCAAAATTGAATTCATGGTGCACAAAGTATTTCAGATCAAATCACAAACATAGACCCTGCAACATAAAATATACTTCAGATAGAGGTATTCCTTAGAAACCCATACACTTGCACATAACACTTCATAAGATATTCATTCCTTGTGCACTTAGCCCTTTGATCTTCTCCTCCTTATACACTTAGATCCTTTATCAATGCCTTAGACCAAAACCACTTAGGACCAATACCTTGGACCAAATACCTAGGGTCAATACCTCAAACCAAATACGTCTGACTGAATACCTAGGGTCAATACCACAGACCAAATACATCAGACCAAATACCTCAGACCAAAACCTTGGTTTTCCAACATGTACGTGCTTTTCTTCCTGTGTGAGTGTGTATATACGTATACACTATTTTTTTGTGGACTAGCGTGTATACGTTGTTTTGACTAAGTCGACCTACGTATACTTTTTATATTGCTTTTCATGAGGCTTTTCCTTTACCTTCTTTATTTTAATCAATAGACCTTAGTTCCATCTTCTTGTTCTTATGTACCATTGCCCTGTAACCTCAGAATATACCTTTTGTACTATGAGTTGCCTTTTACCAAAATTGAATTGACCTATGAGTGATTTTCCATCAAGGAAAACACTTGTATCATAATGCCAACAATTGTCCCTTGAAACAATGTCTTTAGCCAAAAAATGTAATCAAATCGATTCAATTTGAAAGCCTGGTTGATAGGTGGTTGAGTCAAAGTCCAAGTTCAAGTTTTAAAACTACCGATACAATAAGTGTTTGGGTTTCATATGGATTCCCATAATAGGTGGACTTGAGAGAGAAAATTCAAAAGGAATCTCAAATTTAAGATGAGAGTGGGTTTATGAATATCAAATTTAATTACACGTGAGAGTTGTTTGTGAATATCCAACTTAGTTTACTGTAGATGAAAAGAATGTTAGTGAATATGGTTGTTCAACATAGGGATGGTGTTATGAGAAACATCTTCCTTGAAGATGGATAAGAGGTCATAAAGAGTGTATTGAATTGGACCTACCAATGCAAAACATTTGATTATAGAACCTGCCCTAGAAACCATAGTACCTATACTAACATGGTTCCACAATATTGCAATGGGCATCCCTGGTGAAGATTTGGAAAAATCCATTAAATTTTGTTTCATATAGGATGTTTGATAAGGAAATATGTTATAGTACATAATTTTCCATCTCAACAGTGTCAAGAGACAAATTTTTTTTTTTTTAAACATATGCTATTGACCTGCTCATGAAATGGAGGAGAAAATGAAGTTATATCTATCCCATGTTGTGCATCTAGTTGAAGAGTGGTAGTAAATTGTCCATTTGAAGAGGTGTTAAAAGAAAAATATTGTAATAGAGAGGCGAAAAGACTCATTAAGAAAATCTTGTAATAGAGAGGATATAAGAGTACTCACCTCAAGTAAGACCAACTGCAGCTAAAGTAAGAATGAGAAGTGCCCACTCCATATACTTAACAGAGCTTGAATACAACCAAGTATGCTCAAATAAAACATGTGTGGCTTTATGGATGCCTAACATAGGTGCACTTGAGAGTGTTAAGCTCAAAAGGAAGTTGTAATAAAATATGAGAGTGGGTTTATAAATATCTAGTGAAAATACAAGTGAGTGTTCGTGTGTGGATATCCAAATTGAAAGTAAAGTGACATGTAGCCGAAAACATAATATAGGTTAGCTCAAAGGTTGAAACTATATGCTTTGAGCAAACATAAAAAGGTAAATGTTTGAATATAGATAATTAGGTATCCCAATATTTACATTAAAATTAGTGAGAAGCATATAGCAGCATGTCAACGAAGTCTATATATTTTTATTAGTTATTCATGTATACAATTTAGTTTATGTGTCCAACAAATTAAGCAATAGGAGATGGCCTAAAAACAAAGGGTCACAATCATGAACGGTTTACCCATACAAAGTAAAAATAAATGGATAATGTAACAACAACTAAATGGTATCTTCATATTCCTCAATGAATTTACCTTTTGAAAAAAAAATATTGTTGGATTTAAACTGCCACTGGAAATTAAGGTGCTAAAGATCTAATGGCAGACAACAACCTAACTTTGGAACAAACTTTGGATACATATCACATACATTACAAATCTGAAAATAAAACATTCCTTCATCTTGGACAAACATTGACATCAATTTGAAACCACCATATTCACCATGAATTCTGACTTTCTAGGAAAGGCAATGTCAACTTTCAATGATCCAAAAACTTAATAAATATTTGCATGGATTGGAGATACAAATTTTAAAGGTGGATAATATGTAAAATGATTCTTACCTTGACAGGTTACTTTTAGTCATAAGAAGGAAATATGTATTCAATTATAAAAAATGAAGGTCAAATGTTTTTTATATAATGAATTATGCTAAGGCTTACATTTATCAATTAGTAGAAATGAATGATGAAGAAATGACAAGCAACAAAAAAATCCACTTCAGTTTTTCATAGCATCTTTGTAAGCTAAACTAATTTTTTCATCTAGCAGGGTGGCTTTCAAAAAGGACATCATAATCATTACTAGCTCCTTTACTAAGTCTTCATTAAAAGAAAATAAAATCATATACTTGGAAGATTGTAAAACATACTTACTAGTTCCTGGACCAAAGAAAGAGATATTCTTTACCCCAAAAGACTCAATTGATCAAGTGTCATTTCAACATCACACATAGATCCATTTGACCTTGATGCAATGAGATTTAATGCATCATTATCTATTTCTAGACCTTCCTGTAATGCAATTGCCTGCAATTTTTTCACAATATCAATTTCTTTTAATTTGGGAAATAAAAATTTCTGGCACTTGGATAGAACAGTATGGGGTAGGCATTTTATATTCTAAGTGGTGAGAATAAAGACTATATTCCAAGGTATTTCATCAAGTACTTTTGAGAATTTATTCCAATCATCACTTGACAAAGTATCACAGTTGTCGACTATAAAGACTCCATAACGAGAGGATGGGGAATAAGTAACCACATTTTCAAGGGCTATCTGAAAACTCTCAAATGCCTGGGAGCCAATGCCACCAATTTATTTTACATCTAAATTCTTACCAAGACTTTGAGTTAAACATGAACAACAGAGTCCACAAGGTCATGACAGATCCAGAGAATGGCAGTTCATGGTTGTTGAAAATATTCTAGCAAATGATGTTTTACTTGTTCCTTGAGGACCATGGAACACATAAACTAGGGAAATATTTCCCCTCATGAGAGCCAGAGCAGCTAAATTTTTGTCAACCAATTCTCCAAATGTCTTTGGAACATACTTCTGAGACAAGCTCCTACACCTATCTTGAGATCTCAAACAACCACTGCCCATAATATCTTGTCCATGTCCATAATGACCGATCAATCTTGTTTCAGAAACCATGTCAATATTTTGTCTGAAATGGATTTTATGGTCAGCATAGAGATCTATCTCACCTAAAATCATTCTTCCTTATGTATTTGTATCTGCACTTTCTTGAGACCCACCTGGCTCCATTAGTAGGGGAAGTGACTCAGAATCAAAATCTAAAGAAGAAATAGAATGATCAGATGTTTCTAATGCAACAGAAAACACCCTTTGAGAACTATAATATATTTGTGATGCAAGCCCTTCAATTTTCATGTGGCTAAATCTAAAAGCCCAAATGAGAGGCTCCTACCTACCAAATCCAATATATATTTTCCTCTATCATTTTTTCTAGGCCAACTGTCAAGAATCCCACAACCCTTTTTGGGAAAATCAATGATTGTTGATTTCCCACTTCCTGCTTGAAGTCTAGTCTTTTGTGAACCTGTGAAATATTTGTTACTAATCCCACCATGACTACCAGAGTTCAAAGCAACTGAAACTGATAAATATTCATAACACTCTCTATCTTCTCTGTGAATGCACCTCTTAATGCCTTTTAACTTGTGTTTTCTTGACCTGTCCAATTCCCCTGCTGGACAATTTGGGTGATAATGTGATTCAAAGTGAGAATTTGAACAATCCTTATCATCAATTGGTGAGCCTTTCTCTGCTTCTTCATAACAGATTCTATCTTTCCTTATACAGTCATTATTTTGAAAGAGGTGTGGAGAAAAAAACTTGAGATCATTTACTGCTTTGTTTTTCAACTTACCATCCAAAGTATTTGATATATTGTCTTTATGTTATAGCTCCAAACCTCAACCTTGATGTTTGTGATGCTGCACTCATGGCCTAGGGCAACCCCTCCTTCCAAAACTAGTCCAAATACTCAAAAAATTGTGTTTTACTCCCTATAAGCAACATTGCCCTGAGCTAAATGCGTGTGTACGCGGGACTGTGTATACCCAACCTGTGTATATGTCTTTAAACACTTAAAAAAAGATTTTGGGTGGAGATCATAGGTTTTACCTGCTGATTACCTATTAGTGCCCATGGCCTAACTGTTCCCAACGAATTCCCAAGTAAAAAACTACTTTGGGAGAAGTATAAAAAGGCTTCAATGGGAAGGCCTAAGGGAGGAGAGAATAGAGAGAAATATCACTCTATTGAGATTTTCCCTGACCAGGTCTGAAGATCCTTGTGCTTTTAGCACTTCCCCCATTTACAGGAAACCCTTGTTGCCTTGTGTGATGATGTCTTTCTACTTGAGAGATCATGGAGTAAGTCATGGAAGGAGTTTGTTTAAGGCTTGAGACTGGATGCATCCAGAGGACGGTTCCACTGGAGCCTGCAAAAGGACGAATGAGGTGAAATTATTCCTTTCTGTACTTTAGTTATTTATAATAAAAGAAAAACTTGTCTTGTTCCTGATATAAATCTTCTTAATGTTCATGATGTTAATGTTGTAATTCATATGTGAATGGTTGTTTTTAATTGTATAACTAACTACCTTTCCTTATGTTATGAAGATGATTTCTTTATGATTCTTGGTCAATATATTGTTGTACTTTCTGGAGTTGTCTGTTTTGCGGGCTAAAGGACTAAAAGGAACTCGAAGAGGGTTTGGACCTTGACTGGATTTTCTCAAACGAAGGACCCTCAGGTGGACCCATTTTTCGTACAATTTGTTTATATTAGCATCATGGTTGTATGGAATGTGTGTTTCTCTCTGTAAATAACCTATGATCTGCTAGGGTATCAACCGAAGACACTAGGGGAATTTATCCCTCAACAGAATTGGCGACTCCACTAGGGACAAAAGTATTTTTGTTCCTAGTTTGGGTTTATTCAAGCCAATCAGGGCTCAGCTATCTATTTGCTTGCTATTACTGTGTATTCTGTTCCTGTAGGAACTTGAATTGTAATTTTGATCAGTTTCTTCAGACTATTTTTTTGTTTTTTCTTGAAATCTTATATACGTTGTTTTTCCAGTTTACAGAAGCATATATATGCATGTTTCCTTAAGTAAACTTGCATATATGCATGTTTCCTTAGGCTGAGTTGCATATACACACAACTGTGCATTAACACAGTCGCGTATATCTTGTAATTTTCAATATTTTTCAAATCTTTTTGTTTCTGAATGTCTGTCTGCTTGTTTCATTCAGTCCTGAACAATTACTTTTCTGTGCCAGTCTTTAGTTTTACAGCAAGTATCTGATTTTAAATTGTCTTTGATTGTGAGAAGTGTTGGTCTTGTTTTTTTTCTTTTGCAAGAATCATCATCTTTGTTTAAGCACGCAATATTTCTTGCTAGGAATCTTGGTTGTTTTGATCCTTCAGGGCAGAAAGATTGATCTCAATCTTTGTGTCAAATCTTGTTTTGGTGACCTTTTGTGTTTGCTTGTCAAAACTACATTTTTGTGACCATCTACTTTTCTTGCTTTCCAAAAGTTGTTGATTGACACTTTCTTGAAAATTGTCTTTTTGATCTTTTGGTCTTTGTTGCCAAGCTCTTATTATTGCTTTTGATTGTTAAGAACATCTCGAAAGACATTTTTTTGTTGAGTTTTCATCCATTTTGTGTTGTCAGCTTGCAAAGTGTTTTATTGTTGACTTTTCAATCATAAAGTTTTAGTCTTGTTGAGAGAACTTTTGAAAAGACATTTTAGTTTTTTCTTTTCAAGAAAACTTCTTAAAAAACTTGGTTTTGCTTTCTTGAACTTTGTTTTGATTTAGTTTCTTTTAGTGGATGAAAGTGCATTTTTGTTTGTCTTGAAACTTTCTTTTAGTATAGAGACAAAAACGAGCATTAGCAACTCATATTCCATCTAAAAGAAAAAGAAAAGAAAAATTTGTTGCTTTCTTTGAACTTCCTCTGAACCTAGTAGAAATTTCTTTCATCGAAGAACAAAAAGAGTGCATTTTCCTATAGTTTGGTTTTTATTAATTTCTTTTCCGTCAAAACACCACAAGTTTCATTTTCGCTTATCCCTTGACTTAAGAACAACCCATTTAGAAACAAGCGCTAATTAAAATATGCTAGAACTTTTCATAATTGTCAAGTTAGAAACACCAACAAGTTTTATGATATTTTAGGGCCTTGGATTAGGCGAGTGGACAGAAAACTCTCTATGGCCATTTAAACTGTCAAACATAGGAGTCTGAATAGTGAGTGAAAATCCAATAGCATTAGGAAGAGCAGGAAAGCTCCGGATCTGGGAGTTAAGCACGAGGGTTTTTGAAGATAAGGAAGAGAGATACCCCCTCTCCTACTTGTCAAATCTAACCTCAAGATTGTTCTACCTGGCTTCTGATACGAGTTGGTAACCTTAGTTGCTACTCCTAGGGATCTACATAGCTGGCTACGGAGGGGAATCCCGTGGCACCTGAGGTCGACGTTGTATCATTCTCAATGGTATTACTGGAGGGCACCCTTGCGAAGCCTGGGGGCTTGCACCGGCGCAGGCTTTTGTTAGGAGGTTAGCGTAGCTTCCTCTTTTACCTTTGCTGGTAGGACCGGGACTTCATTATCCCAAACTATTTTTGGAAGGACCCTTACTTCACTTTGTTATATTTTGGTGTCCGATCCTCATCACCCAGAGCGGAAATACTCGAAATTTGTTTGACTGGCTGATATCTTTTAGAGACTTTTTAGTGTGTGCTCTGTGCTCTTAGTTGGCCTAGCTTTCATTTTCTCTTGAGTCTTTAGCTAGAACTTAATTGAAAAATTCAAAGTGGCTGACCGATCACCTAGATGGTCTCGAAGACTTCGTGATCTTTCACCACCAAGTTTAGAGCCTTCTCCTAGAAGAAGCAGAGGTAATACTGCCGGTGGGTTTCATCTTGTGGCAGCTGACGCATTGGGGATTGATCCTCCTCATAGGGACATTAGTGATCAAAACAGGCCTAGTACTTCTGCAGACCAAGAGAGGAACACTCTAGTTCTTTCTCGAGTTCTCTTTCAATCGGAAGATAACATAGAAGTAGAAGAATTTCAAGAGTCGTTAGCGGCTCCAAATTCTCCCTTACCTTCTAGCTATCTAGAAGTATTACAATACGTTGGGTCTCCGGTGCATAGACCGTCAAGTCCAAGTCATATCACGCACTTACCATCGATGGCTACTACTGGAAGCATGGCTTCTACCACAAGTGCTACAACTATACAGACTCCAACATCAGTACAAAGGGGAGGGACTATCTCCATCCCCTCTGCATATTTATTTGGGTCTTTGGCTAGCACATCTTTAGTTAGGTCTACCTCCATTCCTTCTACGAGTGGAAATTCCCAAGCCAAATATTTCAGTACTGGATTCTTCCCATTTGGCACCCATTCATAGGGTATTTCGTTACTTCCATTTAGTGCCTCCACATCCATGATGGGTGGATTGGCTTCATTTCAGGGTTTTCCTTTTGGGAGTGGTCGTATACCACATTCCAACCCAACATTAGGATCTATGCATTTTTCCGCCATAGGACAAAGTAGTAATCCCTTTGAAGGTTGGACTAACCTTGTGGTTAGTAGCATGGGAACTGGGAATCTGTTTTTCGGCCAACAAGGGAATAGGTTGTACTCCACAGTTAGTTGGTTTCGAAGTATTCCTCCCTTAGCTTTTGCTTGGAATCCTTATTAGGGGTTATCGACTCCTTATAATCCTTTAGGAGGGAGCTTCGTCGATTATGGAGGTTTTTCGGCCGGAGTTGGTCAAACTCTGAGTTTTGCTGGATCACAAGGTCTGCCTTTTGGTTCAACTAGTTCTGCAGGTTACTTTGGCCAACCCGATGCCTTCCAAAATCCAGGCCAATCTTTTCTAAACTTTGGGAACTCCGCCCAGTCTGGGTGGAATCCCTAAGGTCCTCCTAGGCTTCCCTTTCTGGCAACATTGAACTTGTCAGATCTCATGAAATTAACAAACAATCCAATCAAATACAATCCAGCCTGGCCTCCGGTCCCAACCAAACTCCCTTCGAACATTCCAAATTTTGAGGGGAAGGGCGAGGAAGACCTGGGCGACCACGTAACCACATTCCATTTATGGTGCTCATCAAACTCCCTTACTGATGACTCAATTAGGTTGAGACTTTTTCAACACACCTTGACTAGTAATGCGGCCAAGTGGTATATAGAGTTACCAGGGGGCAGCTTTACATCTTTTGTCGACTTAGCTAATATTTTCTTAAATCATTCCCAGTTGCCCATCCATTATGATGCCATAACTGAACTTCTGGTCAATTTCCGTCACGACACAACAACTCACATTTCTAACCACATTTAGGAATGGAGACGGAGAAAGAGGCTTATTAAAGCCGAAATTCCCCCGGAATACCGTCTCGAATGGTTTTTGAAATATTTACAACCTGAAATCTCTAAGGATGTCTCCCTGTCCAGAGTCTATTCTGAGGAGCAAGCTATTTTTAGAGCCCAGCAATTAGAGTTGATTTATTCTCAGTCTCGGATTCTACAAAAAATCTTGCCTGATGCTCCCAGGACTAAGGTTGATATAGCCAAGTCAAAGCCAGGTCCCCATGCGGATGGTATCATTGGATCGGTAGACACAACTGTGATAAACTTGTTGAGTCAACTATAGCAGTTGTCTTTACAAACTGCTTCTAACAACCAGGTCACATCGTCTAACCCTTTATCTTCCCAACCCTCTTCAGTTAATGCCATCCAATCTGCCAACCCTAAAGGAAATCAAAATTCTAATGGGAAGAAGAAAGGATGAGGTGAGAAAAAGAGTCAAGATGAGAAGACTGATGCAAATAAATCCAGCAATAATGTTGGTGGTGGTAGAAATGAGTCTAAAAAGAAAGTCAAGTTTCCATGCAAGTTATGCAATGGATACCATTTAACTCATCTCTACCCAAAGGTTCAAGATGCTCAACGCGTTTTTGGGTAGCAAGGGACTTCTAGCTCTCCATCTGTGTTAACCAACCCTTTTCCCCAAGGGCAGCAACTTCTTGCTGGCACGAGTTCAAGCCTTGGTACCTCCGTAGGGGGCAACCAGGAAGGGGAAAATTCATCAAATGTTTTCATGATGGGTTCCAATTTCCATGTGGCCACTCCTTCATGTGATTATGGCGAAGCAGAAACTTCCAAGGAAAAAATTACTCCTGGAAATACTGACCTTCATATTGAGCGACCCCCTGTCGAGACTATACCACGAATACTGAAAGCTTCCGCTAAACACGTGACTATTAATCCTAATGTTATGGACCTCATAATGAAACTACAGTAACTTTTAATACTAATTCCATGTACTTTTTTGATCAGGTTAAACTTAAACGGGTCTTGAAAACAAAATCAGCATATCCAGTGAAGGGAATGGTTACTTACAAGTACTTTCCATCTTCTATTTAGTATTTTGGTTGCCATTTATTTTTCATTTGGTCATTGGGCTTTTAGAAAGCAATTAAAGCTAAGGCACTGGTTATGGTTACAATATAAGATAGTCAATTTTGGAAGCATTACAAGGAATTAGACTTAGCTTCATGTGCCATTGTAATGAAGACTTCAATTGTCTTTGTACATCTCTTGGAAACTTTTTTCGAAACTTTCATGCCTTTTCTCATGACTATATAATGTTAGATTTCGTAATGCCATTCTTATGATGCTTATCATTTTGAAAATATTTTGTATATTTTCTATGATGTTGTGAGCTAGATCTTGATATGGATGGGTCTTTGGGTGTGGGAAGAAAATTTTTATAGTGGGAAGTGGGCCAACTAGTTTGGTTGCTTCTGATCAACTTAATAAAGCTCATGGGCACAATGTCATTGTTTATGAAAGTGTTGATCGAATTCGAGGTCTAACGATGTATGGAGTTCCTAATATGAAAAAAAAAACTAGTGTTATCCAATGATGTTTTGATATGATGGTAGAGGAAGGTGTTAATTTAGTTATGAATGAAAATGTTGGAGTTGAATCTCTTTTCTTTCTGTAGAAGCTTCACGCTAAAAACGATGCTCTACTTTTGGCATTTTGTGCAACAAAAGAAAGGTACACTTTCTATATTTGATTTCGATTCATATTTTTCCCATAGGATTTGAGGCCCTTGTTGTACAGTGTAATTTTATTTGATATATATATATCTATATATATATATATATATATATATATATATATATATATATATATATATATATATATATATATATATATATATATATATATATATATATATATATATATATATATATATATATATTAGGTATCTTCCTATGCTTGGCCATCAATTAATGGGATTGCATTTTTCGATGGATTCATGGAGTTCCTTCATTAAAATATGAATCATTTGTTGGATACTGGATTGCAAGATCGAAATTTTATTTCTGCAAAAGAAAGAGGGTGGTTAGCGTTGGAGGAGGAGACATTGGAATTAATTGTATAAAAACAACCATAAGACATGGATGTAGCAATATTGTGAATTTGGAGCTCCTTTCACAACCTCCCAATTCTCGTGCTCCTAGGAATCTTTGGACTCAAGTTTGTCTTTTTTCGTATTCATCTAAATAAATTTATTTCTCTATTATTTTCTAGCATGTTGTATCCTAGTGAAATTCCATGATTATGGGTTTTTTTTCACATTTTGATAGTGGCCTAAGGTTTTCCGATTAGATTATGGTCAACAAGAAGCTATTACCAAGTTTGGTAAAATTCCGAAATCCTATGAAGTGTTGACAAAAGGGTTTATAGATGATGACAATGGAAATGATAAATAGCTTGAATTGATCAAGGTCAAATGGGGAAAAAATGAGATTCGAAAGTTCCAGTTGAAAGATGAGGGCATAAAGGAGATTATAGATGCAAAACTTGTTTTCTTAGCAATGGGATTTCTTGGACTAGAACAAGTGTGTTATATTTTTCTAAGCATCAAAGTTGTTGCTAAGGTGATATACAATTTTAAATTTTATTTCATAAGCACAATGTAAATATTCAGGTCCAATCTAAATTTAGTTGACAACATTCATTGCTGGAATATGTTTTCCTACTTGGAAAATTGAGTAATTTAGTGATATTATAGAGTTCCTAATCCATAACATTGAATACACATATTTTTAACATTTATATTATGTGTCGAAAAAATATTGGACATACACACCATATTTTCTAGAATTTCTCCATTTACCTCCTCACTCTAATTTTAGTTTTTTTTTTTGGTTTGACAGATTGCAGAGAAGATTAATATGGAAAGGGATAATGGGTCAAACTTGAAAGCCAACATTAGTAATTTTTCAATAAGTTTTGATGGTGTTTTATTTGTAGGTGAATGTAGACATGGATAATCACTAGTTTTTTGGGCCATTGCTAAAGAAACACCAAAAACTTCCCAAAAAATTAATTTTTTAATGAAGGAAGACTAGTTGATCACAACTTGTGAAGGTAGATTGGAGTACACGGATAAATTTCCAATGTTCACTTTCAAAACATATGTTCCCTCCACTAAAATTGTTGTAAAAAGTCATAATCCCAAGAAAAATGGAAACAACATGCCAAATAGGCCACTCACATGCCTTGTTATTGAATTTGTGGAACGAATCAAAGGTAAAGTGCTCTGGTGCGAGTGTCTCACATTTCTGTCCCTTAATATTCACAAGGAGGGTATTTTGGAAGCATTAATTGCCTCATCGAAGGCCTTTATGATTGAAAAAGGGTCTATACAAGACATTTTAGTCCCAATGAACATTTCATCCTTTGCATTTATACCCCATTTTTTTACCTATGTACATTGGCTATGATGTCGATGTTGAAATCCATAATTATTCCCTTGTTGGAGTGCAAATGCGGTTTCCTAGTCCTTTTTCTTAACATGGCACCTTAATTTTATCTTAGGATTCTGCATCGTGATAGATGTTTAGTGGTGTTGAAGGAGAAATGAATCTTTGAGTGTATGGAGGTAGTTGACAGGATAAATTTAGAAAATATTTAAACAATGGATAAGTTATATGTTTGAATGACAAATCCAAGGACTCAATATGTGCATGAACATAACTCCTAGTACTACAACCATTGTGGAGGTTCGATTTTTTTTTTATCTGTTCTTTTCTAGTATATTATTTAATCTAGATTTTTAGTAACTTCCTTGGAAAAAAAAACAGGGCATGAGGAGGCACGCAGTGAAATATTGTTGTCTTTGGGTTCCTGGATTGCAAAATTAGCAGATAGATTTTTATAAGATGTTGTTTATTTATTTCCTATGGGATTTAAATAAAAGGACAATTTGTGAAGAGAAAAACCTCATAGTCTAAAATGAGCATGCCAAAACTCAGAGATATTTATAAGGGTAAATATTGTGGTATAGCTCTATTGCTTCAAAAGTTTGAATTTATGAGCCTATTGCTTTAAATATTTTGTTTTAAATGAAATATTCCCATCTTGAAATTTATTTTGAAGATGGTACTAATTAAATTAATTTCTTTGTATTTTTCAACCAGAGGATACCTTTGGTGGTGTCATTGATACAAATTACTAAAAGTGGCACTTTTAAGCTGTACATAGACTAGAGGGAATATATCCTCTACTTCTTGTAGAAAATATTTGAGGTGTGGAAACGAAATATAGTTAGTGATATATTTCTCGTACATGGCCTTTCTTTTCTATCCATAAAATGGAGATACAGATAGTCACCCATGTTCATAGGATCAATGAATGTAAATTAAATGTATAAAAGATTACAAATAATAGAAATATGTCAATATCTGGATTTTGTTCTTATCTCAATGTGACAATGTATTTTTGTACTAAGGAGATCTATCTGGTTTTTCACTACCATGCGAAGTCACAAGTAGACTCTAATGTCTCAAGGGTTACATTCATTGTTGAATTTTACTTAGAAACTGGTGCCTATGAGTGGAAGTGATCCTAACATACCATTTTATAAGAGTATACTATATCATATCTCCATTACCTTCCTTTGTATAAATTATGTTATCCCTTATGGAATCATATGTTGTGCATCTTATCAGTATGTGTGTATCTTATAGATGTAAAATGTATGAAGCATTATTCATTCTCCAACCCTGTATTGATTGTTCCTATTTTCACGTTTGATGAAAACTAGCATTGATCCCATGTGATCATCAAGTTTCTTCTCCATAATATTTTCCTTATAGGATGGATGATGCATTCATGAATTCTTATGTATGTTTCCTTGCATATGAGAGAGAGAGAGAGAGAGAGAGAGAGAGAGAGAGAGAGAGAGAGAGAGAGAGAGTTGCGAACATTGGTATTTTTTTCTTTCAAGAGTTGCAAGACTATTGGGCTTCCATGTCTACATTGGGAGTGGAGGAGATAGGTAGTTACCAAAGTGTTATTCTAAGAAATGTGTGCATATCAATTCTTTTCTATTATTTTTGTACCATATCAGTTTTGAGGTTATGCATACCTTGTGGAAATGAAAAATATTGGATGTTTTAAGTTTGTAGTAGTTCAAGGTCCTCCTTTAATCAATGTTATGTAAAAATGAATTTAATGTCTTTATACATTTGAAGTCATCATTGTACTTGGTCTAATTAATAGATTATTGACTACATAGTTTTCCTATGAATTTTGATATTATAGGTATAGAGTTGATTCTTAGCATTGAGGTGGTGAAAGTTGAAATTGCCACCAAAATGGACAACTTTCAAATATGCCACTTTGATCATTACAACAAGTTCCACTTTAAACTCTATTTGTATTTATATATTTTTCAATATATTAATAATAATAAATTATTATACAAATTTTAAAATAATATTTTTATAAAAATCATCTATGTAGAACCAATTGTTTTTGAAGTTTTATTTTTATTTATTTAATTAAATTTCTTATTTCGTATTTTATTCTTCTAAGATATTATACTATTTTTTTTAAATATTTTTATTGAACTTGTTATAACAAGAACCAAGCAGTGGAAATGTGCAAAAAAAAGAAAAAGTAGTGGCATTGGCACCACGTGGCTCTTGTTTATTATATGTTGTTCTTTTCCTTTCCATTTGTTTTTACAAGTTATCGATAGTTTGATATTTTTAGTATGTAACTTAGTTGGCGTGATTGTACCTAAGATTTTCCTAAAATTTGAATACTAAGTTTCTAAGATGTTCTTTTTTATGGTGACGTTTTATTTTCTTTGTTTATACAAGTGATCTAGCCACATAATGGCCACTATTTACTAATTGAAGAAAAATTGTTCGAGTTTCTTGCTTTTTTGGGGGAAAATGACATTGACATTGCTCACGTTAAGGTATATGTTGTATAAATATCACTAGTAGAAAATCATGAAATTATTGACTAGGTGACTAAAAAAGTTAGTCACCATAACTATTTCAAGTGGATTACTACTAAATTTGTGCAATTTTAAGTGACCGAACTAAAAATGACTAACTTAAATGACTAATTTAGTCTAGGGATAAAATATATAAACATATAATAAGTGACTAATTTAGTCTAGGATTAGAAAATGTGACTAGGTAATAAGTGACAAAATTATGTCATGATAACACTGCCCTAGAAGCCATCAAATTTCTATCATATCCATGATGTCAACAACATTTGTGGTTCAAGATATAGCTAATTTGGAACAAACTTAGCTCTAGAGCCTAGGATTATTTTCCACGTCTAATGTTTATGGACAAAGAAATTAATTTCTAAAGAATGTGGGAGCCAAACTATCGCCTTTCCCATGTTGACTCCCTCTATTGAACATCATGGAAAATCTCCATAGATCTTTTATCCTTACTAAAACAAACATTTAATTGGAAATGATCATTAATCCCAAGACATTACTACTTCACTATACTGTTTTACCACACAGAGCTTATTTTGATATCTGCCCTTCTTATTTCATGACAATACTACCCTACAAGCCACCAAATTTCTATCATATCCATGAGGTCAATGCCAAATTGTGGTTTAAGATATAACTATGTTGGAATAAACTTATCTCTACAACCTATGTTATTTTTCTACACGTAATGTTTATGGACAAAGAGATATCAATTTTCTAAAGCATGTGAGAGCCAAAGTATTACCTTTCTCATGTTGACTCCCTCTATTGAATATCATAAGAAATCTCCATAAATTACTTATTCTTATTAAACCAATCATTTAATTGGATATAATGATTGATCATTACCATGACATTAATACTTTTCTATACTTTTTAACTGCAAAAAACTTTTTTTGATAAATCAACCAAAATCCCCTCAAACAATATTTTGTGACACAAAGACCTAACACTTTTCATACAATTAATAATTATTTATAATGAGAAATACCTCCCATTAAACAAAATAAATGACTCGAAATTTTATTTAATGGAATTTAATTCCCCTTCTCATTCTCCATGGTCACATCTTTTTCCCTCATGTGGTCTCTTCTTTCCTTTCTGTATCTTTCTTTTTGTTTGAGTGATTTGTTATTCCTTGCATTCAATTATGGTGTTTGTGTCTTATTATTCCATTTTAGTGTCCACATTTTCAACACATTTTAATGAGCCTGTCGTCCCGCACCTTCTTAAATCTAGCATTCCCTTTCCACTTTCAGGAAGGAATAAAACATCCTCACCTTTCACGCCTTCAGGAAATATCCTTAGGCTCATATTTTTGGGCATGGGACTGGGAAGGAGGCTATAGGTAGCTAAATGGAAGCTAAAACTGAAGGTGCTTATAATGATGGTCTATCCTATCGGGTGTTATGGGTGGTGGTGCCCCTATTTTCGCTTGGTCGGTTGAAAATCCTTTCTATCGTTATCAAACTAGATTACAACCCGGCCATAGTTGGCGAGATCTCTACCTCCAAGGGACTAGGGGACTATATTATCTCTACAAACCTCAAACTCAATAATTTCACTTATATATCGCTCAAGGCTGCTTGGATTTGGATCTACTACCTTTTTTGTTGAGTAAGCCACTGGATCATTCACTGGCTCCAGATCAATTACACCTGGAACTAGACCTACTGCTTAAGTTGCTGGGAATGTACTAATTCTAGGTAAACTCGCTTTTGAACAGTTAACAAAATGAATTCTTGAATTTTCTCAAATTACTTATTTTAACCAAATGTTCCAAACTGAACTATCCCACCTGGGTCGAATAGTGTGGCATGCACCTTGTTATTGGGATTATTTGGCATAAAATCTATTATTACTTTTTGACTGGATATTGACAGATGGGTGAGGATTCTGTGAAATTATACTAGTTTCAAGAAAAAACTCAGTTTATATGTATTAGGTTGTGGACGCTTATCAATAGTTGTTTGTTAGAAACATTTTATGACATATGCCTTAAATGATTGCAAAAGTCATTCATTTATCTTCATTGTCTAACTCACGTAGTTCTCATGAATATTTTTTGTGTTTTAGGTTCAAGCATTGCAAGAAATAGGTTCTGGCATACTTAGATGTCAGTAAGGGGGTCTTACATCCAAACATGAATGTATTTTGCTAGATCCTTCCCAATTTAGAAGTTGGATTCAGGGTGCATAAGACCAGGTGGATGTGGTCATATCCTTTCTTAGTATATAATTAACATCCTTAGCTGCTTCAGTGCCATACCTTGTGTTGTGCATTATGGCCCTCTTTGGCTCATTGTTGTCATCTTTGTGATGTCGAGGATAATTACAACTATTACCACAGTGGCATATCCACTTTGACAAATATGGGAATCGTTTTAAGACATTTAACTCCTTAAAATCATGTGATGCTACCTCTCAATTAACCTAAGTACTCTTTGGGCTACAGATAGAAAAATATACAACAAAAAAAACTTGCATATCAAATCATCAAAATAAGAAAAATGCGTATAAAATTTATATCTCTCTTACCTACAAATCTTTTCATATTTTATTTTCCCCTTCAACCTCATTAAAGGTGCAAAGAAACATAAAAATGTGGAATGATTGACTAGATAGAATCATAGAAGTAAGCTTTCTTCACAGACACTTAACCAAGTCAGCAAAATGATCTACAAGGGCAAAGAATTATCTTGCAATTTAGAAAATAAAACAAAAGACAAGTTTCCATGAATTGTAGACAAGGATATTCACTACAAAAATTTAACCATGCAAACTAAAATAAGACAAATAATAATCTCTATCATTACCTTCATAATACAAGTTCCTGAACTGCCACAAGTAGCATGATCTCTTTGCTTTAACTCATTTCATTTACAGAGAGATACATATGTGCATTCAGAATTATAGAGGTATTAGCATTCCATTTTCAAGGGACTACAATCTAATATTCCTATATTTAATTTTACATATTGGAATTATATGACCAACATTGATGTGCATACTTACAACTCTACCATAATCAGAGTATGCAGTTGTCTTTACGAGCCAATATAACTAAAATCTTCAGCAACCATAATTGGCAGGATCAATGGAACTAAGATATTTCCTTAAAGATGTGTATAGTGTTCTTCAACATCAACATGAGCACAAATAATTACAAATTTGAGACCATTTTAGTGGGATTTTTGGAGGATATTAACAACAGTATCAAGGATCTTTCCTTGCACAACCTTGATCAAAACATGCACATCATACTCTCATTTGTTATAATTTTCATTGTGCAATAATACATGATATGGTGGCGACGTCTTTCTTGATTTTATTTTATCGTAGTAACAAGTAAATATAAAGAGGCTTAGAAGATGCATCAAAGGAATTGGAAATTCTAAAGACATCGTATCTATTTCATTCACATTGAAAATAAAATTCAAGTAAAATTCTAGTCACATACACTCTAATAACCATGTCCTTGGGAGTCGATATCTTTATTTGAAGAAAGTTCTACATAATAAAATACAATGAAACAAAAATTTATTCATAAGCCATCATTCTATTTATCATAGATAAAACTTTGATTCTCAACCAGATGTATTTTTCTCAATTTTTGGCGTCTCTATCAATCCACTACCTTTTCCCCATGGTGAGGTTGATCTGATTGTAGAAAACATGTGGGTCATGCATGTCCCTTTTGACTGTGATATTTTGTCACCTTAGAAACTTTGCAACATTTTTGTCTTGTGGTTGTTCTCCTTACATTGCCCTCTTTGTACATGTAGTAGCTCACACGTGCTTAATTGCTAATTTACCCATCAGGGAAAGATAGTTATGTTGATATTATTGGGGATGGGGAAGAATTAATCTTGAATATATCAAACTAGCCAACGCTTCTAACCCTACTTGAGAGTACAATCTCATATTGTACATAACGAGAGGACAACTCTAGAATCATGGGTTTCCTTCCATTATTCCTCTTTCATTGTTGTTTGTTTCCATGACCTTTTTTTCCTTTCCCACTTTCCATTGATTTTCAGTTGGATAATACTTTGTGCATACCCATTGATTGAAGGTTTGGCCAATAGTAAACTGTGTTTGAAATTTCAACCTTTGAGATGGACCAAGCTCTAGCTAGTGAAGAATAATCTCTTTAAGTTTTTGATGCATGGGAGGGATCTATTGGGGCTACAATTTGCATGTTGAAGGCATAAGAGAAAGAGATATTTCGCTACCACATTTAAACAAACCAACAAGGAAAGATCTCCAATGATTTTTCCATTTTTGTCTTTTAGTTGCAGATCCTTCAATAATGACATCAACAATTATTTATGTTTTTGATTGATATGGAGGTAATCAATGACCTCTTTCATGTATAGCTATTTTTGGGCTCTTACACACTAAGTTTGTTTATGTTATTATCATGTAACTAGAGATTTGATAAGGCCTCTAACATAATAGGAGTTGATGGACAACTACAATTTTATCCATATGCATTAAATCTTTATATCTATAGAGTGCTTATTTATTTATATGTGTCTTTCTCTTTCATATTTAACCAAAAGAAAATTAGAGTTTGAGTTAGTAGGGCATAATAAACTAAAGTGTGTAAACCTCCCCTCAAAGACTCTATTATTAGTAAAATATATCATATGGAATTGCATAATATATGGGTGAATTCCATCTTCTAGTTTTAAAAATAGCCTTTACTCCCTGTGGTGTGGTTGGGATGGTGACTTTCCAGCCATGGTGATAGCTTCACTCACCAAGGTTTATCCCTTAAGCCATCATTTGTTCCTTTGATATTATGAGCTACTATATGCATTCACGTCAGCTCATGCACAAAATAAGGTTTTAATGTTTCTTCTGAAAGGCTACAAGAATAGGTACTTACTAATTTATCAACCTCATTCTAATAGGGATGGTGGTATTTATTCTACCAACTCGATTTATTCGTGACTTGTTTTTATTTTTAACATTTAAGACATACTTTATTATATGGTAGTTCAAGTACTATAGTTTGAAATCTAATATTATAGCATATTCATATCTTGTCATATTAAATTCTGTCTTTTACTAACCATTTTATCTTTTGAAATTTATGTCCTTTACAACTAATTTAAATGCCAATGGTGCATTGGTTCACTGTTGAGGTCAATAGAGGCATCCACTAGCATTTCATTCTCATTGTGGTCTGCCCTACATGAATTGTGTGAAAATCAAAGGGACGAGAGTGGGTTAAAATCTTAGGACTGAGGCGAATACATAAGCCCCAAGCCTAACAGTTATGGAAAATGAAATCTACTCTTTATGGTGCAGCTCTACAAGGCATGTTTTTCAAAGCACTTCCAAACCAAAAACTACTTTAAACAAAATGCTTGGCTTATATTTTATTTCTTTTGTTAGATTTAGTTGTGAAGATTCTCTATATTGTTAAATATTTTAGCATTCTGCCTAACCGATTTTTGTTTCTTTGTGTAGGATGATCTTTTGTTCCTTCTATTTGTACCATGCCTTATTTTAGCACTTATCTACTCTAAAGTTAGGTAAAATTTTGGTTGATCATAATGCCAGTTGATATAGACACATGGATGACCGAGATCATGAATCTTTAGTGCCTTTCTGATTTGACAAATGTTTTAGTTCTCTATTTCTTGTGAGGCATTATACTAAGGCCGATGAGATCCAGTGCAAGACAGAAGGTAGAATTGTCAACGTGAATTTGTAAGATTCTAAAGTAGTTATTATTGTTCACCCTTCTTGGGATTTCAATTAGTTGAAGAAAATAACTTTATCAATGCTGACAAGACTAGCACGAGATTCGATCAAACCTTGATGGGGAAAAATATCCTTGGTCATGGCTCAGGTTTTAAGCATTGATCTGTGTTGAAATCCATTTTTATAGTTCAAGTGAAGCATACTTATTCAATGCTTGAATTATTACATAAGAAGTGGGTATTTTTCTCTGATTTGTTCTAAGTGAATGATCTTATTCTCCATTCCTTTAAAAAATGACTAAACCTTGAATATGTGATAATGGTGCTAGAACAAAAAAAGATGCAATGCAATTTTACTTTAATTGGTTCTCGTCATTGCTTCCCATTTTAGATTTTTTAATATCCTTTATTAATCATAGACATATAAGATTTGGCATCCAGAATCTAAATGTGAACATGTCGATGCCACTTTATTTTGAGAAAACTAGTAAAAAAATGAGAAAATGTTGTATCATTTGTCAACTTGGAAAAAATTTCTAAGAGGAAAATTGATGCTTTATTGTAGTTGCATTTCATCCTCAAGGTTTAAATTAATCATCAATTGAAATCATTGTGATAATTCGAAATGTGATACCACAAATATTTTATTGTCTTTCGTAAATGTTAACAAATTCATAAATGGCTTTATACAATATAAACATGACTTCTTATCTAGGAAAATCATGAACTGAATGATTCCATTTCTAACATTTCCACTATATGGTAAACAAATCCCTAACAATGAAGCCTAGAAAGCTAAAACATAAAGGCACTCACTAAAATGCTTCTTTATTCTAGATTTGAAAATGCATATGCTAACTAGAAAGCACTAACAACAATCTAATAAGAATTCGAAGTACTCTGAGCCTAGATTAGTTTTCCCATTTTCCCATCAGATGAGCAGAAGCTAGACATGTCATTGCAATTTTTATTAAAACCCAAAATACCAACATTTTCCATTCCATTGTTCCATCTGGTCTTAGTTTCACCTTGTAAGAGAAATTTGAATTTCTTGATTCTTTTTTTGAAGTGAAAGTGACAACTAGGATAGGGTGAAATTTCATATCTTGCATGCGCCACCAACCAAGGAAGAAGTTTCCTTTAGTGAGAATTGTATTGACTTTATGAAATACTTTAATTTCCCTGGAAATTTCACCCATTTTGACTCCAGCTACAGTTTCTGCCTGCTAAATTTCGAGGTCAATGAGAAGCTAGACTAACACAAGCAAGCTTGTAGAATTGACCCCGAGACTTATAAAATCCCTATAAAACCTCAATAATCAGTTAGGATTTTTTGGCAAGTAGTCTTTGTAGGGTTCTCTGAAATTCTAAGCTCATTATTTAGTGTCTCATAAAGACAATGAGCTATACAGAACTTTATAGAGAAGGGGAATCTTCAAGTCGTGAATTTCCAACTGTAGCAAGCTACTATGTGCAGGTTGCCTCACTTTGGCCATCAAGTGGAATCATGATCTTTGATCTCAATTTGTGGGTCTGTTCTTAGCATTTTGTCTTAGTTTTTCTAAATCTGCCTCCAAAGTGAGCAAACTAAAGTATTAATTTGTTGTGGGAAGTAACTGGATGTATTATTGTCATATTACTACAACACCTATTCTATAATTAATTTATCTTTGTACTATTAAATCATATTGGTATCAAACTATTTTCCAACATTGAGCTATAGCATTTTCATGTTGTATTATATCATTTTGTGGTTTTCAGTTTCCATCTTGTGATACTGACAACATACATGGGAGGTGAAATTGTTGTAGTCTATTAGTATTTTCGAAGCTTGGCAGTTGAAATTCCATTCTCAACAACAAGAGACAATTTGATTATTATATTTGACAAGGTACTCATCTTTTTTTTGAAGTAAATCTGATTACAATGAATATAATTTTTATCTGGCATGCCTCTTCACCTGGGTGTTAAAGGGCAATGGTAGGTAGTGGTATGTTTGTTTAGTGTGTTATACTTTTAGTCTCTTTAAGATTATTGTTACCAGTTAACTTGCAAGAACAACAATTTGGTGCATGAATCAGAGATGATGGATCTTTCTCCATACCAAACATTTTATTATTGTACATCAAGTTTACAATTTGTTGATTGTCTTGCATTGAACCTTTTATTATAAGAGCCAATTTTGTGCATTCCCGTCAATATCTTATGAGAATTTCCAATTTTAGTTTGGGCTTTATTATTCCATAGTGTATGCGAAGAGAATTTTTCTTGCTCATTTCCCTCATCTATTCAGGATTTAATTTGATTTGTGTTTCTACAAAATCCTCAGCATCACTCGTAGTCACTTCTTAATATGGAAGTATCGGTAACCAAGCAGACCCCTACAGAAGGTGTTGGTGGGAGAGGAAGAGGGAGAGGGGATGGGAGGTTTCCCCTTAAGGATTAGAAACAAGGGGCAACAATATAAAAATTAATATTTTAGAGGTTAAGAAGGATTTTCAAATTCGTTTCGTTCACCTTAATGGGATTCTCTTTACACGCACAAGGTATTCTCTATTAAAAGCTTTCAACTTTTCAAACTAGTTTTGACATTGTGTTTGGTGTATTCCTAGTTCATATATGCCTATTTACTTATAAATTTCAATTATTTTTAATTGCTAGCACATTTGATGAAGTTTGTTCCTCTCCAATAAATGAATTTGAGGAGCTTGCCAAACCTAAATTCATTTGAAAGATGGGGATTGGTTTGGATACATTGGTCAATGGCTTGACTTTTAGTGGACTTGTGGTTCTTCAAATTGTGTCAATTCTAATATTCAAATTTCATAATATTAGTGAAACTGAAAACGAAAGTATGTCTTATGCAGAAATTTTGTAGTGATTTTTTCTTCTTTAGAATGCTTTTATTGCTACTTTTAACTTTGTGGGGCACATAATTAGCAAATGTGAGAAGTCAGATGATGTTTCCTCTATTCCATTTTTGCCAGCAACACTAGTTTTTATGGAATGGTTGGCTCAAATACCAGATATTGTAGCATGTAATTATTTTAAAGAGAAGCAAGCTAGAGAAAGATCATCTTTCTGGAGTCATTATGTCATATTACTTAACACAATTTTGGTATTTGAATGTCTTCACCAAGATTCCCATGGAAGTAGGATGGAAGATGATATTTTATTTGCTACTCCTAAGAGTTATAATGATGAGGAAGCGAGAGGAGGGGGTGTTTCATTGTGGGAGGATTTTTAACTGAGGGTATTTCTTCCATTGGCCCCAACACAACTTGGTCTAGATTTTTCCGAGCGACATTCTTACAGTGGATTTGTTGGAAAGAAAGAAAAGAACATTCAGGTTCGAATGATATTTCCAATTGCAAAGGTTGTTGCAAATTCAGTAAAAGATAGAAGTTACAGAATATATTTTTATGCAGACTTGATGAAGTTTTGTATTGTTGGAGAGATTCTTGAATGAAAGATTGAAGACCAATCAGAAGTTGTCAAGCCTAAAGTCTCTAATGACATGAATAAATTTGATAATGTTCTACAAGAGACTATATCCAATTGTGCAATGGAACAAGCTTCATAATTTAAAAAAAATGTGTTATGTGCTTCAGAGTTTACTACTATGAAGGAAGAATCAGATAAAGTTGAATAAGATGAAGTAATTGTTTTTAAACCCACTGCAACAGAAAAGCATTCAGAGTTAAATATTGGATCAAATTCACAATAGAACCTTGTTGCATCTTTAAGTATTTAGAATCTGACTCCATTGTTTCTTCCTCAAGAACCTTAGGAAAGCTTCTCTAATCCTCCCCCTCCAACTGACCTACCAATATAGATTTTTTGGTATTCCTAAACATTGACCATTGCAACAGACCTTTCTTTGGGGGCATATATAACTCCACATGAAGTTTCCAAATTATTTGAGAGTTCTGAAAGTTCTATTGATCATTGGTCAACTGGTATTTGAACCTCTACTATTGGGTTAACCAATTGTCTTGAACGTTGGGGTATGAAAAATTACACTGCACCATTTTTGAATAGTCATGCAGGCATCACCGAAATTTAGTCAACAACCTTCTCAGCAGATAAATCATCTCCATCCTACATGGTATAGAAATGATGAAGCACTTCTTTTTAATGGGATGACAAACTTGAACCTTGGTCATCATTTTCAAGAGAATGTATATTTATTAAAGTTAGAGCTTCCTATCAATACTCTCAGAAAAATTGAGTTTTTTTCTACACATTCAAATTGGTTTGCTTCTCCAATTTTGTATTCATCAACTCCACTTGGAGTATCTGTGAGTACTATTGTTTCTAGCATGTTAGAAAAGCCAATTTCCAATGATCTTTCCTCAGCCATGGTTTAAGAAAACTCTGGTCAACCAAGAATCTCCAGTGAACCTCATGTAACAAACTTTGAATCATCAACATTGTCCAAGGTTGATACACCAACTACCAAAACTAGTATAACTACCAAGCTAACAAACACCCATAAATTAAGAATTAAAAAAGGACATGTGAATAAACCTTTTAACCATTTTGTACCTCCACCTGGCTTTGGTCCTATACCTTCAAGACTACCAGATAGTTCTAAAGCTGATTTATTGCATTCTAATCCTGGAGTCACCTGTGTAAGTAAACATATGGTTCAGAGCAATGAAAAACCCCAAATGGATGACTATAGTTGGTCGGATTGATACATACCATCAAATTATGGAGAGAGAAGTGATTCACATATAGATCAGCCAAGCTACCGTCTTTTACCTACTAGCAACAATCTAATCAATGTTGTAGTGAAATTTCCTTTTCCATACAAGGAGGTTCCAAGTCTACGAATATGCCAAGATAAAAAATTACATGTGAAGCAACAAAAAATTCAATTCGAGGCCCAACAACAACAACAACATCAAAGCCAAATGTTTTTTCCTAAACAACAACAATGATAGTCTTTGTGGTCTGCAAGGTACTTTGGTTGAGACTGTAGGTTCTATGAAGCCAATTCTAGGAATGAAATGGTATGTGCATTGATATGATGATAGTTCTTTCATTTTGGCTTATCTATGTTTCTGTGTGCAAAGAACAAAATTTTCCAGGTGATTAATTTTTCTTGTTGAAATTACAATTAGATATTGCATATCTATTTCTCATTAGATTATATATCTTGTATCGTAGATTGTATATGCATGTACCTTAGATATCTTTCTTGGTAAAAGGGTAGACCATAGATGCTTCGAGTGTTGGACAGGAGTTGAAGAGGTTTACTTTTAACAATTGTTTGTGGTTGTAACAAGATACCATCAAGAAATTCTTGTTGGTTGGAGTTTGAGAATTCCATCTATGTTGGAGGCTTTTCCATTGTCCATTTTACCAACTTCCCATTTTTAAATTCTTTAGACATGAAGGAACTTCAAAACCACACTGATGGCTTTGGGAGAGCACATATTCTAAGATAACATCATGATTTTCACTTACTACCAAGACATCTTGTTAGGCTTATTATTTTTTGTGCATGCCATACTTTCAAGCATTCATGTTAAGGCTCCTTCATATATTAGACTGGATATATTCTATTAAAATTCATTTTAAATGTTCCTCTATAGGGTGCAAAGCCTAGCGAGGGTGGTGAAATTCATAGCCATAAATTCATTGGCGATATTGCTGCTTACAAGAAACTCAACTACCAATGTGGTGTTTATTATCCCTCCACATATCAATATTTATTCCATTGAAGATCTAGCACAACTTATTTGTGATTTTAAGGAAATTATAGAGTAATGACTTAAAGGAAGAATTTTCATTTTACTTTTTAAATAATATGTACACATTGTTCTATTATGGGTTATTTTATTTTTATTTAGTTCTTACAGTGGTCTAAGAATTTGGCATGCTTGGGATATCCTAGAAGGAGATGGGTCAGGCATTCCAGTTGAATATTAGAAGGATTTGTTCCTGAAATTTATATGTAATTCTATCAACTAATATGTGCAACATGCCTTTCATAATTTATTCTTAAATACTAGTAGGACCATTTTTTCCAACATGAAATGCATAAGCACAACTTCATCTAAACTATAAACTATAATTTGATGTGCCTGTTTTTCCCAATCCCTCTTTTCTTGAACCACACACAATTTCCAATGTTTGTTAGCTTGAAAAATGAAATGTACATCTCCTAAAAGGACCGTCAACCAAAGTTGGTCAAAACCATATACCTTCTTCTGAACCAAACTTTGGGTTCCTTAGCATGTTGTAAGGTTTCATGTTCAAGATATGAGGTTTGCAGTGATGGAAGGTAAGAAATATGTATCTGACTATTTTTATGGATTTTGTTGCAAAATCCTAATCCAGGAGATAGAATCAGCATAAATATGGTCTTTGAAGCTGGAGATGGAGTGATAGAAAGTGGTGTAGTAAAGGGCCATGCAAATAATGTATTTATTTTAGGACATGATAGTGGTACTAGAGCATCTCATTGGGCAGGAAAAAAAAAATTTGGGCTACCATGGGAAATTTGGCTAGCAGAGACTCATCATAGGTTGCTAGATAATGACTTGTGTGGTCGTACAATTATACAAACATATGGTCAAATGAAAAAAGGAAGATATGTTGTCATATTTTCTCTCCTTGGTGTAGAAGAGTTTGATTTTAGTACATTAGCCCTTATCAATCTAGGTTGCATCATGATGCGCAAATGTCA
Source organism: Pinus tabuliformis (assembly GCA_031772625.1). Classification (NCBI taxonomy): domain Eukaryota; kingdom Viridiplantae; phylum Streptophyta; class Pinopsida; order Pinales; family Pinaceae; genus Pinus; species Pinus tabuliformis. The sequence continues at coordinate 804,084,465 of CM062819.1, read as the reverse complement.
CAAAAGGACATGTCTGCTAGGTATTACTACTCATGATATATTTTAAGCAAAAAATTGCAGGAGAACTAGAACATTTCATTAATTCTTCTTCATGCTTTCCGAAGAGGTCTGTGAACTTATGTTTTAGATGGGCTTCAAAATTGTAAAGCAGATGGTCAGCCATGAATATATGATATATATAGATCAAGAGGTTATAGACAATAATGAGAAGCTTGAAAATGTTGATATTTCTTTGCTACTTTCACATGCAGTGGAGATATGCCCAAAACTTGCTTAATATTGTGTTCAAGCCCAAGGTTATGGTGATCTAGATATGGCCTTGGACCAAGAGGTGATCATGATTTCAAAGGAATCTCTAGATAAAGGTATACATGCTTACATGGAGATCTCCATAACGAATGTCAATAGATCTTTTGATACGATGCCTATCCATGAAGTTACAAAAATATACAATATGAAAATTTTACCTGCAAACAAGATTCCTGTAAAATAACAGGCAGTGCAAGTCAGATCCTTGGGGAATTCCTTTGTTTAGTTGTTACCCTAGAGTTGGAAGGGGATATAAGTGATTAAATTTATAAGGGTTTATCAGGAGACAAGATAGTGGTTTACCCTCCTAGAAGAAGCCAGTTTGATCCTAAAGAAAACATTGTCGTCGGGAATGTTGAGAAGGAATACAGAGAACAATGTCAAAGGAGAGATGAGAAATGTAGGGCTACATGTTCTAAATAATTGTAGGAAGATGAGGAAAGATTCAAGAAGCAATTTTTTTATAAATAAAAGGACTGCATAGTGTTGGTTTATGATATGAGAAATCCAGAATATGTTTTTTTACAATTGAGTGGAAAAATTGAGGTGATATATGCAAAATTAGAGGCAACATATACAAGTTGGAAATTGGAAAAATATGAGCTCTCATCACATATTGTAGCAGCAAGATAGGGGATTGAGGAGATCTATAAGAGCAGTCAAAGGGAAGAGTAAATATGGAATATTGACAAGGAGAATATTTTATCTTCATTGGCTGCCTATGAGAAACAAATTGAGGAGATGACAATGGAAAATGGAAGTCTCTTAGTTCAATCTAGAGTAGAAATGATTGAATTGGAATCTAGATTGATTATGGCAAGGAAACATGAATTAATTGAAGAAAAATAATTGTGGATTTCTGAAAAAGGGAAATTTGGACAACATTGCAGAGCTATAAACAAAACCTGATTTGATGGTCAATGAGAAGGGATTACTGAACTAGAAAAATAGAGAGCTGAGCACTGAAGCGAAGTGCTTAAGGGCCTAGTTGAATTTACATAATGCTAGCCTGACTCAATTAGAAAATGGGACTGAGAAAAATGAGAGTGTTCACATCATTGGATGAGGGAAAATATTGACTTGCAATTCGAATTGAGTGAAGTCAAGGAAAACATTCAGTATTTTCTTAGAAAAATCGAAGAAGAGAGGCATTTGAGAGATGAGGAAAAGAGATATTTTGTAGAGATGCAAGAACATTTTGAGTTCATGTCTCATGAACTAGAATTCATGCGCAAAAGTATTATAGAACTATGCACCGAAGTGAAGCTATTGAAGACCTAAGAGAATCAGTATAATGTTACCCTAATTTGTATGGAAGAAAAAAGGTTGGCTCCCAACAACAATGAGAGATTACAATCTTTGCCTATGAAAGTTGTAACAAGAGAAATTGATATTAACAACTTTTAGCAACAGGTCAATGAAAGAGCCAAACAACAATTAAATTTAATTGATCAATACAAGGAAACAAAAATATCTCTCCAATGAGAAGAGATGGATGGTCAGGGTGTTTGCTACAAACACAAAAGCAGAGAGTTGAAGTTGAAGAGTTGAAGACTGCTTTGCATTCTCTCGACAAAGTTCTTGCATTCGAAAAATGCAAACCCTTAGAAGTGATGTCAGTTGTGCTAGAAAATGGGGAACCAAATAATTGGGAAGAAGGTACTAATGGAAAAAATGGTGTGATAGAAAATGGAATGCTTGTAAATTAAACAATTATCAGAGTGCTTCAAATGAAAATACCACCAAAGTTAGTGGCTAAAATGTCAATGCCACCAAAACTTCTGCACATAAAGAAAACAACAAATAAAGTTCTTGGAAAGAAACCCCAGACTATTATGGCTAGAAAATTAGGGTGGTTCTTTACCATTTTCCATAATTTGTACTCATAGTTGATATCCTTGTGATCAATATTAAATTTTGGGCTCCAGAGCATGAATAGATGTACACTATGTTTTCTTAGCAAAACTATATTATATAATCAAAACTTGTTTTCTTAGAAACGGGCTTTCTTGGACTAGAACAGGCAAGCTATATTTTTTTAAGAATCAAAGTTGTTGCTAACGTGATATAAAAATTAAAATTTTTATTTGTAAGAACAATGTAACGAGGAGAACTAAAACATGTCATTAATTCTTCTTCATGCTTGTCGAAGAGGTTTGAGAACTTTTGTTTGAGATTGGTTTCAAAATTGTAAAGGATATGGTCAGCCATGCATATATGTCATATATAGATAAAGAGGGTATAGACAATTATTAGAAGCTTGAAAATGTCGATATTTCTTTGCTACTTTGGCCTGCAGTGTAGATTTTCCCAGAAGTTGCTCAATATTGTGTTAAGGCCCAAGATTATGCTCTAGATATGTCCTTGGACCAACAGCTAATTAAAATGTCAAAGAAAACTCTATAGAAAGGTATACCTTCTTAAATGGAGATTCCCATAAGGAATGTTAATAGAGATTTTGGTACGATGCCTATCCATGAAGTTACAAAAATATACAGTATGACAGGGTTACCCTCAGACATGATTCTTGTAAAATAACGGGTAGTGAAAGTCAGATTCTTGGGGCATTCCTTTCTTCAGGTATTACCCCAGAGTTGGAAGGGGAAATAAGTGATTATGTTTTTAAGGGTTTATCAGGAGACAAGATACTATTTTATCCTCCTAGAAGAAGCCAGGTTAATCCTAAAGAAAACGTTATCGTTGGGAATTTTGAGAAGGAATACAGAGAACGATGTTAAAGGATAGATGATTAGGAATGTATGGCTACCTATTCTAAACAGTTGTAGGAAGCCGAGGAGAGATTCAAGAAGCAATTTTTTTAGTTAGAAAAGGACTGCACAATGTTGTTTTATGATATGAGAAATCGAGAATCTTTTTTTTTAATTGAGTGGTAAAGCTGAGGTGATATATGCAGGATTAGAGGCAACATATATAGGTTGGAAATTGGAAAAAGATGATCTTTCATCACAAATTGTAGCAACAAGACAAGGGACTGAGGAGATCAGTAAGAGAAATCAAAGGGTTGAGTAAGCATAGAACATTGACAAGGAGAAGATTTTATCTTCATTGTCTTCAAATGAGAAATAAATTAAGGAGATGGAAATGGAAAATGAAAGGCTCTTAGTTCAATCTAGAGTAGAAAAGATTGAATTGGAATCGAAATTGAGTATGGCAAGGACACAAGAATTACTTGAAGAGAAACAATTATGGATTTCTGAAAAGGGAAATTTGGAAAGCAAGGTTCTAGAGCTGCAAACAAAACCTTATTTCATGGTCAGTGAAAAGGGATTACTGAACCAAAAAAATAGAGATTTGAGCACTGAAGCAGAGTGCTTAAGGGCTTAGTTGAATTTACATAATGCTAGACTTCCCCAGTTAGAAAATGAGATGGAGAAAAATGAGTGTTCAAGGCATTGTATGAGGTAAAATATTGAATTTCAATTTGAATTGAATGAAGCCAAGGAAACCATTTACTATTTTCTTAGAAAAATTGAAGAAGAGAGACATTTGAGAGATGAGGAAAAGAGATATTTTTCAGAGTTACAAGAGCATTTTGAGTTCATGTCTGGTGAAATGGAATCGATGATCAAAAATATTTTACAGATACACACTGAAGTGAAGTTGTTTAAGACCCGAGAGAATCAGTATAATGCTACACCGATTTATATGGAAGAAAAAAGGCTCTCTCCGAGCAATGATGATAGATTACGATCTTTGCCTACAAAAGTTGCAACAAGGGAAATTGATATTAATAACTTTTAGCAACAGGTGCATGAAAGAGCCAAATAACGATTAAATTTAATTGATCAATACATGGAAACAAGAATTTATCTTCAATGAGAGGAGATGGATGGCACGAGGCATTTGTTACAAATAAAAAAGCGGAGAGTTGAAGTTCAAGAGTTGAGTACTTCTTTGCATTCTCTTCACAAAGTTCTTGCATTCAAAAAATTCAAACCTTTGGATGTGTTGCCAATTGTACTAGAAAATGGGGAACCAAATAATTGGGAAGAAGGTACTGATGGAAAAAATGGTGTTAGAAACTGGAAAGCTAGTAAATCAAACAACTATTAAAGTGCCTCAAATGAAAAGACCACCAAAGTTAGTGGCTGAAATGTCAATGCCACCAAAAATTCTACCTATAAAACAAACAACAAAGGAAGTTCCTGGAAAGCAAACCCATACTATTATGGCTACAAAATTAGGGTGGTTGTTTACCATTCTTTATAATTTGTATTTAGAGTCAGTATATGTGTGATCAAGATTAAATTTCAAGCTCTAGAGAATAACTGGATGTACACTATGTTTTCTTAGCAAAACTGGATTATAGAATCAAAACTTGTTTTCTTAGCAATGGGATTTCTTGCACTAAAACAACTAAGTCATATTTTTCTAAGCATCAAAGTTGTTGCTAAGGTGATATAAAATTTTAATTTTTTACTGATAACCACAATGTAATGATTCAGGTCCAATATGAATGTAGTTGACAACATTCATTGTTGGACTATGTTTTTGTCTTTCAAAAATTAAGTAATTCAGTGATATTGCAGCCTTCCCAATCCGTAACATTGAATACACGTCTTTTCAACATTTATATTTTGTGTCTAAAAGATAATGGACATACACACCATATTTTTTAGAATTTCTCGATTTTCATCCTCACTCTAATTTTAGGTTTTTATTTAGTTTGAAAAATTATTGCAGAGAAGCTTGATATGGAAAGGGATAACACGTCAAATTTCAAAGCCAAGTTTGGTGATTTTTCAATAAGTTTTGATGGTGTTTTTGTTGTTGCCGATGGTAGACATGGACAATCACTAGTTATTTGGGTCATTATTGAAGCAAGACCAGCAGCTGCCCAGATAAATAAGTTTGTGATGAAAGAATACCAATTGATTGAAACTTGTAAGATAGAGTGGAGGACAAGGGTAAACACCCAATTTTCACTTTCAAAACAAAAGTGACCCCTGGGGAACTTGTTGTAGAAATTCATAATCCTAGGAAAAATGGAAACAACATGCCGAACAAACCACTCACGTGCCTTATTAATGAAGTTGTGAAAGGAATCAAAGGTCTAGTGCTCTACTTCATGTGTCTCACATTGCTATTCATGAAAACTAACAAGCAAGGTATTTTGGAAGCATTAACTATCTGGTCCAAGGCCTTAGTGATGGAAAAAGGCCTTATACAAGACATTTCAGTCCCAATGGACATTTCATCATTCTCATTTATATCCCATTTTGTGCCTATGTACACTGACTATGATGTTGATGTTTGAAATCCATAATTATTCCCTTGGAGGAGTGCAATTGCAATTTCCTAGTCCTTTTTCTTGACATGGAAATTGAATTTTCTCTTAGGATTATACATGGTGATAGATGTTTAGTGGTGCAAAAGGAGAAATGAATATTTGAGTGTATGGAGGTAGTTGACATGAGAAATTTAGAAAAATATATTTAAGCAATGGATAACTTCTTTGCTTGAATGAAAAATCCAAGAAGGACTCAAGATGTGCATGAACATAACTCCTAGTCCTACAACCATTGTATAGGTTTGGTTTTCTTTTTTGGTTTTTGATCTTTTCTTTTCTAGTATACTATTTGATTTGTTTTTTTAGTAACTTTCTTGGAAAAGGAATATAGGGATGTCAAGGAGCACATTGCAATATCGTTGTCTTTGGGTCCTTGGATTGCAAAATCAGTAGATGGCTTTGTAAAGGATGTTGTTTCTTTCTTTGTTATGGGACTTAAATACAAGGAAAATTTTCAAAGATAGCACCTTCATAGTGGAAACTACCATGTGAGATCTCAAATATTTTGATACAGGTAAATATTGTGGTCTAGATCTAATGGTTCAAAATTTTCAAGTTATAAATGATTTTATAGCTTTAAATATTTTTTTTTAAATGGAATATGTCCATCTTGAAATTTCTTTTGAAGATGGTATTAATTGAATTAATTACTTTGTACTTTTCAACCAGATGACATATTTGGTGGAGCCATTGATACATCTTGCTAAAAGTGGTTCTTTTAAGCCTGAGCAAAGACTAGAGGGAATGTATGCTCTTCTTCTTGTAGCAAATATTGTGACTGTGGATACGAAGACTAGTTAGTGACATATTGCTCGTACAAGGCCTTTCCTTTCTATCCATACAATGGAGAGACAGATAGTCACCAATGCTCATAGGATCGTTGGATGTAAATTAACTATACAAAAGATTACAAATAATAGAAAGATGTTAATATCTAAATTTTTTTCTTATCTCAATATGACAATGGTTTTCTTTACTAAGGAGATCTATTCGGTTTGTCACTACTATGTGAAGTCACAAGTAGACTCTCATGTCTTAAGGGTTACAATAATTGTTGAATTTTACTTACCAGCTGGTGCCTATGCTTAGATGTCATCCTAACATGCCCTTTTTTAAGAATCTACTATATCATATCTGTATTACCTTCCTCTTATAAATTATTTTTATCCCTTATGAACTCATATGTTGTGCATCTTATCAGTATGTGTGTATCTTATAAATGTAAAATATATGAGTCATTCTCCATTATCCAACCCTCTATTGATTGTTCCTATTTTCACCTTTGATGCAAACAAGAATTTATCCCATGTGACCATCAAATTTCTTCTCCATGACAGTGTTATTATAGGATGTATGATGCATTTATGCATCCTTATGTATGTTTTCTGCATACACGAGAGAGACAGAGAGAGAGAGATGTGAGCATTGGTATTTGTTGCTTTTAGGAGTTACATGACTATTGAGAATCCATGTCTACGTTGGGAGTGGAGGAGAAAGATAGCTACCAGAGTGGAATATCAATCCTTTTCTATTATTTTTGTACCATATTTGTTTCGAGGTTATGCTTACCCTTGTCGAAATGGAAAAGATTGGATGTTTGAAGATTGTAGTAGTTCAGGGTCTTCCTCTAATCAATTTTATTGCAAATGAATTTAATATCTTTATACATTTGAAGTCATCATTGTAGTTGATCTGATTAATATATTATTGACTACATATTTTGCCTATGAAATTTGATATTATAGGTATAAAGATGATTCTTAGGATTGAGGTGGTGAAAACTGAAATTGCCACCAAAACGTACAACTTTCAAATACGCCACTCTGATCATTGCAACATGTTCCACTTTAAACTCTATTTGTATTTATATATTTTTTTAATATATTAATAATAAGAAATTGCTATACAATTTTTAAAATAATATTTTTATTAAAATTATCTATGGAAAACCAATTTCTTTTCCATTTAATTATCTTTTTATTTAATTAATTAAATTTCTTACTTCATATTTTATTCTTCTAAGATATCATATTAATTTTTTTTTATCTTTTTACGAAACTTATTATAACAAGATCCAAGTGGTGGAAATGTGCAAAAAAGAAAAATCAGTGAAATTACCACCACATGGCTCTTATTTAATATATGTTGTCTTTTTCTTTCCATTTGTTTTCACAAGTTATCAATAGTTTGATATTTTTATCATGTAACTTAGTTGGCATGATTTTGCCTAATATTTTCCTGAAGGTTGAATATTAAGTTCCTAAGGTGTTCTTTTTATGGTGATGTTTTTGTTTATACAGGTCACGTAGCCACATGATCCACTATTGTCCAAGTGAAGAAAAATTGTTCAGGTTTCTTTCTTTTCTGGGGAAAAATGACATTGACATTGTTGATGTTGATGTATATGTCGTATAAATCTTTTATAGTATAATTTAGCTTATATTCTAGTGTTCATTATCTTTCATGTCTTATACTCTACATTGTATCTTCTTTCATTTTCAGAAGAGGAACTTTGTATTGATGGTAAGAACCAGGAGTTGAAGAAAGAGGAGAACAATAACACTGGAGCGACAAATGCAAAAAGAGAGAGAGAAGAGAACTAGTCTAGTGATACTCTTAAAACCAATATACTACATGAGACACACACATATAGAATGGCGGGAAAGTCTTTAAAGCTAGTGAATTCACTTGAAATGTCATGGAAATACAATGATAATATTTTCAAGTGATGAAACAATATTTCATGTGTAAATTGTAGTCCAACCAATATTAAGTTGGAAACTAATATTGTAATACTTGACATTTCATATAATTTAATTTATGTGGTTGAAATTATTTATAGTTGTATTTGATATTATTTAGTATTGTAATTAACATATGTAACTTTGAGTTTTCATATTAGATGAATGTGCACATTGTATGGCCTTTTTTTTAAATTTAGTCGCAAAATCATACTAATTGATTTATGTTGATTAATAATGAACACATAAAATCAATCTAAAACTACTAAATTAATATTTTATATTGATTAATAATGAACACAAATAAAATGAATATATGACTAAATTAGTCATTTATAATGATTATTAATGAAAGTAAATGAAATGAATATAAATTACTGAATCAATCATTTATATAATGAATGTGAAACTACCAAAAAAATAATTGACTATTGTAAATGATAAATTTGTGATTATAAACGATGACAAAATTTTGCATATATATAATTATTAGTAGCTAATTTATAGTATCTTATAACATGACCGAAATTTAGTCATATTTCTTTGGTCATTAATTGGTTTCAAACAAAGACTAAAATTTGCAAATATATGATTGTTAGTAGCTAATTTACAGTATCTTACAACTCGACCAACATTTTGGTCATATTTCTTTGCTCATTAATTAGTTTTCTTGGGCGATCATGTAGTAGTATATTTTTTCATGTATTTGGTCATTAATTGTGATAATTAATGACTAAATCAATGACTAAATTAATGATGAAATGTATGACTGAATATATTACTAGACGATAAAATTGAGACATCCAATTAAAGACTAAGCTAAATATGACTAAAATTTGGTTGCGCTATAAGATACTGTAAATTAGTCACTATTGGTCACCAATTGAAAAATGGTCATTTATATGCAAATTTTAGTCGTTGTTTTAATAATTAATTAGCCATTTTTACTAGTATATTTTATAGTCTACTTTAATTTATATTCTAATGTTCATCATCTTTCATCTCTTATACTCTACATTGTATCTTCTTTCATTTTCAGAAGAGGAACTGAGTATTGATGGTCAAAAGTAGGAATTGAAGAAAGAGGAGAACAATAACACTTGAGCAAAAAGTGCAAAAAGAGAGAAAGAAGAGAGCCTATCTACTGATACCCTTAACGATAATATCCTACACGAGACACACACATACAAATTGATGGTCAATTCTCTAGAGTTGGTGAATTCACCTACAATGCACTGAAAAGACAATGATAATGTTTTGAAGTGATGAAACAACATTTTATGTGTAACAGGGAAAATTTGAAGGATGGAAAATGGTCTTGAAGTTTAAAAACATTGGTGAATTTCACTAGTCCTAATATGAAAACTATAAAAGGTTTATTGATGTATTTTAAAATCATTCAAATTTATAATGATTTTATATACTCTCTATATAATGTTGATGATTTTTAAGGTAAAATAATTTTATATTGTAAAATTTGGAAGAATCATTTTAATAAGAAATGGAAATTAGCGAATCTTTATTTTGGAAGAATTATGGAAAATCATCCCACCTCTGAACATTAGCCCCTAAAATTTTCCATGATGTGTAAATTGTAGTCCAACCAGTATTAAGTTGGAAACTGATATTGTAATACTTGAAATTTCACATAATATCATTTATGTGGTTGAAAGTATTTATACTTGTACTTGATATTATTTTGTATTGTAATTAACATATGTAACTTTGAGTTTCCATACTAGATGAATGTGCACATTAATGTATGGCATTTTCTAATTTAGTCACAAAGTCATACTAATTATTTTATGATGATTAATAATGAGCATATAAAATAAATCTAAAACTACTATATTAGTAGTTTATATTGATAAATGATGAACACAAAATGCTAATAAATTAGTCGTTTATAATGATTATTAATGAAAGTAAATGAAATGAATATAAATTACTAAATTAGTCATTTATATAATGAATATGAAATTACCAGAAAAAGATAAATCAATTCTGTAAATGATAAATTTGTGATTAGAAATGATGACTAAATTTTGCATATATACGACTATTAGTAGATAATTTACAATATCTTATAACATGACCAAAATTTAGTGATATTTCTTTGGTCATTAATTAGTTCCAAACAATGAATAAAATTTGCATATATATGACTATTAGTAGCTAATCTATAGTATCTTATAACACGACCAACATTTTGGTCATATTTCTTGGGTCATTAATCGGTTTCTTGGGTGATCATGTAGTAGTATATTTTTTTGTGTATTTGGTCATTAATTGTGATAATTAATGACTAAATTAATGACCAAATTTATCACTAAATATACTATAAGATGATAAAATTGAGACAACCAATTAATGACTAAGCTAAATAGGGCTAAAAGTTGGTCACAGTATAAGATATTGTAAATTAGCCACTATTGGTCACCAACTAAAAAGTGGTTGTTTATATGCACATTTTAGTCATTTTTTTAGTAATTAATTAGTCATTTTGTACTAGTGCTTGGAGGGAAACCTGAGAGTGGACCAAGTGTGGACAATGAATTGGGAATTTATGGTTAGTTGGAGGACAACATGATAGTGCCATAGTTGGAACTCGATGTGCACCATCTTCACGAACTTAGGTGGTTGCTAGAGTGGCAGTTGTTGAGCTTTACATTTGATTAGCCAAAGGAGTAGTTGGACAACCCTAAACTATTGTGTGGAGAAGGACTTCTACAACAGATGATGGGAAGTCCACCTAGCCCATGTTCATTATGGGACATGGAAATTTTGCAACGATAGGTTGCAGCCCTTCGTGCCCTATGTTGGTCTTCATTGGAGTAGCACAGGAAGACCACAATGGGATGAATTCCCTAAGTAGATGAGGAGTAGTAGTGGGAAGATTGATATTTTTTCACAAACAGAGTTGTTAGCAACTAAAAAAGAGTCTCGATGTGTTGTTCCCTTAATGGACTAAGGCACAACTAGTGATAAAATTGATAGTTTAGGTTCATTATCCAGATGGACTTGGATCATTGATAGAGGTAGGAGTTGCATATTATGAGCCAAAGTGTTGGGAAGGCAAAGGGTATGACTGAGAGGAACTGAGAGAGCATGTGATAGCGAGATGATCAAAGTATATTGTTGAGGGTAGATTGGTTGTCGATTGATTGACACCAAGCCCCAGTTTTGTATGCTTGTACTAGTGGATGTATACGGGCCATTATCCCTAATATGGGAGCCCTAGACTATTGTATTATTCAATATAATTATTATAACGAATTTGGGTTGAAAATTATAAAAAGTTGTCTATATTTTGTGCACTAGTAGATTTATTGTTATTTATAGTCCATTATGCAAAGTAGTTTTGTTGTGATCTTTGGTTTGGTATCATCAGTGATTTAAGATTCTATCCTAAACACCAAGATCGTGTAAAGTAAACACATAACACGTATAGAGTAATTTGTCATGTTCAAACAAAGGAATTTGTTGTGTTCAACATTCAAGCTTCATTAGCAAAATATAGAGCCTTACAATAAATATGGTGATGGCCATGATCAAGATGGGGATTGTAAAGAACACGACCCAATTCCATCAGTAGCAGAACCAAAGTGAGCATCATATCTGTCTTCATGTTTTGTTCTCCTTCATGATACCCTACCTTGCTCTTACTTTTCCTTCACAACGGGGTAAACCATAGTTAATGCCTCTACTTGATTAGATGACGCTTGTGCCTCTTTATATAGAACTGAAGATGGATCCTAAAAAACTTAGAGAGCTATATTTAAGGGAACTAGGCTTAAACGAACCCACTCCCCTGACCCCTAAGAAGAGCATGACACCAAGAAGTGATCCAAGGAAGTCAACATGGAGGTGAAGCAAGATTCGAAAAGGAGTAGGTGAATCTTCGCACAGTGGGAGTGTCCATGGTAGATAAAGACAGACCTTCATGCACGGTCATCTCACCCGAACCATGAGAGCTAGTTGTGAAAGCCTCATCTTTATATGAAAACTCGAAGAAAGACTACTTATCAGGATACCAACCAAGCATACCAACTTTTCTTGCTCCCTAGCCTTAGTATGGAGTGGATGTATTGGTATCGCGTACAATCAAGACAATGAAGTTAAGATATCCAGTTGTCCTCTCTTGAAGCACTGAAACTTGTGAAGAAAAAAAATCGAAAGAGAAATAAGAAGAAGCAGTTGTTCCAGGTACAAATGATCGACATCCATATACAGATCCATATCCATATGTAGGAGCTAATAAATTATGTCATCATGCAATATACATTTATTTTGTCTCTTCGATCTATACCCAGAACCCCCCTCTCACAATGCTTTATTTCTATATCTTCAAAATTTTCTTAAGGAATCTTTGATGAGACAACATACAATCTATGCCTTAAGTGGGAGGAAAAGTTTTAATCGTTATCCTTAACTAAGGTTTAAGGAGAATCAATAGATTGTATGGCATTAATTTACGTGGAGGTAGGGAAAATCAGTGTAGGAGATCACTACAAATTCTGGAAGTGGGACATTGAACTTGGAGACTAGGAGTATCCCTCAAGAATCCAAACATGGTGATGAAATATTTGGGAACCTTGCTACCAAAAATCCAGTGACAATTGAAACTTCTCTTCCAATTGCCATAAGACAATTCAAGAATCCTAATAAATCCCTGAAAAACATCTGAATCATTTTTTTCTCTTCAATATAGACTACAATGACTCTAGTAAGCTTCCAACAACTTAGATTACATATCAGTGTTAGATTCAACAACTTAGTCCATGATCAGCATTATTTAGACATGACTGATGTTGTTATATTACTTGTACCACATCTATGTATAGTATACACATGAATTAAAAATCCATCTTACTTTCATTTAAAGACCCCAAAGCTCTCAAAAATCATAAATGAGACCTACATAGTTTATTGTACTGTTTAAGACTTCCCCTCAGCCATGGTTTACTGTGTTGGTTAAGGTCTCTCCTCGACCAAAGACAAATTGTTGAAGTGAAATGAAATAACACCAATATAGCACATTGATTCATTACTCACCCATAAGGATTGGTCGACAATAATGAGCGCACTTGTAGGTGTAGTTAGGAACAATGAACAATGGTGATCCATGTGTATGTTTACACATGAGGTTAGTGACAGTATCAATAGTGCATGCCTTTAGTAAATATATGTTTATAAATATATGTTCATATAATTTTTAGCATAAAATTTTTACCTATTAACACTAGCAATAATCAATGGAAGCAAAAATTTTACTAATGAACTAAAACTTATCCTAAGTTTTCTTAAATATTGCCTCAATATGAGGCCAAATAAGACCTCTAAAATCCTTAGTTTCTAGAATAGAAATTGGAAATTTATTATTGGATGTAATAAAAGGTACTTTATAAAGTACTTTATAGAATATAACTTTAAAACTTTAGGCTAATTAACTTGATTTCTACCTTGGCTTCTATGAAAAATAATGAAAATGAATACAAATGATTACAATATTCTCTATCACCTCGAAGGGGTAGGCACTAATAAGGACATAAGGCTTATGAAAAAGACTATTCACATGAATTAGCAACATCAACATAAATGATGTTATGACTAAATGATTTGGAATTAATGATAAATGGGTCACTATTCAATATAATTTATAGTGTTCAAATACATAGTAAGAACTATTTTTATACAGATGAAACATAGGTACTTAAAGGTTATTGGTAAACTTTGTAGTTAAAAAAAATGGGGCTAAAATGAGGGACTCTACAAAATCTTTCCTTGTACTTTCTAAGGTAAAGCCTGAAGTTGGTGTCTTGCTCTACTTTTTGATTGAATTAAATGTTGGGAAACCTTTGAATCTGTATTCATATCTACATTCTAGAATATAAATCCCCAGCAACTTTAGTTTTAGAATTACCCATGATTAACACGAGAGTAATATCAAAGATTTTATTCCAATATTTTGGTCTCTCTTAAATAAGATTCTTGATGATTTAAAACCTTCTAATAACATCATAATGGAATTATATATTATATCTCAACCATCATCTACAACATTTTTTGTAAAAACAGTTGGTAAAACTACTATAGCTGAAAAATTTCAGGAGACATTAAAATTTGAAAAGGAAATGATGACCATAGGAATAAAATCATCATTAGGTGATAAGAAAACTTATCCTCTTGTCAAGAGGAGAACAACCTCCAAAGCAATAGAAAAAAGAGAAAAGAAAAGAGGCTCTAAACATGGAAATTTTTCAACATACAAACTAACACAACCACATTAGTAAAGGTGGTTAATATACGTCGAAGGCGTATCAATCACATGCATAACCATATTAGGAAATATGGTTGATATAATCACATGCACAACCACATTAGTAAATGTGGTTGAAAAATATCAATAGACCTAATGGTATCTAGCTAATATTAATGATAATATTCATATTCATATTGATAAATATATAATAATAATAATATTACAAAAATAACTATTATAATAAAAATATTATTATTATTATTATTATTATTAATTATAACATTTATATTAAATTACATTACATTTATATTAATTATTGTAAATGTAATTAATTATTGTTAATAATTAATAATTAATTGAACCATGGTTGACCTTAGCTTATTTTCATTTTTAGACAATCTTTGTCATAATGCGACGTTGAACCATGGTCGACCATGGTTGACCGTGGTTGATTTTCATATTGAGACAATATTTGTCACAATGTGGTGTTGGACCATGGTTGACAATAAATTTTCATGGTTGACCATGTTCGACCAATGTTAATCATGATCGACCATGGTTTACCATGGTTGACCATGATTGGCCATGGTTGAACATGATTTATTTCCATATTGAGAAAATCTTTTTCACAAACCCAAGCAATTAATTTATAAATCATAGGGATTAATAAGACGAAAGGGATTAATACTAAAATCCTAAGGGATTATAAACCCAGGTGAATAACATTTAACCCTTGAATTAATAGTAAACCATAGGAATATAATCCATAACATTAATAAACCCAATGGATTATTGTTATAAACCTAAGGTATTATAAATTGAAAGGAATAATATTAAACCCTAAGATTAATTTTTTTCTTGTGAAGCTCAGCTTGTAATTACTGGTAACGAAGAGTGTACAATCAGGTCTAACTTACGTTAAGGGCTTCCTCGAAGTGAAACCAGCCTAAAACCATGAATTTGGTGTCTTTAGATTACTAATACTATGCTTTAAAATTATTTTTGAAAGGAACATTGATAGTTCATAGAAATATTTACAAAATAGACATGGCCTATGGTCACAAGACTCACTAGGAAGCCATAAAACATGACTAAATTAGCTTAATTCAAAATTTTGGAACTAAAATGATGAACTACCACTAAGTTGGCAAGGTGAACATCTTTCGTAGTTGCATCCCAATTCCAAGAAAACCTCACTGATTGTTTTCCTTGTGCACACTAAAAACACTCAACACTAGCTTCTATTTATTCGGGATGCAAGCCTTCAGTAAGTTGGCAAATTCAATGATTAGTAAAGTCATATCCATGAGCCACCTGATGTAACCATGAACTAACTAGTTGTTAGAGATCATTCTCATGAGCAGTTGATTGGCAGTCAAAATTGGATGGAACGTCAGGTGAGCCAACCCTTCTGAATGGTTGAGACCTTACAAAACACTGGGAAATGGGAAATTAGTCACCAACAAACCTTCCTAGACTCACCAAAATGTACCAACACTGAGAATCTGCCATAAGAAATCCATAGAGTTTCAATGAACCACGACCTTGAATTGCAAGCTAACAGGAATTGTAGAACCCCACTATAACCATCCCAGACATTTTTCTATTGCCCCAAATATGGAATGGGAATACAACTATTGTCACGGATCCTCTGAGTGCCCAAACCCCATAACCATTGTAAGGTGAATCCCCATCATCTTGACGTCTAAGAGAACAAAATTCCAAAGATTGCTAGGGTACCTGGCTACCATGACACAACAAAGAGAAACAACGTTGAGAATCACATCCACATACTTAAATTCTAACATTATTCTGGCCGAAAAAATCCACTAAGAATACTATTGATATGTTCCACTCGCACACAGGGTAATTACACCCCCACATAAGATTCGAAGGATGGATAACCTTACCATAATTGAATTGCATCATGACTGCGAGGTGAATGTACTGGTTTGTTGAGCTGAAAAGGATCTACAATGTGTCAGAATTAATACAAAGCTAATTTTCATTTGTGGTCACCACCTAGACTCCCAGCTAGAGATCTAAGGCCTTTCACACTATCAAATCACCTTGTTTCACCATGATTTTCACCCGATGTGGGGATTAAATCCCAAGTGGAAACCTTTTCACAAGTAGTTCTCAGCTGCTCAGGGATTGATTTTGACCAAGTCAACTCTAGAGTTATACACTGACTATCGAGAGCATGGTTAGGAAAGTGATCAGCAAGCTTATTACCTATGCAACAACATGGGAAAATTTAGGATCTTTAATCCTTTTGAGAATGGATACTACCCTTTGAAGATGTGATTACAACCCCTAGCTTGCCGAGGCTTTGGAGAGGGGAGTGTCGCTCTAAATTTTTTTAAGAATATAGATTATCACGAGAGAGTCTCCTTAAATTATAAGTCGATGATGATTTAACTAAAAGGCAACTGAGGTTCCATGTTCCAAGGCCCATAGCTATGCCTCATTATTAGTAAGAGATATTATATAACCCAAGTAGTTTAAAATAAATTTTCCTTCACTGTTGCAGATGACTCCTCCATAGCTGGATGGGCCTAGACATGGGGGCTTCACTAAGGAAGAAATACCATACCATATACATTCCTATTAGGGGATTGATATTGAGGGGAAAATGACATAGTATATTGAGGGATATATAGGGGATAAAGGGTTTTTATATTGGCAGGTATAAAAAAATGGAGCTCAAAGTTAATGAAAAAATATAAAGTGGTATAAAAAATGTTAATGAAAAATGGATACGTACAATATCTAGTAAAAGTAGGGGGTTTTTCAAATGGGAAGGTGTATTTGGTTTGTATTGGTAGGGGGTTAAATGATGTGATTTTTAGAGATATTTTCCAATACATAGTCAAATTAAGGGTATTTTTTAATATGCCACAAACACATGTGATATGTCAGAGGCTCATTGAGTGAAGCCCCCATGAACCTAGATTGCCTCTTGAGGCTCCATTGAAGTTTACCTATAGAAATCGTTCTGCGGGTGGAAAGCAAAATGACATGGACTAGTAACCAAAGGAGAGCAAATGTTATTAGATGGGCTAGTATGATGCTGAATGATGTTCAAATCCTGTAGGATTTCTTTTTCTTTTGGGGGACAGTCCCAGTGTTGCATGTTCTCATGCACTGTAGAGATAGTCTCGTCAAGATGAGTTGTGTGTTGGTCCCAAGATTTGTCTATGGATGGAGTTTGATCTTTTAAGACTCGTGCATTCCATATCTTCCAAATGTTCCAAAGAGAAAAACCAGGGGTCAGCTGCCATGCTATGTTAAGGATAGGGATGCTGAAAGGTCTGGAATTCTAAGTCTTGGGATTGATAGGAATTCTTATGGGCTTAAGTTTTTGTCCTTGAAAGGCTTTATGGAGACAATCCAAAATATCTAGAGAAAAATTACATTCCAAGATAGATTTGTTAGATCCTCCATCTAATTGTAGTAGATAGGGCATGTTGAGAGACCAAAAAAGCCTCTCTTTTGAATATTCTCCCACATTAATGTTTTCTTATTAATTAATAGGCATAGGAAGAATGTCACCTTTGGAAAATGCTTCAGTTTCCTCAAGTTTTTCCAGACTCTGCCCACTTCATCATGATAGACATATGACAAAATTTTGTACGCTTCTTTTATACTGAATTTTCTAGTGGTTCCATACACCCATCATAGCATGTCAGAACCTTTTTGGATGGTTATGTTCTCAGCCATTAGTATTGACTCCAAAAGGTGTCACTCATTGACCTGAGTCTGATGATGCATTTAAGAAAGAAGTTACCAGGATCGCCATAGTCTATCTCGGGGTAGTTGGTCCTCCCATAAGTGTGCCACTATAGACAAACCTTGGGAAGAGTGTAGAATTCTTTTTTTCTCAAAGTGTGGAAGAGAGAATAAGCATGACCATTGATTCTAGAAATCTTCCTAGAAGAGAGTTAATTTCCCATCTCTTAGTTCCGAAAAGAAACTCTCTTGAATTATAACTTTGTTATGACTTGCAACATTGCAAATGTGGGAAAGATTCCATTCGGACTTGACGTAAGTCTTAGATACCCTGACAATGATTGTTTGTCCACATTTTACCCCCATAAGGATCCAAGAATCTTTAGCAAAAACCACCATATTTTTTCACTCAAGGCCTTGCTCAAAATTTTTGGATCTCTGAAACTAAGGCCTCCCTTTGATTTAGGAAAACAAAGTTTCTCTGAAGCATCCAAGGCCCATTTTCTTTTAAGAGAGGCTCCTTCCCATAGGAATGAGAGCTGAATATTTCTAATTTTTCCCATAATGGATTTGGGTTTAGTTAATCCATACATTAAATAGAAGGGCATAGATTGCAACACTAACTTGAGAAGGATAAAATCACTAAAAATGTTCAAGGATCTAAATTTGTACAAGGAGAGCTTGGCTTCCACTTTCAAAAGGAGGTATTCCCAAATAGAGCATTTGAGATGGTTGAGGGTTATAGGTGTGCCGAGATATTTGGCTAGAAGGAAGCTCTTTTGGAAGCCTAAGAGATATGATTTGGATTGCAGGGGGAGTATTGAAGAAGAAAATTTGAGATTTGCAAGTGTTAATATCAGTGCCTGATGCAACTCTGAAAGTATCAAGGGTGTCTTTAAATTATTTGTATTTCTTGATAGTGGGGTGACCCATTAAAATTGTTTGTCAACAAATTATTGATCAAAAATATTTTGATCTTGATAGCCTATGGTGAGGCCTTTGATCTGATGGCACGAAAGAGCGTGCTTTATGGCTTGTCTTAAGCCTTTAGCAGTAAGGAGGAAGATGTATGGAGAGAGTGGATTTCCTTTCCTTATTCCTCACGAGGAGGAAAATATGAGAGAAGGAGATATATTGACAATAATAGAGAACAAAGCCTTGGAGATCAGATACATAATCCAAGTGATCCACATTTCATGAAAATCAAAGGATGAAAGAACTTGATATATGTACTTCCAACTAAATTTATCAAATGCCTTAGACATGTCGAGTTTAAATATCATACCTGGACGTTTTTATGATCAAATAGATCGTAGTTGTTATTGTATAAGAATAATGTTGTCCAAAATTTTCCTCGCCTCCACATAACTTGTTTTCTCTAGAGATATGATGCCATGGAGAAAGGGATTGAGATGGTTCATAACAATTTTGGATATGATTTTGATGATGACATTGTAAAGAGTGATAGGTATGAAGTCTAACGGGGAGGAAGCCCTACTAAATTTGGGCATGAGGGCAGTGAAAGTGGAGTCAAAGGTTGAAAGAAGGGAGGCTGAAGTTATACAGTCTTCAACAACCCACCATATGTCTTGACCAAGGATAGGCCAAACTTCTTGGAAGAAATTAGTTGTGAATCTATCTGGTCCAGGAGCCTTATTCCTTGGCATGCTCATAATAATTTCTTCAACTTGTTGCATGGAGATCAGTCTTAGCAGCACTACATTTTTTTCATCTGATATGAGGTTGGGGATACGTTGAGTGATATTTCTTATAATAGAAAATCTATTACCAACAGGCTCTATTAAGAGTTCCTTAAAATGATGGGATAGCAGGCCAGACATATCATTGTGGTCCTCTACCCACTAGTTGCTATGGCCTCACAGCCTTTGGATTTTATTTTGGTGCCCATGGTTTACCATGGAATGATGGAATAACTTGGTATTTTTCTGGCCATCCTTTAGCCATTTGATCATTGATTTTAGTCTGTATAGGATATCCTCTTAGGATAAGTGCTCCTGAATTTTATTTCAAAGGGTACTCTCTAATTCACTTAGCTAGAGAGTGCTCTGTGATGAGATAACATGCTAATGGACCTCTATCATTTTGGGCTCCAAAGTTAGTTTGTCGTGAAGGATGTTACCAATGTTTTATCTGTTCAATTCCTTAATCTTTTCTTTCACAATTTTTAATCTTTTCTCGAACTAGAACATGACTTTACCTTTGATGGATTCCTACTCCAAAAGGCCTAAAAAAAATGGTTTATTTCTTGGCGATGAAAACTAATTTATCTGCATAGAAATAGGCCAGTGATGAGATTCATAGCTTGGGATGATCAATGCATCAAGCTAGAATCCTGATAGAAGCAAAGCTTTAGAGGTCAAGAATGTATCTAATATTGAAGCAACTTGATGAATGCATCCCCTCCTGTTATTCTAGGTAAATGTGTCATTTTTTGTTTCAATATCTATCATGTTATAGTTATCAATAAAATAATTGAAGGAGTCTAAGACATATTCAAGCTTTCTAATCCCCCCTTTTTCCATTAAGGGATTGAATTATGTTGAAGTCTCCAGCCATGATCCATGGTGTGGGAGAAATAATATGATGGAAAATAGTGATATTAGAGATGAATAATATTTTTCCTTGGGGAAGAATGGGCCCATAGACATTGGAAAGAAAGCTAGAATGAGAGGAGCTAATGGGTTGAAAAGTGACAGTGAGAATTCTCAAGAGAGAAAATTAATCTCTGATGAGAACTGTGGTTGGATTCCAAAGAATGGCTAGCCCTCTAGAGGAGATGGAAGCACATTGAGGAATGAATTCACAGGATTTCCATAGGTAAGGGATTATTTGAGTGAGTGTTTGATGAGAACATTTGGTCTCCTCAAAGAGAAGAATGTCATGTTGATGCATGGTTATATTTTTTTGAGGATTCAACTTTTATATTTGTCGGTCAATCCTCACATATTCCATGAAATGATCTTGATCATTGAGACAAGGATAGGGGAGGGAAAAGGATCGTCACTGGAGTCACCCACCCTAAATTAAAAAACATCTCTCATAGGTCTTACAAGAGCTAGTTGTTGGTTTTCCTCCCCTTCTTCTTAGGGTCCTTAAGGGCTGAGGAGAATTCTTGAGGGGTGTTACATTTTATTACTTGAAAAGAGAAAGAGGATGAGGGGGAAGGAATGTTACCTAAGGCATGGTCCTTTTGTAGGAGCACGTATTGATGTCTCAAATAATCTCTAGTCACTAATTGAATCTAGTCTTTGGGAATGGATGATAGATATTTATGCTAACATTCTTCTCCTATTTGTTACTGGTCCAACTCCTTGAGATTTGGATCCTGAAGGTATTATTCCTCCATGGGAGAATAGATTTCTTATAATTGAATATTGTTGCTATGCGGATCATTTCTCGAAGAAGGTGTTTCTTTGGGAAAGAGTACTGCAGGATTTACCAAGTCCTCCGGGGATTGATTCGAGGTTTGTTTTGTGTCTAGATCATATTGGAGGAGGGAGAATTTATTTTCATTCTATGTGCGGAATGGATTTGAAAATTCCCCTTTTTTTAGTTGTTCTCTTGCGACTTAAGATTGTTTTTAATCCATGTTCACCCAAATGGGAGGATGTATTGATTTGATCCCCTAATATTAATATTAAAAGCCCAAGGGATTATAAACCCAGGAGAAAAACATTGAACCCTAGCATTAATATTAAACCATAGGAATATAAACCCTAAGATTAATATTAAAAAACTTAAAATAAACATGGTTGACCATGTTTTACCATGGTTTATTTTCATATTCAGACAATATTTATCACAATGCTACATTGGACCATGTTTCACCATGGTTGACCATGATTGATTTTCATATTAATATGATCTTTGTCACAATGAGAAGTTGGATCATGATCGGCCATGGTTAATCATGGTTGATTTTCATATTGAGACAATATTTGTCAGAATGCAACATTGGATCCATGGTTTACCATAATTGACCATGGTCAACTATTTTTTACCATGATTGACCATGGTTGATTATGGTTGACAATGGTTGAGCTTGGTTAATTTTCATTTTGAGATCAGTTTTGTCACAATCTGACTTTGGAAAATGATTAACCATTATTATAAAATTAAGGGACTTATATTAAACCCTAAGATTAATATTATAAGCCCTATGAATAATATTATACCTTAGGAATATGAACCTTGAGATTAATAAACCTAAGGGATTAATATTATAAACCCGAGAGATTAATACTAAAATCCCAAGGGATTATAAACCCAACGCAATAATATTAGACCCGAGGGATTAATATTATAAACCCAAGATATTTAAACCCTAAGATAAATATTATTGAGACAAACCCAAAGATAATATAATTGAGACAAACCCTAAGATATGATTATTAACAATAGTTATTTTCATATTGAGATAATCCTTGTCAAATTCAATGTTCCATGTTTGGCCATGGTTTACCATGATTGATTTCATATCAAGACAATTAATGCCACATTTTACCATGGTTGATGATGGTTGACCATGGTTAAGTTTCATATTGAGATAATTTTTGTGATAATGCAAAATTTGACCATGGTTGACCATGATTGCTTTTATAAACAAATAATTTATATTCCATGGATATTCACTTTGGTTTACATTAATTAGATTAATTACATATATTTTTTTAAATCCCTTAGGTATTTAATAATAATCCTTTGGGTTTATTAATACCTTATGTTTATAACATTAATCCCTTGGGTTTACAATATTGATCCCTTGATTTTATAATATACCTAACCCATTGGGTTTTTCATATTATTGACAATATCAACAATACTATCATATTACTAAAACCTGTTAGTCAATCCTATCCATTCACTCTGAAAAAAAAAAAAAAAAAAATAATAATAATAATAATAATAACCAACCCCACATCCAAAACATGAAATATGCATACCAATGTAATAAATGTCTAATATTGTCTCAATATGAAAATCAACCCTGGTCAACCATGGTCCAATGTCGCATTGTGACAAGGATATTCACAATATGAAAATAAACCATGGTCAACCAATTTTTTTGGCGGTTTATAATATTTATGTTAGGGCTCTTAAACCTTGGGTTTATAATATTAATCCCTCAGGTTTAATATTATTCACTTGGGGTTTTAGTACTTATCGCATGGGTTTATTATCCCTTTAGGTTTATAATATTATTCCCTTGGGTTTATAATCCCTTGAGGTTTTAGTATTAATCCCTAGGTTTATTATTCCCTAAAGTTTCTAATATTAATTGTAGTGCTTATATTTATAGGGTTCAATATTAATCTTAGGGTTTATAACATTAATCTCAATGTTTAATAATGGTCCCTTCGGTTTATAATACCTTAGGTTTATAACAATAACCCCTTGGGTTTATTAATCTTAGGGTTTATATTCTTATGGTTTAATATTAATGTTAGGGTTCAATGTTATTCCTCCATGTTTAAAATCCCTTAGGTTTAGGAATCCCTTGGGTTTATAATATTAATCCTGATGTTTATAATATTAATGTTAGGGTTTATAATATTTACCTTAGGGTTTATATCCCTTGGGTTTATAATATTAATCTGTTGGGTTTGTGACACTAATTTTCTCAATATAGAAATCAATCCTGGTCAACCATTTTCAATCATGGTCAACCATGGTCAACCATGATCAATAATGGTCAAAATTGGTCAAACATGGTTGATCATGATCATTTATTGTCAACCATGGTCCAACGCCACATTGTGACAAATATTGCCTCAATATGAAAATCAACCATGGTCAACCATGGTTGAGTGTCGCATTGCGACAAATATTTTCTAAATATGAAAATCAACCATTGTCGACCATGGTCCAACGTCTCATGTAAAAAATATTCTTCTGATATGAAAATCAATCATGGTAAACCATGGTCCAACTTCACATCGTGACAAATATTACCTCAATTTGAAAATCAACCATGGTAAAAAAAACACAAATATAATATTATTAATCATGGTTAATTTTCAAATGAGACAATCCTTGTCACAATTTGACATTGGACCGTGGTTGACCATGGTTCACCATGATTGATTTTTGTATCAAGACAATCAATGCAACATTGGGCCATGGTTGACCATGGTTGACCATGGTTGATTTTCATATTGAGACAATCTTTCTCACAATGCAACATTATACCATTGTTGACTATGATTGATTTTATAAACCAATAATTTATATTCCATGGGTATTAACTTGGGTTTAGATTAATTAGATTTTTTTTAAATCCCTTGGGTATTTAATAATAATCCTTGGTTTTATTAATCCCTTAGGTTTATAATATTAATCCCTTGGGTTTACAATATTAGTATTTTTATTTTATAATACAAATAACCCATTGGGTTTGTCATATTATTGATAATATCTATAATATTATCATATTATTAAAACCTCTCATTCAATCTTATTAATCTACTCTATAAAAATTAAAATCATCAAACCCACATCCAAAACTTGAAACGGGAATTCATATCAGTGTAATAAATGTGTAATATTGTCTCAATATGAAAATAAACCATGGTCCAATGTCACATTGTGACAAATATTGTCTCCATATGAAAAACAATCATGGTCAACTATGGTTAACATGGCCCAATGTCACATTGTGACAAGGATTGTTTCAATATGAAAATCAACCATGGTAAACCATGTTTTTTTTGGGTTTATAATATTTATGTTAGGATTTATAAACCTTGGTTTTATAATATTAATCCTTTGGGTTTAATATTATTCCCTTGGGTTTATAATCCCTAAGGGTTTTAGTATTTATTTCTTGGATTTATTATCCCATTGGGTTTATAATATTATTCCCTAGGGTTTCTACTATTAATCGTAGAATTTATATTTATAGGGTTTAATATTAAGCCTAGGGTTTATAACATTAATTATAGGGTTTAGTATTGATCCCTTCAGTTTATAATACCTTAGTTTTATAACAATAATCCCTTGGGTTTATTAATCTTAGGGTTTATATTCCTATGGTTTAATATTAATGTTAGGTTCAATGTTATTCCCTTAGGTTTATAATCACTTAGGATTTTACTGTTAATCCCTTGGGTTTATAATACTAATCATGAGGTTTATAATATTAATGTTAGGGTTTAATGTTTATTTTAGGGTTTATAATTATTATCTTAAGGTTTAAATCCATTGGGTTTATAATATCAATCCCTTAGGTTTGTGACAAAGATTTTCTCAATATGGAAATCAATCATGATCAGCCATGGTCAATCATGGTCAAGCATGGTCAAACATAGTCAACATTGGTCAAACATGGTCAGCCATGATCATTTATTGTCAACCATGTTCCAATGCCACATTATGAAAAAGATTGTCTCAACATGAAAATCAACCATGCTCGAGCAGAATTGCATTGTTGCAAAGGTTATCTAAATATGAAAATGAACTATGGTTAATCATGGTCCAACATCTTATTGTGACAAAGATTTTCTTGATATGAAAGTCAATCATGGTCCAACGTTGAATTATGACAAAGATTGTCTCAATATGAAAATCAACCATGCTCAACCATGCTCAACCCTATTTATCTTAGGGTTTATAATATTAATCTTAGATTGTACATACCTTGGGTTTATATTATTCCCTTCGTTTAATATTATTGTCTTGGGTTTATAATCCCATAGGTTTATTATACCCTTCAATTTATAAAATAAATCATGGTCGATAATGTTAATCCCTTGGGTTTATCAGTTGTTTGGTTTATAATATTTATCACAATACATATAATAATTATAATTATTAGCAATAAACAATTATTATTAATATGGCCATAGTTTATAATATCAATCCATTTTGTCTACATTATCTCTCATCCTTTTAATCATAAATAGTTTATAAATATTAATAATTTTTAAGAATTATTAATTATTAATAACCATTAATAATTAATAGTTTATTATTAGTTAATTAAATATTAGTTAATTACTAATTATTAATTACTTATTAATCAATATTTCTTAATTAATTATAAATTTATTATTAGATCTTAGACACTCATGATTTATATTCATAATAAGATAGTCTTTCAGATAATAAGAAATGGAAGAGCTTTGTTGATGACACTTGTGTTATTTGGCCCCATGGTTAGAAGAAATTAGATTTATTTCTCCATCATCTTAATTCTCAATATAAATCCATCAAATTCATGATGGAGTTCGAGGTTAATGGGTGCCTTCCTTTCCTTGATATTCTCCTATCTAGAATGGATGATGGTTTTCTTTCTCACCAAGTTTTTCGCAAAAAAAAATCACGTCGAACAGTATCTTCATGTCACTTCTCATCATTTTCCAACCCAAAAGATGGGAGTTCTTAACACTCTAATGAGAATCACCTTGAAGAAAAAAAAATCATATTTTGAAATTTTTTGAAAACGATGGCTATAGCAGATAGCAAGGCTCGAGGGCCTTTCATAGAGCCTAAAAAGAATCTTGAATTAATCTTGCTTGTGATGATCATAATTTCAATGTGTTTCCTCCCTTTATCTAGGGGACCACATATAAGATTGCTCATATTCTTAAAATTAATAATGTTGTTGCTATCTGTAAGCCCCTTGATACCATTAGAAACTCTCTTGGATTTGTTTAAGACCTAGTTAACCCTAAAGACATGAAAGGGGTATATTTAATTCCTTTCTCATGTGGAATTCTTTACATTGGTGAAACTGGTCGATCCATAAATCAAAGAATCCAAGAACATGCAACAAACATTAGACATAGTCACTCTCTTTCCAAAGCTTTAGTTGAACATGCAGTGAAATCTAAGCACCATGTCTGCATTGAGGATACCCATGTCATCGCTAGGATTGATCATTTCCATCATAGGAAGCTAAGAGAAGACATTGATATTTAGAAGCATGCAATCAATCTCAACAGAGATGACTGTTGGAAATTAGGTAGGAGTTGGATTCTTTCCCTTTCCTCTTGATTGTTTTCTTTTCTATCTTCTAATTTTATAATTTTATTTCTATTTTCATTTCTTTCTCATTTCATTTTCTCCTTCTATTATTCTTTCTTATTTCTTTGTATCCTTTCTTATTTTTTCCTTTCTTCTTCATCCATTGGGATGAGACAGGTCTATTGAACTTTCAAAACATAAGAAAGCATACAATCCATAGTGAGGATGTGGAACATGAATAAGATAAGAGTTATGCATGAAGCCATAAACATAGACAACTCAAAATCAAAATAATCAAGCATACGATTAGGGTTGGATTAGTCTTCACCTTTCACTCATTTAGTATACATATTTCTTGTAACACCATGACCCTCACTCGCTATTAAGCTTGAATATTGAGTACCCACTCTACATTCAGTACTTATGAAAATTGGGTTTCAACTTTCAAGATTAGGGTCTATGAATAAGCATTTGGACAATTCAGAAACACTTGTCCATAGCTAGTGACACTGAAGTAGTTGCCTTCAAATATAAAATGATCACAAAATCAGGTTGTAGAGGGAGAGAATAGAGAATTTTTGACTTACAAGTGAAGCATCTCTCCTCACCAAAAGCCTCGGTCCCAATCTTCTGCTTAGTAAATCTAGAAAATGCAAACCAAAGAAGGTAACTGCATACCCATAGTATTTAGTATTTAGTGTACAAATTTAAAGTTCCCACACTAAATTCAAATCATGGACGGAAAAAATAGAGAGAGGGAGAAGAGAAGCATAACTCACCTTTCAGGCTTTCAAGTTGAGTAAATACAAAATTAGAGAGTGGTAAAATCTCACATTTGTGTAAATACGGAGAGAGATCTTTCCCTTGTTTCACCATCTGGTCCACCTGCAATTTATAATACCATATAAGTTTCATAGAAGGACATGATGAAAAATCACTAACCATGTCTAAGTGCTATCCCAAATGGAAATGGCAGAGTTTAGTGCAAATCAGTAGGATAGCTGAACCCAAATTTTATGAGAAAATGAAGCTGAAACATGAGGACTTTTACTAGCCTTGCAAGCTAGGGAACAATAAAAATATGGTTCCTCCAAGATTATTTCATGAGTTCCACACATGTCTCCAGATCCTTTGAAAGGCTGAGACTGTGACCTCTAATTTAAGAAAACCACCTTCGTTGTCGATGGTGTATGACTGAATAATAAGGCAACAATTGATGGAAGTGAGCACTTTTGTTACTGAAGAGAATTTTGATCATTTTCTAATTTTCAAGGAGCTTTCCTCTTGTGAGATTGTCTATTGAAAAATTCAAATAAATTCCAACAATAAATACTCTGAGGGATGATGGAGAACTCACCCTTGCAGCCAAAAAACTAACTTACCTGAACATATGAGAAATCTATCAATTTTACCAGATCATCAAGCCTTATAACATCGTGATAAACATAACGTCAAAGATATTGCAGAATATTCCCATAAGAAAAATAATAAGATGATAGGGGAATTAGTAGTAATTCTTTCCAACTCAGGAAAATATTTCCCTGTAATTTCGATAGGAATATCCACAACAGGATGAAAATATTGTGGAAACATCTTCTTAAAATAAGAAGACAAAACTAAATAAAATCTAGCCTCAGAAAACATGATGACACTTTCGAACCTCAAAAGAAAAATTAAACCCAGGATGCGCATTTTGAAATTGCAAGGGGAAACTCAGCTTAGGTAAAAGTGTTTTCCTGAATCCCCAAGATATGGAAATGTGAGAATGAAAAATACTTACATGTTCAAACTTGAAAAGAAGATTTGAACCGTGATACATGAACTTTAGAAAATGCTTGTGGAGCCCAGGCTCCAATAATAATGCTTTATTATTATTGGAGCCTAGGCTCCAATAATAATTCTTTAGTGAAGATGATGCCCAATAAAAATAATACAGCCTTATCATTCAAATGGAGAGACATCTAGACACTTGATAAACAAATACACCCCATTGTTGTACTTGAATCCTAGAGGCTTGGTCATATGCAATGCAAGAACATTACCATGATATTTGGAAGCCTAAAAAATTACTAATGAGAGTTCAAGAAGCTTCAATCACTCTAGTTTTTGAACTTAATTAACAGGAATTTATAGAATTGGATGCTAAACTTATAGAGTGATATTCTCATGTCACATCACAAAACTCAGATTCTAGAAAGCAGCCACCGGCCTTCACAAGGTTAACTTTGTTGTTTATTTTCATGAAAAGATTTGAGAAATTACTCGCTGACGTACAGAAGTACAGATATGGCCATGTACATCCAAGCCTACATGATATTTGTTGAGTTATCCTTTAAGAAATATAATTTGTTGGTAAATCGTTATTTTGATTGAGAAAGTGAAGAGAATCTGTGGAGCAATGTACAGTTTTCTTGTACCATAGGTGTTTGAGATACATGAAGATGGAGTGAATGATAAGCAAAGTGAAAATCTTGAATAAGAAAATGGTGAGCATACGAGAAAGAATTGAAGCTAACTAGCTTATGCAAAGGTCATAGCAGTTTGACTACATTCCTCCTCAAATTGAGTTGTCAACATTAAGGAGAATGTCATCAAGGACACGATAATAATTCAATTTAAGCACAATGTCTCGATTAGGACTCTACAAAGGAGTTTTAGAACTCTACTGGTGAGCATCATTATTAAAACTAACAATAATAAACTAGAAATTCATAGGGTGGAAAGTGTAAGGCATGCTAACATTATATATTATGACATGAAATCATTTTCATATGTCATGAAAGTGCTTTGTGGAAATAATTTCGACCCAAAATTTTAAAGTATGACCTCCATCGGCCATGTGGACCCACATGAGGACCATGTGCTTTACCACTCCATTCTCCAAAATAAGCATGCAATACTTGGACAACGCCATGTTAAGCTATAGCATGCCAACATACAGGTGTTATCTTGGGGCCTGATGGATTACCTTGGTAACAAGGTGAGGCGCATGTCTATCAAAATATGATTCACATGCTTTATGATGTATTTTCTCTTCAATATTTCACATATGCTTTATGATGTTGCATTTATTGTTCCGAACGACGTTTGAATTTTTACCATAGTATCCATAGCAGAGTGCTCATGGAATCTTTGATTTGAGCTAATCGGTGATAAGAGTTATTTCTCCCATTACTTGCAGTCGATTTATTTGGCTTACAAATTTCAATTATCGATTTTCCCTTTGCTACTCTCATTCATAACAACTCGTGTAAAGAAATTATGAAGTTGAAATTATTACATCCGATTAGGACTCATCAAGTGATATGGAAAATGACTAGAGGCACTGTTGGAATTGCACTTTTCTATTTAAATTGGAAATCCTTGCACATAATTTTGAGGGAAAGACTAAAACCAACATATATTTTACGAACATAGAATTCAGCTTCAATCTGGGCGTATCTTTAAAGGTTGGGTGTGTCTTTAAAAGTTAGTCACAAAGGGAAAGATATATTTTGCACTCTTCTACAAATATTTCACTAATGGAGAGAGTTTGAAGCCAAAAGAAAAGCACCTCAAAGTATAAATTGAGATACTACAATGGTCTGTAATTGATATGGACGTAGTCAATTTTTTGGCACATTTTGTCATTTTACAAGCTAGAATGCAAGTTAAAACACCAAATAGTGTGTGAACTTGGTACCAAGGGCCATTACACTGAAGGTGGTGACCTCATCGATTCTATGCTAGATGTCATCAGGAAAGAGGCTAGTCTAGACCTCATAACAACTGCGCCAAGGGCCATTACACTAAAAGGGTTGAGCTCAATGATTTTGTCATGGATATCATTGGGAAAGAGGTTAAAAATAGCAGTTGTATCTAAGGTAAACTAACGTTTCTTTATGTCAATAGTCCATATTTTCATTGCTATTCTATATTGATTTTCTTGACTTAATGGTAACTTCCAACAAAGTTGTGCTAAATTTGGACGCAATTATTACCGAGTAAGAAGAAAAATGATATAAGTGCCTTTAATTATAATACCACAACATTTTGTAACAACAAAGAGATTCAAAATACATGTAAATTTATCTAATCTTAACCAGATTCAAGTTTATCTCAGCTTAACCAGATTTTAAATTTGATTTGATTCATTAGAGGCCTAGCCCCATTTCTCTGTGGCTATGCCCTTTGATAATCTATAGTCAGAGATGGTTGTAAGTTTGAAAATGTTCCTCAAGTACAGATTTTAGTAATAGAGTACTCAAAATACATGTAAATTTGAAATTGGACATATCTAATACCTATAATTTCTCATGTCCCATAACTGTGCATACAAGTAAAATTAGTTCCACAATTGTGTATACAAGGTCCAATTGGTTTAAGAAAAATGATACTTTTAGATGAAGATAAAAATTAAAGATTAAAAACATTTATACTTTCATATGAAGATAAAAATTAAAAATTAATCCTACGACAATCCATACAAGCAAAGTTGGAATTTGACAGGAAAAATGCCTGTCATCAGGCATTTTAGCGGTTAAATACGTTTAAAAATTATACATTACCATTAAAACTTACATAACACTTTTTTGACATTTTATTTTTTCTTTCAAATGTTATTAATATCGTATATGAAGCCTATGATATGGGTCAGACCTATCAATCACTATATATACTCATATTAATATATAGTTATCAATTCTCCAGAATTTTTCAATAGCAACCCCTTCATGTTAAAGCTTAGGTTTTGACTATAGCACAGTCCACTTCTTCGATTTTACCACAATCTAGTTAATGACATGGACCAGTATGCATTTAATTTCATCAATTTTCAAGGGAGGAGTTTAAATTCAGTAGTCACACCATGGTTTTTGAAATGAAATAAAAACCATGGAGGGCTGACTAATCAGGGTTGGAAATTCAAAAATATTGCCATTCAGAATGCTTATTGTTGATGTTGATTCAACTACTAGCAGTCCAACTAACCCATTGGAGAGAACCCGAGAACCCCAATCGACTCCTCAACCTAAGGCATTCTTGGATTCCAATGTTTGATATTGGCAAGGAGAGTGCAAGACACGCAGATCATGAGTCCTCCAGATTCCAAAGAATTTCCACAAGTATTTGAAGGTGAATACAGGAATTCAAAACATGGTTATATGAGTTTTGATATGAGTTCAGTAGGTGGTCCAATATTATTACTAGTTTGGGGATGGTGGAAGAGACACGGGAGCATTACTCCTAGTTTTGGAAGAGAGAAAGATAACAATGGATTGCAGAGTAGACTATGGTTTAATGTTGGATAGTAGAATGGATGCAACCACAGTGCATAACATTTTGGGTCGGAACAATGCATAACATTTTGGGTCAGAAGTGTGGAGGGAAATTTCAATCTCGTTAGGGTTGAATTTTTTGTTATTGATGGGTGCTTTGGTTTTGAATATTTGAATCAAGCATGGCCATGCTATTTTATTTTCATTGCATTCCTTAAGGTCTTGATTTCATTTTCTGTTTTTTTTTTGGGGGGCCTCCTTTCTATTTTCCTATTCTCCTTTTTTCCCTTTTGGTTTGATTTGTTGGAATAGAAAAGAATACAGATATATATGTATAGAACAAATAAAACTAAGATGGGCTACAACAAAGTAATCAATCATTAGAGTTTCAATACATGAGCAAGTTAATCAATCTGAAGAGATATGGACCATCGAGCATGATTTTGATTAAATTATAAGTTTAATTTATTGGAAGTTTGTTATTTAGTCTTTTTTTTCTATATTAATGTGATGTGTTATGTGTTAATAAATTTAGTGAGAGGCAAAAGGAAAGACATATTGGAATTTCCTTAATTTATGAATTTTGTTACCCATAAATATTAAATTTGGATAAACTAAAATAACAATATGTTTTTATTACGTGAACCAAACACAATTTAATTAATTAATTATATATGTAAAGATTTAAATATATATTGCAAAAATTGATTATCTAATTAAGTTAAAAACAACATTGAAAACTTATATAACATTTAAATGCCATTACCATTTTTTTAATTCAAGTTCACAACCATTGTTTGTTGACTGTTGGCACCACTCTTTCTATAGTTTCCAATAAAGAGAAATCATGTTGGCCATCTAAGGTATGGTTCCTGGTATGGTAGATTGATTGGCCAACTAATTATGAGGCCACCTTTGAGTCCATAGTTGGCTTTGTCAATGAGTTTGGGAAGCATTCCATTTTCTAGGGTAAAGGTAGTAAGAAAGTAAGAGTAAGAAGGTTTTTCTAGCTTTAGGAAAAATGGCATTATCATCGTAGACTAGAAATCTCACCTTTGCTATTACTTCTATCATCTCATACCAGTATTGCTTCTATCAGGGGAGGGATATTTTGGTGCTCAACGGGAGCTAGGAAGGGAGAGTTGAAAAGATTCCCAAGCCAAGTGAAATCCATAGAGATAGAGTTCATGCTTTAGTTTGTTTTGTATAGCCTTCAGTTTTACTTTAGTTATCTACTCTTACTTTCTTAAGGCTTTTTTGTTATGAAACTCAATTGGAATTAATTAAGTGTTGTTGGAGCTAAATTATTCCCTTGTTTGGTTCCTTGCTTCTCCTATTCTATAGTTGTAATCAACCTTTTAGAAAGACAAAAACAAAGATTTTATATGTTATAACAAATAACATATCATTATTTCAAGTTTGTGCAGGTTTTGTTTTTCCTTGAAATGGATTTGTTTAATTTTGATGAACCAACTATTAAGAACAAATGTTAAGATCCCCAATTCCAAGGATGGACTTATTTTTTCATCTTCAATTACATTTAAGATCAAATTGGTTTAGGGTGTTAATATTTCCAAATGCTTTGTTGGAGATAGTCAAAATGCAACAACGTTTCAATGATAAATATTCAAGTGCAATTAGATTTACAAAAAAACTTGGAAGCATCTACAAACTAGAAGCATTTATCAAATATATTTCTTTGAAGTTTATCATATTTCCAGATGAATCAGGAAGCCAAATCATTTGTAAACAGTTTCTTAACACTACGTATTTCAAGAAGTATACATGACATAGTTCTCCATGAAAAATTTCGAATAGTGCATTGTGTTAGAGTCGGTCTAGTAGCCCTCCACCAGAGATCAAAAGCTCTTTGCATTTCATAGTTAGGTGTCTCATCAGTGTGATCATGCTGCATTCCGTTAGGCATGCCATAATCTTGGTGGAAGGAGTTTATGTCGTCATTCCCCTCTTGTTTGGCACTGCTGGTTCAGGTTTGTTCAAATAAATAAAGTCCTCAAAGGGCCATTCATTTTGCTTTAAGTTTTTAGGTTTTAGGTCTAGGGTTTGAGTCTAATTTTGTCTTCAGAGGTCATCAAGGACCAGTAGGCCAGATGGATGTCCTTCATTAAACATTTCTTATCATTGTATAGCTAAATTTTTGCCTTGTTCTCAAAAACTCTGTTTTTGAAAACAAGGTCATTATCTCATTTTTGTAAAAATTCTCAAAATTTAAAATTCTTCAAATGTCGAAGTGCAGCCTTGGTCTCCTTTGCCAAAGCATCCCAGAAGCTATCCCTGCAAAAATCTCCAGAAGAAATCATCATTTCAACCAATTTTTCAAAGAAATGAAATTAAAGGTCAGAGCCAATTAAAGCAAAAAAATGTCAACATTCAAACATAACAAAGTGGGTTTTGAGCAAGTGAAAAATTAAAAGGAAGCCTATAAAAGCATGCCATCCCTCATTGGTAATTCATTTGCCTCTCAACACTCCAAGAGAATAGTTGTCAAGTCGATTTCAAAGGTCATTGGGCGAATTGAGTAGTTGCAGCAGCGCGCTACGCATCAGAAGAGGTGCGCTATGCATTGGAGGGCGCGCTACGCATCAGCGCGTAGTTTCTAGTTTAATTTAACTCAGGTGCTACGCGTTGGGAGGCGCGCTACGCATTGGATTTCTTGCTCAGGAAATCGCCAACAAGCCACCAAAACAACTTTTCTCTCCAAATCTTTTCAGGTAGACCTCTAATCATGGTGATTTTTGGTTTGGCTAAGATGGAGCAATGAAAATGCAAAAATTCCATGCTAATATGGAGTAAAACCCTACCTTGCTGTATCAAATATTAAAAATGAAAATGTGTTAGGGTTTCACTGAAATTTGCTGCCCAAGGTTACTTATTTTCCCATTCTTCTTTCTCCATATTTTCCTCACCATTTTCCTTAACATTTCCCATGCAAATCATATAATTTCCCTCCTAAAAATCATTAAAATTCCTAAACCCTATTAATTCCTAAAATCCTATGTAAATTTCCTAAACCCTACATCCCATTACGATCCTACAAATTATGATTGTACATGTTCCATGTTCCTTTCCTAACATTTCCTTCCACATTTGTTTTCCCTAATCCCCTCAATTTTCCCTTTTCCCTAACATTTCCCATATGTGTTTGTCCCCTTGGTAACAACATTCAAACAAGTCAAAACAGCAATTCATTGGGTGCACAGTTAGCATTATTTTTCAGTCACTTGCCTCCAGAACCATGTCAGAAACCGAAACAGATTATGAGCAAAGTGATGACCGTGAATCAACACCAGAGGTAGAGGTGCCAAGGAGGCATCATAGGGGTGGTAAGGGTGGTCAGAATGTCAGGGAGGATCCCACCACTTTGGCTTATCTACAAGCTTGTCCACTTGCAGTGTCATGTTTCCGATATCTATCATGCTATGAATATTGTGAAAGAATCTCTCAAATTCAACACCATAAGGAATTGGCCCGCTTGTTTGTCCTACATTTGCACAATGGGCATGTGAATCTTGCAGGAGTGGACTTCACATTGTCACCTGAAATTGTTGCTCAAGCAACAGGGATACCCAATATTGGAGAAGAATGGAGCAAGTGCCAGTCGTTGGAAAGATTTCATTATGATCCATATATCAAACCTGCATGTATGAGGTACCTAACTGGTGTTTTTTCCTTCAGGTGCTTAAGAGACGAGTATGCACCTATGATGAAGATCATCATTCGCTATTTCACTTGTGAGGGCAGATTTTCACGTTTGTAATCGTACCATATCCGTTTGTTGATGCATTTCACACGGGTACGAATGATGAACATTCCATTCTTCATGTGCCGAAATATAGAGAGGATGGCGCCCTTGGTGCAAAGAAAGAGCCCAGCACAGCAACACAAGAGCATTTATCATTATGCACTGATCAATATTGTGGTCATGCATCAGCTGGCACAACAGGGTATTCCATGGGAGGATATTATTTCTCATGACTTGTTCACAGTGCCACAGCCACCCCCTGAAGTTGTTCGTGATGAGGGAGGGCCTTCACATCAGTTTGATATTCTCGAGCCCGGGAATGTCAGCACTCCTCCTTATGTTACATATCAGAGAGGCCACAGGGTCTTATTTGCATCTGCACGGCGAGTATTATCTCCACATCAGGTGGAAGGGGTCTCGCCTTCTTCATCAGCACAGCGAGTGTTATCTCCACATCAGGTGGAAGGGGCCTCGCTTTTGACAGCAGCACAGGTACCAGAGAGAGGCAAGCAACCCAATATTAATGAGGGGCCATCAGGTGTTCCAGGCATAGATGTTGTTGACCTTGATATTATTTCTCCTAGCCTAGAGTAAAAGGAGATTATCCAGCAACTAAGGGCTGAAAATGACTTGTTGCAGCAAAAATTGGAGATGGCAAACTGGAAGATTACTTATCTAGAGCAGCACAACAAGCAATTAGAGGATGAACACTCTCTTGATGAGTTGTGGAGGATCCATGAAGACCACAACTTGGCTCGCAAGAGACCCGGCAATTTGACACCCATTGAGCGAGAGGCTATGCTCATCCAGGTCAATACTCATTTGGAGAAGTTGTTGGCCAAGGAAAACATGGAAAAGGACATGTTCTCACACATGAAGAATCACTATTGGGCTCGAATGCATGTGTGTAAGGCAAGAATGAAGGTGCTCAAAGGACGGTTGGCCAAGGCACTAAAACGGAGGAAAAGGCCCGATCCCCTTCATATTTTGGCTGAGGTTACCTTGAAGGAGTATGGTGCTCAATGATGCACTTCCAGCTCAAATTTCAGGAAATTTTGAGCAATTTTGGTCAATTTTGACTTTTTTGTGCCACACACAGTTTTTTACTGTGAAAGCGTAGCGCGCCGCGCGCTACCCTGAAGATGGGCAAGTCCATTTCTCAAAAACTCAGCATTTTTGGATTTTTCATGACAAATTACACTTGCTCAGCAATGGCCAAGACATTTCATCAGGTTTTGAGCCCTCAGAAGGTCAAAAAACATGCAAAAAATGACTTTCTGCCACTTTTTGGACACACAGGAAGCAGTCTTGGGAGATTGCAATTTTGGAGGGGCAAATGACCACCAAATTGAGAAATTCCACTTGGGTTGGAAAGTAGACATCCAGACCTTTCCAACAAGCCTACTTTTGCCTCATTTGGATGCTGGGAAGTGCCTCAAAAGTTGGCTCAAAGGCGCGCTACGCGTTCAGGATTGGGGCGCTACGCATCAGGACATTTTCTCAATTTTTCATCTACAGCTCAGGAATTCGCCCAGCTTTGACCAGTTTTGACTTGTGATGGGATTTTTCACCCTCTTTGATGTAATTAATGTATTTTCATGTTGACATGACACTTATTTACCTATTCTAGAATATTCATTCATGAAATAGCAAACATTTAATGAATGAATTGGTTTCCTAGCTTATAGAGGCAAGTTGTTTTGACTGCCTAGATTGTAGTGCTTTGTTTAGAATTGGTTGAAACAGCTCCTAGGATGATGAGCTCGACCCCTAGAGTCAAGTAAAGGTGTTAGCTTGCCTATATTATGTATTTTCTTTGTCATTTTCATGGTTGGACTCTTGAGGGATAAGCTTCTATTGTATTACACTTTGCATCTCTGCAATTTTGGCAAAGGAAAGACCAGGGTTTTGCAGCACTATTTGGGATTCCTGTGGTTATTTGTGTTGATGGTGTGCTTCTCTCATGTACTTGTAAGATTTGTTATGTGTATCATTTTCCCACTTTTCTTTTCTGCACATTAAGTAGATGAAGTGTTAAGGTAGAATTCATAATTTATATGCTTTGCCTTTAAGTTTGCTTAATATCTATGTTTTCCTCTGTCTAAAGAGAACTCTCGATGGTTTCTTTCTCTCTTTAGCTCCTCACCAATCAATCCTATCCATTCACTTAAATCAAAGGCATCAAGACAATCTCCTACCTTACCCCAAAAAGACCTCTGCAAAAGTTGTGTCCCATCCCTGCACCCAAAATTGCTCTCCCCCTGTTTTCCACCAAAACCCTAAAAGTCTGAAATCAAACCTTCTCAATCAGTTTACTAGCTTAAAATCAGTGTTCTTTATTGGTCATATCCACCCTTTGAAGACCTTTTGCTGAGATAGACCCGAGAGAGCCCTCTCCTGCCCCATAGGGCTAGCTACGAGGCTAAGTGGTTTGATGTTGCCTTGGATTTTGTCTTTTTCAGCCTTAGGCCAAATTCAAGCGCTAACACATTGCTTATGTCAATATGTACTAAGTGCTTAATCTGCCTTTTGGACATGGGAAACCCTGAAAGGGGATGTCAATATGTACTAATTGCTTCATCTACATTATGGACATGGGAAACCCTTAAAGAGGAGCATAGAATTTTATGTTGATTTTTTGTGAGAAAATGAAGTGTAACAACAAAGGAAAGAAAAACAAACATACTTGATATTTGATAAAAAAAAATTACCCTTGAGTTGTTTGGAAACTATCATGGGGTGCCTATTATATAATTTCCATTTTTGTTGGATTTTGACATTGCAACTTGTGGTTATTGAAAGTGATATTTAAAATGGATACTAAGAAGGGTAGTTTTTTAATCAAATTTTCATTTGTGATGGGTTACTTTATTATCAAAACATCATTTTCGAAAGGGGGGAATTTAAAAAAAATGTTCCTTGACTAGAAGTATAAAGACCCAAAACGTCAAAAAAAAAAAAAAAAAAAAAATTGATGGGTAAAGAGTAATCCAAATTCCAACCCTGCATACATGTCCAATTTGTTTAAGAAAATTGAGGTTTAAGAAATTTAATGCTTTCATATGAAGATACAAGATAAATATTAATCCTACAATTGTCCATACAAGTCCAATTGGTTTAAGAAAATTTATGCTTTCAGATGAAGATAAAAATTAAATATCAATGATGAATAAGTGTTCAATTAAAAACCCATGGGATTAAAAGTAAATGAGGCATTCAATCAAAACCATGTGGTACAAAAATTTTCTACTCAGTTTAAACAAGTCATGACAATAGATCCTTTTTACATAAGATGGAAATTGGTGCACAGTTTGTGCAAAAGGTAATATAACCAAAACAAAGCCAAATATTACTACTAAACTAGGTGAGCTTTTAAATAGAAGAAACAGAGGAGGTTTGAGATTACTTCTCCAGTTCCTTGAAAAAATTGTCAATTTGTCATATAAATGGAAGGAAAGACGTCCTCTTGTAGATGATGTGAGCATTTAAAACTGGAACTTCACGGTTACAATATATGCAACAAGAGGTACAATAGGGCCCAACCATGCAAATGCATCCACTATCATATAAAGGGAAGGGAATATGTCCTTATGTAGATGACGTGATCATTTCAAACTAGAAGTTGGAAGTTAGCAGTTACAACATCTGCAACAAGAGGTACAACAGGGGCCAACCGTGCAAATGTATCCACTCCCACGCTGCTTTCAACATCCACCTGAATCAAATACAACCAAATTTGAAACCAAAACCCATAATAAAAACACCTAAAAACTTTAATAGCTGTATTGAAAACAAAGCACCATGACCAACCAACATAGGCATCAATTCAGAATAAAAAAGTAAGGATTCCTCATCGTCAAGTTTAGATGCAATTTCAAATGCAATTTCCTGCTTCTCTTTGGCCAAAGATTCATATCTCTCCTTCTCCTCCTCCTCCTCTTTCTTGGCCTTGGTGCTTGGAGATTTCCATGGGAGCATCATAGTGAAAGTCATCATATCAAAATTTAAACAAGTAAATGACCTATCGCTTAATTGATTGATATATAGACTTGAGCATGAAATCATTTTGAAACAACAAAACTCGCATAATCTCCCATGGAAAAATCTGGGGTTTCAACCTCAAACTACTGTTACAACTCTTTTATTGTTGCGCAAAGAACCCTATAACACAGATCAAAATCAATTATTAATGGAATCTCAATATTTATTCCAATAAATCAAGTCTCGGGAGCACAGTGGTTGCAAAGCACATCAGACATCTGACATACAAAATAAAATATTTATTCCCATCCAACAGGCTCAAGTAATTGATTCAGTTTATATAAACCTAAAAAATGCTACACAAAATTCAATTTTCATTGGCGTGAGGTTTGCAAATTAACTTAAATAACATGTAGCTATCATAAATTTCTCTTACTCTACACATCTTTTTACAATATTATATTCTTTAGCCGCAAGATCCTTCATCTTTTCATCTGTTCCAGTATCCTTAATTGTCTGAGAAGAACGCTGCATTTTGTTACTCTTTTTCTCTTCTCATCCTTGCTTAGTATATCGAAATAATTTCTCAAATGTTGTGTATTCAACCATACTAGCATATACTGGTAAAATCATGTCCAAGTACAAAACCCAAACCCAAACCTCAAGAGTGTTGGCTAGTCATTCCCCCTCACTATAACAAGCAATGGACAACAGGCTTCCCTGCATTTAGCCATGCATCTCTTGCATGCACATTGACACTTAGTCAAAATGTGGCACAAATCTTTGCAGGGTGCCCAACAATAGGAACTTATAGAACGATGAGACAAGGATCACAGATGTTTTGACTTTAAAATCTAAAAATGAAGAAATTTTATTTTCATTAGAAAATTTGATGCATTTGGCACCAGAGTTAATGAATTCACAACAAATTGTCAGTGACCAACTAGTCAATTGTTCTCAGTATTCTGCTCATTTTCTTTAACAGTTTCTTTGTCATAGACACAAAAAAAATTAAAGAAGGTTTAGAAACATGAGATCTTGGCCTACTCTTCATAATAGAAACTTTACACCTTGGTTTATTGCATGGTTCACTTATATCCCTGCAGAATTAAACATCTTATTCAGCAAAATGCTCGAAAGGACCCAAAAATTCTAGCATGAGTATGTGATACACTGTGAAGCTGGCTAAAATGGACAAATTACACTACATTGTGAAGCTCGCTAAAATGACAAATTGAAGGTCAAAAGACATACAAGAAGAAATATGTGAATGTGTGCCTTCATCGAGACAATGGTTGCCAACAATATGAGGCATAAGATCTTCTCAAAATACTCTAGCTAGAAATTGGTTCTTGGAACTGTGTTGATATTACACCACCACTGAACATCTAGATTTCATTCAACATATAACTGGGAATATGAGGGTGAATTATTTGCAAGGAAGCCTTGCCTCCTTCAATACATGTGGCATTTTTCTATACACGTGGCATTTTCCATCTCCATCTCTATTGCATGGTATGGTTTTTTATGATAACAGGGGTGGTTTTCCATTATAAGTATAACCTAGACAACTTAAGAAGCTCCGTTACATCAATTTTTTTCTAAAAGAATAAATATCTTAAATTAAATTCATTACTGCCATCCACATTCCCTCCACTCCTATCAATGTTCTTTGCACCTTTTGGTGCAATTGCTAGTGTTAGTGTTGTGATTGAGTGATTGGATTCACACGTGGTAGTTTAAGTTGCATCAGAGGAATAGTATTTTTGTTACTTAATTATAGAATGTCATCTTTCTGAAGAAAAAAAAAAGAGAGAAGAGAGAGAAAAAAAAGTGACAAGTAAATCGTGCGACTAGATTTATACGTGGTAGTAATAGTTTTGTATTAGAAATTAAATTGAGATATTATTATAAAATATATAATTTTATTGAAAATAATAATTGATAATATTTAAATTTGTATTTTTTGATTTTATATATAATTAAATTGATTTTTAAATTTTAATTATAGATTAAAATTATATTCAAGATATAATTTAACAATTAGAAATTTAATGAATGAAGATCAAAAAGTATTTAGTAAAAATGAAAATCCATTCCCTTACAAAAACACCAATATGATATTCTATGATATTTGGAATAGGTAACTTTTGTATGCACAAACTGATGTTGCTACATGTTGGAGGTATTAAGATTGTATAATAAAGACTCAACTAATAGTTCTGAATATTGAAACTCGGCTAATAGTTTTGAATATTGTAAATTTTTTCTTATTTCGAAAAAATAAAAAACATAATTTTATGTTTGTCAAATAATTTAGATATAATTAATTTTATACATTAGAGTAGAGTTATTTTAATTTTGAATTTATTAAATTTTGGAAAAATAAATAAAGAGAGAAATTGAACATAATTATTTAAATACTTAAAATGTTAATACACTTTTTAAAGAGAGTTTATGCTAAATCAATTTGAATAATCCATCTACAGGAGAGGTTTTAGTTTTTGTTTGATTTAATCCCGATGACTTGTCTATAACTATTATCATTGTGAGTTAAGTTACTTTCATTGTAGATATGTTTTTGTTTCTTTAAGGAAACTTTTGGGGAAATTTGGGTATGTTATTCACATTTTTGGATATCATTTCTCTACATTTCTAGATAATATTTCGAGTAAATGTATTAGCATAGACCAGTTTACATTAATGATTTATTACACATGTTATGTATGAGAAAAGACAAATATACATGATAGCACTTCTCTACATTCTTGGATAGCATCTCTAATTCACATGTTAGCATATACTAGTTTACTAGTTTACATCAATAATTCATTACACATGCTATGCATGAAAAAGACCAATCTTCATTATCTTTTCCATAATTGTTAGCAAATACTAGTTTATATCAATAATTCATTACTTATATGCATGAAAATGACAAATCTTCATTACTTTTTCCATAATTTTTTGAATTCGAAGAGAAATATTTCAAAACTCAATATGGGAAATATATTCTCCTTGTGAGTTAGATGAAGTGTTATAGAAAATAATAATAATAATAATGTCTCAATTAAGAAATTAATAAAAATAATAAATCAGTTTAATTTGTTGTATTGTAATTTTATGTAAAAGAAAAAAATTGAAAAAAAACAATAATATGTCTATCAAATACAGGAGTTAGTGGTTGGTCGAATAAAATCTCATTCCCCATAATCCGATGCACTTATTCTATGCTACTCAGAGATGGTATTGTTGCTGACTATTTTAATATCTCCTTATTTATCCTGGAAATCTACAACCCTAATTTTAATTGAGGGAATATGTTCTTATACAAAATAGATATGCCTGTAGAGGCTTAGCCTCACCTTACATTGTTGAATTTCTTGTCCTCTTATATAAATAGAGGAAGGAGAGAGACATCTTGTACATTGTTTTGACCATAGTATCATAGATATGGGTGTCCCATTTGACATGCCCATTTTCTTGATACTCTTCATCACATTATCTTCCTATCATGGGGTACTAGGTCTTAGAGCAGCTCAAAGTTCTACTAGAGACAATATTTGATCCTAAAAGAGGTATGCCCATGAGAATGGTGCTCATGCTAACCCTAAATGAGATAATTGACTGAGTAGGTATAGGATACAAACAATTGGAAAGCTTAAAAAAAATGCATTCAATAGGAATGAATTCCATAGCTAGACATATGCATAATGGTCTTGGGAACGATAAATTTGTTCACATATATCTAAGAAAAATAAACCAGCATTTATTCGCATATAGAAAACTATGGTACTATTGATTCTAAACTTGTTTTGGTTGGGAAGAGTATGGAAGTTTAGAATACAACTAGCTACATGAGAGAGACGTACCCAGGTCTACTACATTTTCTTTTGTAAATAAATTTTCGAAATGTGCATTAGATAAGCTTCTTCGGTTTTGTTTGTAATATTTCAATGTGCTATAGAGGCTGCATGAATGCACGTGTTTCCAAGAGCGAAGTGAAGATATGGGGTATCACCTTTTTGCATTCAAAGGTGAGATAACATAGCTAAGAGAAACGATGGTGTCTTCCTCAAAGAGTTATTTCAAGGAACAAATAATTGCTCGCTATAGGACTTACAACAGAAAGAGATGCACAAGCTTGTAATCCATCAAAATTTTGTCTGATGAGTTATAGTTCTTCCATTTCAAAATGCACATTAGATAAGCTCCTTTAGTTTTATTTGCAATATTTCAACGTCCT
The DNA here is from genome assembly GCA_031772625.1 of Pinus tabuliformis. Lineage (NCBI taxonomy): Eukaryota > Viridiplantae > Streptophyta > Pinopsida > Pinales > Pinaceae > Pinus > Pinus tabuliformis. Next base: position 804,039,880 of record CM062819.1, on the reverse strand, counting down.
CTAGAGGTTGCATGAGTGCACTTGTTTGCAGGATTTAAATGAAGATATGGGGAATCACCTTGGTGGATTCAAAGGTGAGATAACATAGCTAAGAGATATGATGATGTCTTCCTCAAAGAGTTATTTCAATAACAAACAATTGCTAGCTGCAAGAATTATAGTAGAAAGAGATAGAATTCAAAGATCTAGAAGGGAATTTATATGAGATCATAGTTTCAAATGATAAATTGAAGCCAGTGGAAACTGAAGTAGTGGCCATTAAGTGTCTCAAAAACTAGTGGTGTTAAAAAGGACAGGATGAATGATTTCTTTCAAAGGATAACTTGAACAAATTTTTTCGTAAGTTTCATTTTGATGGCATAAGATTCTCTGTATCAAGTTATCTTCCCCTCTTTGTTTGTCTTTTATCCCATTTGTCTTGATGTTTCAAGTGATACTCCAAATGCTAAAGAGTTTAGACAGCTATATTGGTAAACACACATGGTTGAAATTCTAATGAACTAAATATGTACATTACTGCAATTTAAGGGCACCCACCATGGATAGAGGATCCAAGATATAACTTATGATGGCAATGCATAATTTTATGCATTGTAAACAATTTAAACTATTGATGGAACAAGCTTTGAAGATTACACTTTATGCATAATATCTAGCAACATATTTCTATCTCTGTCAATCCTTGGAGTGAAAATATATTTATCAAGGAAAAAACACCAAAATCCAATCATGAGATGATTGAATGTGTTCCTGGATTCTCTACTATTTGTAATTTACTCAAAATATAACATGAATGTTGATATCTTCATTAATTTCTAACCATTAACAATTTCTATTTATGAAGAGTTGATCTCCTCTTCTAAAATAAGTAAGATGAAATAACCAAATTGCCATTATTTGATACCAACCGTAGGATCCATGTTCACCTCATAATATTCCATGCTTTGGTATTTATGTTTTTATGTGGTTGATGTAGATGCAGCTACAACCTGCATTCATAAAGACACTATTACAACCCATACACTCCAACTAAGGGAGTCTACTTCACATTGGAAAATTATATAAGGTACTATAGATTAATATCAACATTTTTTTAAAATATTTTCCATTAAACTTTAGAAGAATTGCAATGGGTCTGCAATATCAAGCACCACAAGAAACCCACTTTCATGGGTAGGACACACCCTCAAGGACAAACAATTAATCACTAGAACTTTAGCTAAGTTGTGGCAAGAAGGAACCTCAAAATCACCAAGACTTGCAACGCTGAAACATTGATATTACTTAGAACCAATACCCGAAGATCAAGTTTGCAGTACTTAAAACCAATAAGTATTAAAGTGTTGTGGAGATGATTTTCCAGTAAATGTCCAAATAAAATTGAATAACAAATTATAATTATGACAAATTGTACTAATTAAATATAATAGATATCAACAATGAAGAGCTAAAAAGGGATACTAAAATACATGCATTTACCTTCTTCGAGACACCTCTCCTATTCCTTCAGGTAAAGATTTGTTTTCATCTTCAAAGCCCTGTACAAAAAACACAATCCTAAATAAATAATTGTTGTTTGTGTTACTCTAAACCAATAATCAATTAAATAGCTTCAAATCTTGGCAATGCATCTGAAGCATTAAGCAGTGAAATGGCTTCAAACCTTGGCAATGCATGTACACAAACAAGTTGGGAAAACAGCAAGTGTAGGAACAAAATGATGATTTTTTTTTCAAAAGAAAATCACAGTACAAATGGATTATTTAATCAAATGGTTCTCTGTGTTGTAGCCACAAGGTTGTTCAACACCTTTCCAAGGTAATTCTTCCTAGATTCCATGTCATCAATGAGTCGTTGATGTTGTGTCCAGAAAGGAAATCCCATGAATAACCTCATTGCTTAACATAATTGGTGGTATAGAAGGTAAAACAGTGGTACATGCCAGGTGGTTGGACTATGAGATGCCCTTTCTTTATGCGGATGTGTAACCATTTGTCATCGTTGTCCCAGATGTTGAAGTGACCTCCTCCTTCTAGAACAAATCGGATCTCCTACTGGGCATGGATGGTAGGAGGCATTGAATTCTTGGACATTTCTATAAAAGAGGAAAAACTCTCTGAGAAGGCATATCCTAGTTTAGGAAATCATCCTGGACCTGAATGTCCTTTTGGGCCTTTTCCTTTATTCCAATGAACTCCTTTGAGTAACTCCATAATATCTGTAGTACAAGGTTAACAACGATCGCGAAGATCAGGTCATATGGAACTCATAATAGTCATCCTCTCGCACTTCCATCCCTTGAACAGAAGTGATTAGACAATACCTATTGGATTCGACTTCGCCTTGACCCATGCTACTTATGGCCAGTAACACAAAATGTAGAGGTGAAGGAATATTTCAAGAGTGTGAGGGTGACCCTCAAATAAATCAACTCTTTTGCCTTATTCTATCTCAAAATCCAATCTATAAGGTAAGCTCAACCAAGCACTATGACACACTAAAACCCCCTATTTTCCCATGTGTTTGATGTTTCCTTCATAATCTTGAACCTGCCTTGGTGCAACCATCACTATATATTAATAGTTGTAACCTTGTTGTTTCTTGATGTTTTCAAGGTCAAGGTTTTTTTCATAGTTATCAGTGTCTAGTTCCCATACAAGAACCCCAAGATCTTACTTATGGTGAGGAGAAATGGGGTGGTTGGGGTGACACTAGTGCAGAGCCTCCAATCATTTTCGGTTGGATTGTAGTACCAAACTTCTATGGCAAGAGTTGCCTATATGGTGTAAAATTCCATTGAATATTGGAGGAATGGAAGAGCAGGGGTGACATTGAAGGAATATGTATTCCTTCAACATCTTGGCCCACTTTTTGGTTGTGAGTACGAATAATTAGGCCAAACGGATGAATATAAAAGTCATTCTTATGATTATTTATTTCTTGCTAGGAACGGTTGTAGGGGTTTCATGTCGTGAGGGTTCACACTGATTCCTTGATTTCAAGGTCGAGCTTCACGACCTTATCTTCCATGGATTCTTCCTCTAGGACATCGATGCCTAAAAATTCCCTTAAAGTGGCTTTGACCACCTATTTCACTCTCTGATGTTTTACCTCTACATGTTCTTTGTCCTTCATGGCCTATTCGAGTTGTTTCTTCAGTGCAATGATCTCTTGTACTATTTGAATGTTTAATTATGAGGTATGTTTTTCACTCTTCGTGAGCTCATTTGTGATATCTTGGTGAAACTCACGTAATACTAAAGTGGGCAGTGCTACCATGTTCATATTGACATGGTCCCAACCTTTTCCCTATTGCTTGACTTTGGCAGAGTTGAGCTGTAGACCTCTGGCATGTATCTACATTATCCTCATCGCAAATGTTGTTTCTATCAATCTTTCTTGATGGAGACCTTAGCCTATATACACTAGTGGTTAGGATGTTTGTGTCAAAATCTTCAACTTTGCAATACTCTAGTGCACACTTGTGATAAGCTCACCATATAAATCTTACACTGGCTTCCCCATGCTACGAAGTGTCCAGCTCTTATTCTTCTGTTGTGTTGTCTCCATCTTCCTCCAATGGAGTCATCCATTATGTGGGCCATTTTTGTTCTAATTCTACCAGATCATCCTCTTTAACCATATATACAAATGCATGTTATTTCTTCTTTGTGTCTTTGTGCACCTGTATGTACAATTTATGAACATCTTCCTTGAACCTTGCCACAGGGTTGTACTATTTGTGCAAACTTGGCGAAATGAATGGATGTTGGTTTACTAACATGTGTAGATCCATTTGGTATAATATGAAAAATATTCTATTCTCTTGCGCTCGCGATTCTTGAGTGGTATGCCACAACAAAGCATACTTCACGGCCTCACATACATCTGAAGGCACTGAAGGGAACTGTGTGTCTTCCATTTCTTTCCATAATAACATAACAATGATCAAGATTAACCAGATGTAGTGGAAGGAGGTACCTTTCTCCTAGACCTCACAGGAGTCGTCTAGAAATTCCTTACATAAGTATCCAGCCCAATTCTATTGAACTCCATTTGCGCACTGCATGACTAAGACAACACTCATGCAGGAACATCATTTGCATGAAACTTCCTCATAATATTTCTAAAAAAAGTATGTGTGGCAAAGTAGATTACTTGGTCGTCAATCGAGTTTATGTCATAGCCCCTTTTTCCTTTGATCATCCTGTACGTCTTTTTAATATTTTCCTCCACAGTGTGATCCTAATCCTTTCCCACGAACTCCTCCACGGGGTTCTACCCTTGGTATGGTAATCTTGTGATCCTCCAGATAAACATTTGGTCTATGGGGATCTTCTTCCCCATCCATAAGTGTCCATCATGTATTAATACCAACAATCGTCACACACACATTGTGTTTATTGAACCTCTGCCGAAGTGAAAAACATTAAACATATTGAGCAGTCCTGAATGTTCCAATCCATTCACCCATCGTTGTGGTTCCAATCTTGACACTCCGCTTTCTGGGTAGTGAACTTGCTGCAAGTACCAGTCTAGTGAAAAATGAGGGTACTTCTTCTGGTCATTAAAATCATAATACGTAAACTTGAGCCAGGGATTTTTCCCTAATATTTCCCCTGAAAACGGCACAGTTTCCAGCAATAGTGGTGTAAATGTTCCATACTTTGCATCTTTGGAATCCTTTACTAGTTTTTCACTTGGCTTCCTCAACTGGATCTATGAGGGCAAAGGCGAGATGAACACTACGCCACCTTCCTCCACCTATATTTCCTCCACTTCTTCTTCACCAATATTGACCTTTTCAGGTTGCTATTGAGGTTTGATGGGTTTGGTAGGCTTCTTGTCTTTCTTTTTCTTGGTTCTTTCTTCCTTGGTTTTTTATTCCTTGGTGATTTTCATTGTTTCTATGGCGACGATGTTGCTATTGTGGGTGCTTCCATTGCAAGTGTTTCAAATTCTTGCGTGGACATATCAGTGGCTTCCACGACTCTAGACAATCCCTTATCATGAAAATTACACAAAATTTCCTCCCAAGATAAATCAGACAACATACATAGTGAAGTCTCATGCAACTTCTTCGCACTATTAATCACTTGAGCTCTCAATTCAGAAAATTTCTTAATCTGAGTAGGAGTAATTTATTTTTAACAATTCTAACCTTTGAATCACATCATTATTCTGATTTTGTCCCTATTTTGTTCATATTTCATCATTAAATGCATATATATCCTTAAATTATGCCAATCAGTCATCTTAAATGAAACTTTATGCGTGTATTTTTCATTTTAACATTAATATTTCTACTTTCCCTACAAACTTCGACATGATTTCTATTATAGCACACCTTTGTCTTTGGTTGTAGCTTACTGCAAACTTCAACATATTCTTGACTGTAGCGAAGTACTTTCTTCATCAAAGCTCTCCTTGCAGTGTATTAGATAGTCTAGTGCCCACTTTCAACTGCATGTGACACTAAGAATTTCCTTCTTTCTTCTTTAGGGTGAAGCTATAGGGGTAGGGTTTTCCTTGTACAACTTCAACCTACTATCATTTTCTTTCCCTAAATTAATTCTCCATTTAACTTCGCTAACTCCACTGCACTTCCATCAGTAATATGCTTAGTAAAATATGGACCTAACCAGTTTGTTTTGAATTTCCCTAAAAATTTCACAAACTTAATGTCATAGAGGAGAACAAGGTCTCCTACCTAAAACTTCTTTTTCTTAATGTTCCTATCATGGCAAGCCTTTTCTCTCACTTTTTGCACTTGTTGATGAAATCTTGCTATAAACTTGTCTTCTTCTAGAGTGACTAACTACGACAGCCTTTCTTCCATTATGTCGGGGTCTATCATATTTATAAAATATTCCATTATTAGGTTAGGGAAAATGAATTTTGTGGGCATCACAGCTTCATGCCCATAAACCAACATAAAGGGTGTTTGACCTATCAACTTTTTGTATCTAGTCCTATAAGCCCATAATGCTACTGGAATCATAAGATCCCAGTCATCCCTATTTACATTACATACCTTGGTCAGTCCATTCTCCAAAATTTTATTGAATGCTTCAACAGTTCCATTTTCTTGAGGATGATAAGCAGTGCTCTTTTGGTGGTAAACTTGAAATTTCTCAATAAATGCTTCAATGGCTTTATTCAATAAGTGTGACCCTTGGTCACTTTTTAATATCTTTGGAAACCCAAATCTAGTCAGTATGTATTCAAAGATGAACTCCACAGAAGTTTTTGTGTTGCAATCCTTCACTGGTTGTGCTTCAACCCACCTTGTCAAATAATCAGTCATACTGATTATATACCTCACACTAGTCATTTTTCCTGGTGGATTGACAGGTCCAATAAAATCAATAGCCCATTTACCAAAATCCTGCAATGTTACTTGTAGCGCTAGTGGTATTTGATCTTTTCTTGAAGGTTCTCTTGTTCTTTGGTAGACATCACCAGCTCGACAGTATTCCTTTTCATCTTTGTGTAGTGTAGGTCACCATAATCATGCTCTTAAAATTTTCTACATAGTAGATTTCCCTGCATAATGTCCACCAACTGCACCACTATGAGCTTATGTTAAAATTACCTGTCTTTCATGTTCAGGAACATACCTATGCAGTATTTCATCTATTCCCATCTTATAAAAATTTCCTGGTATTAGTGAAAAATATGCTACCATAACTACCAATTATTTCTTCTACTATGTAGTGTATTCTGAAGGAGCCATCCCTATGGTTAAGAACTGAATAATATCAGTGAGGTGATCATCCACTATTATGATCGTAAACACCTGTGCATCAAGAATATTATCCTCTACATTCATTGGTTCTTCTCTTGTTTCCAACCTTGGCAAATAATCAGGTCTAGCGTTTAATCTCCATGGCTCAACAACAACTTCAAAGTCATACTCTTCAAAAAATAATATCCATTTGAAAAAATTTCCTCCTAAAACAATGTTATTGACCAAATAATTTAGTGCAAAGTGATCTATGAACATCTTGAAATGTGATCCCAACAAATAATGTCTAAAATTCTATAACTCATATACCATAGCCAATCCTTCCCTTTATGTAGTTCCATAGTTCTTCTCTGCTTTAGACATTTTCCTACTTGTGAAAGCTATAGGGTGATCGATTTATCTTGTACCAAGTTGTGCCAATACCACTCCTAAAGTTATGCATGAAGCATCCACATGAACCTGAAATTCATTATTCCAATCTCGGGATACCAGTATAGCAGCAGCTACCATCTTTTACCTTAGTGTGTTGAGCCTCTTTTGACATTCTTCAATCCATAGGACTGTCACATCTTTCTTCAACAGTTTTTTCCATAGGCATAGTGATCTGTGCATATCCTTTGATAAATTTTATGTCCCAATGTGGTGATAAGATGTCTAATTGTCTTTGGTGGAGGTAAATTCACAATAATAGCAACCTTCGCAAGATCCACCATTAATCCTTTCTTGCAAACAATTTGTCCCAGCAATATACCAAAAGGTACACAGAATATGCAATTTTTGATATTTAGAGAAATCTGACACTACCTATATTTGTTAAGCATTAGTCTTAAACCCACAACATGTTTCTTTGATAACTCAAATACTATCCAATAATCGAAGTATACTTCTAAAAAATTGTGAATATATTCTTTGAAAGTTGCAAACACAACCCTTGAAAATATGGCAGGGGCATTCTTCAGTCCAAAAGGCATCATTGTGTACTGATACAAACCCCATTTTGTAGTGAAGGTGGTCTTATGTCGATCCCCTGGTGCAATTCTAATATGGTGGTATCCTAAAAATCTATATGTAAATGAATAGGATTCCTTACCTCCTACATTGCCCAATACTTCATCGGTGAAAGGAGTAGGGAATGGGTTATGTAGACATGCATCATTTAACTTCCTTAAATCAACAAAAATCCTTATTTCTCCTTGTTTTTTATTTTATTGTACTACCATAGGACTTACCCACTTTGATTCTTCCACAAGTCCAATGATTCTTGTTGCTATCATTTTGTTAAGTTCTCTCTTCACTTTTTCTTTGTACTCTGGATTCAATTTATAAGGTCTTTGCTTAACTAGCTTCGCATCAAGATTTATAGGAATCTTCATAAATCCTAAATCTCCTACATTGCTCTTCATATCTGAATACTTTAGTGGGAAATAACTCTTGGTATTCATGCAGAAGATTTGTCAGTTTGTTTACTGTTTCTTCATCCCAATAATCTCCTATCGTTGTAAACTTCGTCTCCTCTTCTGATCCTATATTCACCTTCTTTGTCTTCAATGGCTTCGTTATATCATTAATTTCTACCTCATGTCCATTCACTTCGTAGTAGCCTTAATATTATGTTATGTCAATATTGTGAGGGTCTTCATCTTTTTTTTGCAGTGATGTTGTAGCATTCCAGTACACTGTGTAGTTGCATAGCCAAATCAAGCTTCCAAATGAGTGGAATTTCATTCTCAAAAATATTATTTTTAACTATCTGAATGGATGAATTTATATATGAATAACCATCTTCAAAGCTAAATGTCAATATAAACCCATCAACCATCTCTTCCAAGTTTGCAGTACCATGCAAATTTATGTTTCGAGGTACCATTTTTGAGGAATTGTCTCTAATGTATGGATGAACCCATGCACCCATTCTTCTCATGGAATCTCCTTCCAGGCTATCATGCAGAGTTGGATGTGCTCTCTAGGATCAGTCTGACCATCGTATTTATCTGCAAACTCTACTTCTACTTGAAAAAACCTTATCCATATGAACCTTTGACATTCTTTCCAAGTTCCTATATTCTTCTTATGTGTACCCAACCATCTAACAGGAGTAGCTCTTAGCTCTATATCCAGGGCTAACAATATTTGACACTCTGGTACTTGTTCTTAATATTCTTCAAGAAAATTATTTATATCACCCAAACCATCATAAAAATTTAATTCACATACCTCATCTTTCATACTGGGAACAGTGTTAGTAACTCTTGAACATCGCTTGTAGATACTTCATGTAACCTATTATACCAATTTTCTAATTCTTCTTCTGAATTTGAAGCAAACGAACTGTCATGCTCCCAACTCAACTTACCTTCAAAAATATTAACACAATCTTGTTTTTTATTATCATCTGATAGATGTTATCTATGTTAGTTGTGTTTTATTGTTCTTTACCTGGTTCAGTATACCTTGCTCCCTCTGATGGATCCAAGGAAACAATCACTCTCATATTGTTTCTTTCGAATATCATTTGCCTCTTCTTTAAGTTGATTATACCCATTTTGGAAAATACCCAATCCAATCCGAGTAATGCATGATAGGGATTACTGTCATTAACAATATCTATTACTTCAAAATCAGTAGTAGTGCACACCCCTTCAATGCCCACTGTAATGCCTTATTATCTTCCTAGAGTAACAATCTTTTGTTGATTCGCCATTCTTAGCTAAATATGTGACTATTGCAACTTTGGTTTACCCATTAACTCTCATGTTTGTTTTTCCAGGACATTAGATTCAGATCCTAGATCTAAAATAACTTGGTCCATGCCATATTCTCATATTTGTGCACTAGGACCCATTTCCTTTCGAGTTCTCTTCTGTCTATGTAAATTGTTAACTTCGCACATCTCACTCTACAGTACTTCTTTAGATGCGAAGGAATTTATCAATTCTTGAAGTCCTTCTACAGCTCTTTGATCTCGCAATAATTTCATACAAGTTTGAAGAAAATACTTTAAATTATTTACCTTATATGTTGCATCATGTCCCTATATTGTTAGAGCTTGGCCTTATGTTGAAGATGACACACCGTAGTTATTCTTTTGATTCTGTAGTGCACTAGATGTCGAAGCTCATACGTCCATAAAGCTTCTCTTCACTTCCATAAAGGCTTATTTTTCCTTTTGAATATCAAACACAAGGGCTTTTTTAGTAGTATTTCTAATCCATGTGGCTTTAGCTTCCTTTTTCCATCTACTTTATCATTTCCATTCACAACTCCACTCCTTTTCACAATATTAATGTGAGGTTCATCGGTCCTTGATTTCATAATCATCATCTGAATTTTATCTGTTGGTTGTTGATTTTTATTTTATTTCATTTTTTCCATAAGTATTGGACATTCCTCAATTACATGATCAAATTATTTGCAATACTTACATGTCGTATTAGGATTCTAACAATCTCTTGCAAAGTGACCTGTCTGGCAGCAATTGTAGCAGATAATCTATCCACGAGCTCAAACAACTCAGCCACCTCAACCTCTTCCTTGATAACCACCTCGGCCACTGCGATGTTCATGTTCTTCATCTTGCATTTTATAAGCATCAATACTATGCTCCATCATCAATTCATAAGCTCAACAATTGTTCTCATCATTCCCTACTAATTTGCAGAATTTACAATATAAGTTTCTTAGAGTCTGGACATACTTCTGCAATAGATAGCAATATTCCGCGTGATGTTCACCTCCAGTTTTACATATCTCACACCATAAGCTGGATCTAGGTTTCAAAGGGTCTGGTGCTCATCTAGCCATGTAGTTTCTAAAGAGAGGCCATTGTTATTTAGAACAACCTTCTGCTTTACACTTTGTACACCACACTTACTCTCTGACTTCCTTGCTTTTCTTCGTATCTTCTATCTGCAAAGTCAAATTTTCTAGTTGACTCTGAATCTGTTGCATGCCTTCATTGGTATCCCCTATAGGTGAAAATTATAATTTCATCGCAAGTTCTAAATATTTGGCTTGAGCTTCTATCTTCTATTGCGACAAAGAAAATATTATATGTGGAAGCAGTGCAACTATAAACCATTCTTTATGTTGTTGCGGAGCTATTTTGAAGCTCACCTGATTCAATAATATCTTGAATCTTTGATCAAATTTTGAAACAAACTCAGTAGGCTTTTGTTTGATTTCTTTTAGCTCTATTATACACTGCAACTCAAATTTCGGCTTCTTAAATTATTTTACCAATATTGTTTTAAAGTCTCCAAATGATCCGATATGATTGCTTAAATATGTCATGTACCACATCAATGCTCTATCTTGGAATGCCATGACAAGCTGCACTTTCTTCATATTTTCGTCATAAACTTGCTTCGCTGTCCATACTGCCTCACATAAGAACCATAACTTCTATGGATCCTCTGATCCAATCCCTTTAAATATAGGTAGCTTAATATCATCATCCATAGTTCTTCTAGGGGGAGGGGAGGGGGAGGGGTGGGGGGTTCATAACTGGAGGGAGGTGGCGGGTAGGGGTGGTAGGGGGATAGGGAAAACCAAACTTACCTTGACTATTTCTTTATTCTGGCTTCGGCGAACTTTTAGGATGAAAGGGTGAATACTGTGGAGTTACTTCAGGGTTCTCAGGGTGGTTTTCTTCACTTTCAAATCACTTAAAATAGGGTTGTAGTAAGTTTCTATAAAATTATTTGGATATTGGCCACGAAATCTCTTCCTAGTGTCTATTCTATATCTTTTTCCACTTCACGATGTTATGGATTATTCTTTGGATATTCTCCCAAACATAAATAACTAATAATCTTACTACATTTGTAAAATTCCATTTTCACACAAAAAGCATCTTAATCCAAAGTTTTAGAGATATCAAGAACTTACCTCACAGTCCTTGAAAAGTTTCTATTCTAATTCATTATAGCACACAATTGAGTATACCACAAACTCAGTAATGAATCCTCTAAAGATGCTAACAATCCAAAAATCAACAGCTCTTGAGATCCTATTATCGTTGTTCTTCAGTCGATGTATCATTTCAAGAGTCAACTCCTTACGTTTGTCTCCTTTAAAATAGTCATTTCTCTCGGTCAACCTTGATATCCACTTGTATAGCTCAACATGAAACAAATGAAAATATATTTCGTATTGATCTTTGAAAATATATTTCTCCAACCACCTTTCAGTTGATAGATGAGGGCTTCTTTATTCTTGTTTTCCAAATTCTTGTTCCTTGTGTTCTACTCAATCCTGAATTTCTTTCTTCAACGAATGACACATAAACATATCCCTCAAATAGATCCTAGTCCTGGAAACCAAACCATTTGTTGGCTTAGGTTTCACTGACCCAAGTTTGATTCTTTACTGCACACCAACAAAAACCTCAATCACTAGCCCTTTTAGCAACGACCTGCAAGCAACTCACATTCTCACCTAAAGTGAATATGGGAGGTTGTAGAACTAGGTTTCTGTAGCCTTGAGCAATACTACGATGTGGTAATTTTGTATCTTCTTATGCTTTAACACTTAAACTACTTCGCATTCATGAACTACTTCAAACTTCTATATTACTTCACAGAATTACATTCACCACTTAACATATCATAAACATCCATAAACTTCACATTACTTAAATAAAGTGTAGATAATAAGCAAATCAACATATAAAGACACAAATTTTACCGTGGTTCATCCCAATGTGGGACTACGTCCACAAGAATTGTTTCTTATAATATATAATTTGGTACAACAAATAGTTCTTCACCTGCATACCCAGTTCTAGGTTGTGTCCACACTAAGTTGCAGATGGTATGCACACTAAGCTGTAGACCTAGGCCTCCACGCACTTAGTTGCGGAGCCTTGCCACTTTCTCTGAAGTACAGATCACAAAAATAAAACCATAAACATAGATATGGATCTAATTCCTGATTGATGATAGGATGATTCCTTTCTTCTTTATTATTCAATCCTATATATATTATTACATTGAGGTATTACATCGCTACATTACCATGGACCCAATACCATGGTTTCCAAAATACATGGGACTATGGTCTAAAACCATTCAACTTTTACAATATTAAATATTTTTACAAAAAGGGAGGGGCTTCACCGCGAATCCCTTATATTGCATGGTGAGTTTGTTACACAGTCCTTGTTGTGCTCCTCTATTTTTCTGCATTGTCCACTTCGCACTCTGTGACATCCTTTCTACTGCGCACTCTACCCACAAAATTTGGATTCCTTTCCCAAAATATGGCCAAGTTGGGATGTGCCCAACAATTTACATCATGTATAGGCTTTCTTTTTAAACCCCACTAACTTTATTCCTATGCATACTATCAATTATTGAATCTTTAGCAATGGGAGCTTGGCTTGGAGCTTCTATTTAAGATTAGGATGTCATTACGCAATTCATGTATTTTTAATATGTACATATTTCAATATCATAATCAAGGTACCTAAATGGGTTATTATATCTCCCTCCTTTTGAAGAAAAGCACCAACGTTAGTGCAAACTCATTGCCAAAACTAAACTAAATTTTTTGTCTTATAGCATCCTCCATTTCCATGGTTATTTCATCCCTTCCATAATATTTACATTGGAACTTGACCTCATTGTATTGCACAATTTCATACTATTGTTACATTTCTATTGGGGATGTAAGTGGTATTTGTTTAGAATAATTGATCTTGATCCCCTTGGACCATAGATCGATGACGAATATTGTTAGGACCATGAAAATACATCTTAAGCAAAGAAACATGAAAAACATTATATACTTTAACATTGGATGGTGAGACATGTTTGTATGCACCAAGGCCTAAGGAAACAATCTTGAGAAGCTATGGACACAATCGTAAGCCTACAATATCTTGTTAGATTTCGGGGTTACCTTGAAAGTGTTCCTATATCATACTTTATGGTGCTTCATGTGATGTGGGGTGCAAGGTGTGTGGATAACCCTTGGTTGTTTTGTGATATAAAGACACAATAGAGTTGACTTTCGTGTTGATTGTTAGACCTTGTAGGGAGCATTCTTCCTTGGAGCATTAGAGAGTTATGGAGCTTGGTGACTTCCTAATTTAGTTGACATATGGAATTTAGTTTCTTTCTTGGAGAATGCCTTGCTTTGGAGTAGCTTTCGGCGTCTTAGAGGGTACGTAATTTTTCCCTTAGGTTTCAAATTTTGCCTAAAGGAACATGAAATTTAGGAATAAAAACAACCTGAAATTCTAGTAATTTCACGATTTGTAATTCCATATAAAAAGTACTATGAGCAATTTGTAATTGAACTTCCCATCCCCCAATAAAACCCTAGTGATTTGAATAGAGAGTCATCCATAAGCGAAGGTTTTTGTGATTATTCAAATGTTATTAAGCCTGAGTATTCCATTTAGGTTACTAAAAATCCCAACCTTATAGATTGTTCATGAAATTTAGTTCAAGTGACATTAATATCTCTTTCTCATCACTGAAATACTAATTTGATCTATTAAAGAGTTGGGATGAGCCCAAAATAGGTTTTCTTTTGAGGATCCAATACTAATAAGATATATTGTTTTAGGCTTAGTGTTTTAGCATGGTAAAATGATTTGTAATGGACATATATGGCATAATTATTTCTTATTTTTAGAATGTATTAATGCATCCTTCATGGAAGAAACTTAAATTTTTTTTTCTTTTATTCATATTGTACATGATGTAGAAAGGGAAGTTATGGGTATGTCTCAAGTTGTTTCTCTTGGATTTGTGTCAAGAATTGAAGCGAAGAAATCCTTGGAAGAATTCAACAAGAAAGAAATTTAAAATAAGGAGGGTATTCTATCATCAAAAGCTTCTATCACATCACTAGAATTATCCTTTTCAATAAATATGGGACGTCGTTTTGAAAGGTAATTCTCTCCACGATCATGACTATAAGAATGTGAAGATCTATTTTAGCACGTTGATAGATGACATTGAATGTATAGGAGTTTTCTTTTGTTGTGGATTTTTTCTCAAACAAGATCTTCTATGTGGGTGCCATATCAACTACATAAATCCAGGAAACTAAATGTGTTGAGTTTTTTGGATACTCATATCAAATATTTCAGGTTATACATAAATTAGTAATAAATGCTTTCATATTTATATCCATCCAATATTTCTAATCCAAAATACAAGTGGAATTATGATTTCAAATTCCAAATCCAAGATTTGTTATGCTTGTAACTAACCCTCATATGAAGCAATAGTTGTTTATAAACTTAATTGAAGATGGAAGTCATATTATTTCCATCACAAATATTCTTTTTTTCGAATTAGTTGTATCAATTCCATTTTAACAAAAAAAAACGGTTACATTTGTACCTTCATACGTATATCCTTAGCACATTCAAATATGTATGAAAATAAATTCAAATATAATCTACTTTAATCAAATCTGACTAAGATCTACTCTTAGTATAATGGTTTTGTTCGTAATGTTTCTATGTGAAAAAAAAAATGTTATCTTATTTTTATCTCTAACATCTGAGGAACACTGGTTTTTATTGTTCACTTTGATACATGGCCTATGTACTTTATCATTAGCTCAAGACCCTTCACCATTCTATTAGGATTTGTTAATTGTTGATCCCTTCCATGTTATTTATGAAGGCAAGAACTTATGTTTGTCAATGTCATAAACTCATGCTTAGATAAATGCTTTGACATTGAAGAGAAAGGGGAAGGATTTATTATGGCTTTTAGTTCTAATCTGAATTTAGCTTACATTATGAATTCAGTTACCTATTATTGATTTAACTGGGAGTAATACTCTACTTTAGTTTAATTCTTAGAAATGTTGCTTATGGTAACTTACAACATGTCCTCTATCTAAGAAGCCATGGTATGAGGGATGTTTCTATGTTGTCAAAATAACCAAAGAATTTCATCTAGCCTCATCCACACTCATTCCAGGGTGGGTGAGAAGGGGAGTTGAACTTCTAGTGTGATTCAACAATCCAATTTAGAATTTTCATATTCTAAGCATTTGATGATTCAACTTCTTGTGACCCTTCTTTACGATTGGGATCTTGGGTTCCTTTAATGTAATTTTTCTTGGATTCCCATCAACTAAGTTGAAGAAAACAATTTTCAATCATTGTAATTGACATGTGAATTTTGAAATGATCCATCATGTTTGAAGTATTCTTCTACATAATGCCATCTTCGAAAGATGATAGATACATGGTACTGGTGGAAGGTAATGTCACTTAGTAAGCACAATAAAGGTAAACCTTTCTTATATGGAAAGGGTTCCATATTTCATTTGGAAGAACTCCTTAAGAGACAATATCATGGGTGTGAGACCAAAGCATTTTTGGTAGTATGCTTTATAAGTTATGAATGTCAAACTCATAATTCCTACGTTATTTTTCCACCTTGGTTTAATTTACCTAGATAATCAAGTGGATCCCAAGGAATAACATGTTTTACTAAAGTTGAAATAATTTCCAAACAATGTTTGTGAGGAATGCATTTAGATTGTTAACATGTAAGTTGTTTGGACCAAGCCTAAACAATTATCTGGCGATGTTCAAACTTCAAAGCAAGGAATACATTAGAAGTGAATAGCCAAATGATTTATCACTTATGTGCCATGGCTTCTATCAATTGAAAAGGATAACGCTGGTGATATGATAGAAGCCCATATTTATTGCTACATATTTATTGTTGGACTTCACCAACATTATCCTTTTCAACACATATTTCATGAATTCTATCATCAACTATTTTATCAATTTAAACACCATTTAGAACAATTGAACTGATTTGTTCTTGGATAGAAAACATTTCTTCTCATTTTCTATAAGTATTGTAAATAAGGGGAGAGAGATAAGTACTTAAACATATGAGGTGAGATCGTAGAGTTTTTTTGAGGTGAGAATGCAGTTTATTTTACATGTCATTAACATTGTTTGGAAGCCCAATTTGTTGCATACAACCAAGCTTCCAAAGAAAATGTCGCCTTAACCCACCTTTGGTTTTGATTTCTCTTATCCGAAGGAATCTTCTTATTATACTTATCAATTTGTCACTTTTATCAAGCCAAAAGTAACTCCCTTGGGATATGCTCACATCAGTTTGTGCTAGAAAACAAAGATTTTTTTGGTCTCCCTTCTATGAAAAGAATTTTCCTTTTACAACATATACACCTTGTATTCTCTTTGAAATGTCCTTCGCCTACTTCGAGTTTTCAAAACTAGAAGGGGGTCTCTCAAATCACATTATGGTTTTCATTGTCCGGGTCCACATATCTTTCCCCTCTATTTCAAATATATATATATATATATATATATATATATATATATATATATATATATATATATATATATATATATATATATATATATATATATATATGTATGTATGTATGTATATTCAAAGAATGAAAAAACCCCGAAAACATTACACCTTTTGGTGCAAATGATACTATATGATTGTGTACAAGCCCAAATAAACTCCACAATGAAACAAAACAATGAAGGAGAGGCATATTAATGGTAAAATTACTTATTTATACATGTGCAATCTAGGTACGAGACAGTTGTGTCTCGGTAACTTATTAATCACAAAAACGGAATATAGAACTAATTACATATTATATAATATACAATAAGAATGCCAAAGGATTAATTAACATTCTCCGTTTAATCTGAAGGGACATCTAACATGTTGAGTAACATTCTGAACTTTTCAAACTTTTCACATCATAGTGGCTTTGTAAATATGTATGTGATCTGCTCTTAAGTAGGAAAATGTGTGAGATGAATAATTTTGGCCTCTACATAATGTCGAATTAATTGATATTTGGTGTTAATATGCTTTCTTCGATCATGAAACTTAGGATTCTTGGCTAACTGAATTGCAGAAGAGTTGTCAATGAGTAGTGGAGCTGAAGCCTTTTGTTTCTCTTGCAAATATTCAAGTATTTTGCGAAGCCACATGATATCTTTTGTAGCTTGAGCTGCTACAACATATTTGGCTTCAGGGGTATAATCAGTAGGAACATATTGCTTTTATGATCTCCAACTAATTTTTGTTGATCGAAGACTCATTAAATAACCAGAAGTAGAGACTCCATTCTCCTTGTCTCCATCAAAATCAAAATCTAAATAGTCAGTGTGATGGAAATCTACAACTTTGGAATATTTGATGCCATATGTTCAAGTTCCTTTCAAATACTTGAGCACTCTCTTTGTTGCATTTCAATGACCTTCACATGGCTTATGCATGAACCTGGAAAGTATCCCTACAACAAAAGCTATATCAAGTCGAGTAGTAGTTAGAAAATTCAAACTTCCAATAAGTTGCTTGTACTTTTTTGGATATTCAAACATACTTCCTTCATTGGAAGTAAGCTTCAAATTCTTCTCCATAGGAGTAGCAACAGGATTACAATCCTACATCCCAAATCTTTCCAATAGCTGTCCAATATACGTTTTCTAAGAAATGAAAATATATTTGGGTTTCTAATCAACTTCAATACCTAAATAATAATGTAACGAACCCAAATTTGTCATGTCAAAAACTTTCAATAATTATCTTTTAATGAACATTATATAGTCATCATTGTTTCTTGTGATCATCAAATCATCTACATACACAACCATATATACAACTGACTTTCCAACTTTCTTAACAAAAAGAGTTGCATTATCTAGATCAAATAACTTATAATTCAACTTGAGAAGGTGTTCAATTAATTTTTCGTACCATGCACGAGATGCTTTTTTCATTCCATATAAAACCTTAGCCAATATGCATACATTTTCCTCTTTGTTGCTAACAGAAAAACCTTCAGGAAAAAACATATAAACATCCTCCTTCAAATCGCTATTCAAAAAATTTGTTTTAACATCTATATGGTGTATCTTCCAGCTATTCTAAGCTACAATAGAAAAAAAAAAGTTCTAATTGTGCCCCATTTTGTTGTAGGAGCAAATTTCTCTTTGTTGTCAACACCTTCCTTCTGAGTGTAGCCTTTTGCTACAAGTCTTGCCTTTTATTTATCAAGCGAACCATCTACTTTGTATTTGATCTTATACACCCATTTGCAACCAATGGGTTTGATACCTCCAGGAGGATCCACTAACCTTCAAGTTCCATTCTTAATAAGTGCATCATATTCCTTTTGCATTGCATCCTTCCATTCATCACAATTAGCGGCTTCTTCCAAATAATTACATTCACTAATTATACAATGATTGAATTGACAATCATGAGAAACATTATCTGAATCATCTTTAGAAGACATTCTGGTTTCAAAATTTTCATACTTGCTTGGAACTTTTTGAGCACGTGTAGATATTCGTAAAGGTTGCTGAAGTGGATGTGATGGTTGCTCATCTTGAAAAATAGGCTCAAGAACAAACTCTTAAATAGCAATTTCTAGTCTTCAAGAAAAATTACTATTATCCAAAATTTCTTCAACAATAACATTATCATGAGTCAAAGATGCAAGAACCACACACTGGTCCAGAATGGGAACCCCCCCTTCAGTGTGTGTAACAACATTATCAGATTCAAAATAGAACTTCTTAGATGAAAATTTCTCCAAATGAGTCAATTGCTTGTCAACAGTGGAATTACTTTTATCTGATTCAAGGAAAAGAAAATCTCTGGAAAGAATGAAATTCTTGTTCTCCTCAGCATACAATCTATAAGCTTTGGAAGTAGCAGAATATCCCAAAAAAATACATTTGCGACTCCTAGCACCCAACTTTTTGTGTTGATGTCTAGGAATTAATGCATAACATAGAGAACCCAAGACTCTAAAATGTTGAATAGCAGGAAGATGATTATACCACATTTCATAAGAAGATTTTATATTGATGATAGAATAAGGACAATGCTTGTGAATTTAAGTTGCACAAAGAACTGCTTCTTCCCAAAACATCAACTTAACATTCTTAAAGAACATCATAGATCTAACCATATTAAGCAAAGTTCTATTCATACGTTCCACCACACTATTCTGTTGGTAGTCTCATGTTTGATTCCATTTTCCTTCAAGTATTCTTCAAAAACATGAGAAGTGTACTCGCCACCATTATCAGTTATGAGAATGACTATATTCTGTTAAGTTTCATACCACATTTCATAAGGAGATTTATTATTGATGACAGAAGAAGGACAACGATTGCAAATATAAGTTGCACAAAGCACTGCTTCTTCCAAAAAAATCAACATAACATTCTTAAAGAACAACATAGATCTAACCATATTAAGCAAAGTTCTATTTATACGTTCTGCGACGCCATTCTGTTGTGGATTATAAGGTATGGTAGTCTGATGTTTGATTCCATTATCCTTCAAATATTTTTCAAAAGCATGATAAGTGTACTTGCCACCATTATCAATTCTGCGAATGCCTATATTCTGTTGAGTTTCATTTTTAATCGTCAAATGAAAAATTTAAAAACATCAAACACTTGTGACTTATTTTTCAACAAATAAACCACACACATTCTCGAGTAATCATCAATAAATGTCAACACATATTTATTTCCATTTACAGTTGCAACATGCATAGGTCCACATAAATCTGAATGTATGAGACCTAATTTTCGTGAATATCTGAAAGAAGAACTATGAAAATATTTTTTACAATGCCTTCCTATAATACAAGCATCACAAGGTATAATATTTCTTGGAACTGTCGAAAGACCTTTAATACCTTGCTTTTTCATAATTATGATGCTTCCATAATTTATGTGACCAAATCGAGCATGCCACAACAAGCAAGGGGACATGATATCACTTTGTTGCACCAAAAGAACAAAACTTTCACAAGAATTAGTAGATGAATTATCATCTAATTTTAGAAGTGTACCTTCTTACACACCAGTCATAACAACTGCATGATCAGATGCACTTCTCATCTCAGTGATGCCATCAAATATATGAATAGAATGCCCCTGCTGTTGAATCTGGATAAGAGACATCAAATTTCGTTGAAATTGTGGAATATAAAGTACATCTTGTAGAACATAATCTGCAAAATTTAGTATCTTCAAATGAATAGACCCAATGCCAAATGGTTTAATTTGAGACTTATCAACAAAGTAAATAACACCATCAATATCATCATTGAATGTTTCAAAAAAACTCACCTAAATGCCATATGACAAGTGGCTTCTGAATCCAAAATCCAACTATCTCTCCATGAAGAAAATGCAGTGTTGAAAACATCATTCATATTAAAATTACAGTGAGCAACAATGTAATGTGTAGACTCTGATGATTTTCCCTTAACTGGTGGTGGTTGATCTTTCTTTTCATTTAATTGGCCTCTCCTTTCACTGACTTTATCCCAATGGATTTTATAGTTAGTAGAAGTATGACCAATTTTACCACATCTGAAACATTTGACAGTTGGTCTATCATTAAAATTCCTTTGTTGTCCTTCTCCCTCATTATTTTTGCCCCCCGTGCCTCTACAATTTCTCCTACCCCGACCTCTACTATTTTTTTCACCTCTAGAATTTTCAGCATGAGACTTCTGATCCTTTTGTGCAAGGCACAAATTTTCCACATTAGAGTTAGGTGGGGTCTCTTTCTTCCCAAAGGATTTTTCTCTCTCAGCTATTTTTCTTACTAGTTTATCAAATGTAATGTCTTTTAGTTTTCCCACCAGCTTGGAGAGATTCCAAATAGTTTGAATAGAGAGGGTGAAGGACTTTTATAAAAGTTGTAAGTTGTAAATCTACTTTAATTCTAGTGGCTTATATATCATGAAAAATGGCTTTTATTTCAGAGGCACTCTTCAAAGGATCATTATCCTTCATCTCCAAATTAAACAAATTTAACAATAACTGAATAATTTCAAGTTCTCAGTGTGGATCATACAATTATTTCAACTTCTTTAGTGCTTTGAATGTAGTACCACAAGAAACAATATATATATGTTTACCTCTTCTGTCACCGATGCAGTGATTAATGCATATGCCTTGTTCTCTTTTGTCTCCCAAATTGCATGTTGCTTCTCATTATCAGCCTCTCGTGCAATTTCTTTTCCATCGTTATCCTTCTTGCCTTGACAGACTTCCCACAAATCGTTAAAAACAATGGCACTTTTTAGCTTTCTAAACCACTCTTGATAATTTTCCTTTCCACTAAGAACAACTCCAACTATGGAAACTATTGAAGTCATAATTGTTATGTAACCAAGTATTCTTCAAATCCTTTCAAATTCAAAATATATGCAATACTTCTAAAAAGATATAAATTTGTTTCTCCTCTTGTTTCAAACAAAGTTCGCTTTGTGATTTAATGATAAGTTTCAAAAATAACCTAACAAAGAGCTAGGTTCAAATTTTGTTACGGCCTCTTAAAAAAATATGTATTTCAAAACACCATAAAATTTACCATTCTTCAATTAAAAATTTAATTCAAACCACCAAAAATATACATGATCGCCATAAAATATTGACCACTCTTCAATTAAAATTTTTCAATTAAAAATTATTGTAAATATAAATACTTCATTTTAAGTATCCTTCAGAAATTTGTTTGTTGCGGTAAATATAAATACTATCCTTCAGAAATTTCAATGTAAGTAAACTCCCGTTTGATGTAATAAATGCAAATAAAGCCTCCCAAAATTAAAACTATCCTTTAGAAATTTTAATGTCATTAAACTCATGTTTACTACGGTAAATGCAAATACTATCTTTAAAAGTATTATCTTTAAGAAATTTCACTGTAAGTAAACTCCCGTTTGATGTAATAAATGCAAATAAAACCTCCCAAAATTAAAATAACAAGCAGTCATTAGATGCATGGAACTTAGACTATTGGTACTGGACTTATATTGGAAAATTGTATTCTAACTTCCAAGGATATATTAAAAAAAATATTTATGCCACTCAATTTCTCCAATCATCTTTCATTATGACTGAAAGATATGAAACTTACAGAGAGTCAATAGTTTGGCATCCCAAAATCAATAGTTTGGGCATCCCACTCCATTGTTCCACTAGATTAACCTTCTACTGCACTCTATCTTCACAATCTTCACACTCCGCGTATCCTTTACGCCATAGACTTCAAATACATGGATTTTATGAATAACTCAACCAAGTCTCTAATACCATTGTACGAACACAAATAAACTCCATAATGAAAAAATGTCATATTAATGATAAAATTACTTATTTATACATGTGCAATCTAGGTACGAGACAGTTATATCTCCGTAGCTTATTAACCATAAAAACGGAATCGAGAACTAATTACATATTATATAATATACCACGGAAAATTAATTAACAGATTATATTCCAATTTAAAGTAGATTTTGTTCATAAAATATCTACACTCCATCTCTAATACAATGGTTCCTTAACGAAATTTGAGTCCCACTTGCAATTTCATTGCACCTTCCTTTCGTCCATGAAGAAATAAAAAGAAGATGATTTGGAATCATTTGATTGTTACGCGTACGACTGAGCATTGCACTTATCTACGCAAACACATTTAAGGAAAAAAACAATATGCATCTAAGATCGGTACACAGTAAAATTTATATATTATAGATATCAATTATTATAATGTTATAATAACATATTAAATTTTTAGGTTAGAGATTCCATTGATGTATGAGATTTTTTGGGCAAAATAAAAGATATATTTTTATTTTAAAATTGGGCAAAATAAAAGATATATTTTTATTTTAAAATTTAAGTTAGAGATTTTATTAACCTATAAAAAAATAGGTAAAATAAAAAATATACTTTTATCTATTTATTTTGAAATTATATATACTCTATTATATATATAGATAATTAAAAAATCATATGAAAATAAATTAATTATTAAAATGTTCTAAATATCTGTTTTTAACTATAATATTTATTAAATCCTATAACATTTATTAAATCCCAAAAAATTATAGTATAGACGACTCCTTAATTTTAATAGTCAAATAAGCATATAAAAGTAAATCTTTTATCTGAACTTGAAGCTGAACTTGTAATTGTGCTCATTTGGATTCTGGTTCGGTTAATTATAGCTCAAGTTCAAGTTCAAGTTCGAAGATTACAGGGCTGGTTCCGTTAATTTTTCAACCACATTCTTCCCAAATCTGGAAAAATATATAGATTTTAATGCATCACCAAGCCGCTGCAAGCCTATAAAGGTGCTCCTCAACCTTGCGAAGTAATAACAAATATTATTTAACTTTGGATTTATTTTTTTTGGGTGGGAGTAAACCTAGTATTGGGTAGAGGGAAGGATCATCAATGAGGAATAATAAGTCATTGTTGACATACACCATAATAAATAAATAATGTCTACGCTAATGAAAAAGTGAGCAATTAACTATAATAAATTTTACTTTTACATATGTTTAATCTTTTTAATTTAATAAACTATATCATATTAAATTAAGTGCAAAATTAATTAGTTTTTAAATTTTTATTTTTAATTTAATAAATTATATCATGTTAAATTAAGAGCAAAATTAATTAGTTTTTTAAATTTTTATTTTTAATTTAATAGGATACATATTTACTTTTAATTTAATATTTAATAAATTATATCATTAAATTAAATACAAAATTTATTAGTTTTTAAGTATTTTTTTTATATGTATTTTTATTGTGAGGTTTTTCTTATGGATGTTGTAGAGATTTATAGTTTGTTACTATAAAGAGATTTGGATGAAGATGCACTAGACAGTGTAGAGATTTATTTTCCGTCGTTGTAGACATTTGGATGACGTTGGATAACGACGTCGGAGTTGGGGAGACTTTAGAGAGATGCTTTTGAAAAATTAACAACAAAGACATTTACAAGTTCAAAGAAGGAAGTCGATAATGTTGATTTATACAAGGAAAAGATTGAGAATGTTGATTCATTCATGGAAAAGATCATATGAATCTTTGATTCTCCCAAAGAGAAAGCAAAGAAGATTGGGAACAACTTTTCTAAAGGCGCTTCCAACAAAGAGAGCTCAGAGCACATGATAGATGACATCTATGGTTCTACCAAGGGAAAAAATTATGATGTCAAGGAAAAGATGAAAGAGGGGGAGAGAAAGCCTTGAAAACTACAAGTGAGACTTATGACTTTTCCAACCAATCCATGAAGAGGGTAGGAGATTATGTGTAGCTAACTGCAGAGGTTGCCAAGGGAAGTTTTAGGGTTAAAGCACATGAACAAGAGCAACAAGTGGGTCTGAAATTAAATGTCAGAGAGGTTGACATCTTATAAAAGTTCTAAGAAGTTGTTGATGAGGTTTATTGCTTGTCTCTATAACTACAGGAAGCAGCCAAGAAATTGGAAAAACAAGTTCTTCCTATATTAAGCACAGATGCCCCTAAGGACGTTGCAAGGGCTCGAACTATGAACCTTGTGAAGGGTAGTGTTGCTAATCTCATTACAGCTATAGGTGAATTCTCCAAGGGCTTTTATAACATATAGCCTTCCAAGTTCTGTCAATGGGGTTCAAAGGAGGTGCTTATGACTGGATTACAACTGGTACATTTGTTAGCCTTTGTGACGATGTATGGGAGTTCAATTTGGGTAAATTTTATTAGGGATCATGTGTTGGCCAAAGCCACTCCCAAGTAGAAATTTGGGTGTATACGAACTAAGCTGTATCCTGTGTATTTCAATACTCTGGCATGTGGGTTGGCAATTTTCTTGTTAACACACTCGATTGTGCATCCATGGCAGTCCCCCATAAAGGTTGAGTGATGAGAAGATTATAACCTTATCTTCTCTCTTTTTCTCACCCTTGTCAACATGTTCTACTTCAAACCTTGGGCAACCAAGGTTTTATAGAGGTACTCTTCTTTTGTGTGAGATGTTCTCTAGTGTAAGACATTATTCTTATCTATAAGTAAACGTTGAGTTGATTTCAAGCTAACAGAATTTCAGACCTCGCCATGATTTTGTCACGATTTCAATACTACCTTCTTTTGTACCAAGTTCTCCCTACCTAAGGTTAGAAGGGAAAATCTTCTTCCATATTTTGTTGTTTAATTTATTTTATCCTTGCCATAATATCTTTATTACCTTCTTTTACACAAACTTTCCATCGCCTATGGCTCATCTTGCAAATATTTTTATTCAATTATTCAATTTCCTACTCGCATTTTTCTTCCTTGGTTCATTTCAATCATGGAACCAACATTTGCTTACCAATTCAAAGGTTCTCGGATAGTTTACCAATCATTTTTTCTTGCAAAGCATGTGAAATGCCTAAGACAACATTCTGACAAGGTGGTTACAAATAGTTTATAATTTTCATTGATTAGCACAAAGCATT
This sequence comes from Pinus tabuliformis, assembly GCA_031772625.1. NCBI lineage: Eukaryota > Viridiplantae > Streptophyta > Pinopsida > Pinales > Pinaceae > Pinus > Pinus tabuliformis. The sequence goes on along the minus strand of CM062819.1, from coordinate 804,013,824 downwards.
TCAGGAGATAATCCATTCTGAGTGTTGAAATATGTAACTAGGTTCGGTCTTCATAATGACAAATGTAATCATGATTTTCTCATTTAATATATTTATTATTGATGACCTTGAGGCATGGGTATTTTTCTCAAGGAAATTTATTCTTAGGTCAAGCTCCCACTGTGAGCTCTTAGGGATTGTCATTTCAGTCTACAAGTCATTAAGGTCATTGTCATGTATAAAAGACACATTTGGGCATGTCACATATTGTAAGAAAAAATTATTTGAGTCATAGTCAAGTCAAGAGACCCTCCAAGACCTTTTCAATGTGCTACAACCAAGTCATCCTCTCAAAAGATTATGTCAGCCTAGAGATGAAGTCACGTCGGCCTCAAAGCATGGGAGAGAAGCATATATATATAGGAGAACTCGACCTCACTCAAGACATCATTCAGCAACCAAGAAAATCAAGGATAGAAGTGTGAATAGGAAGTCTCTTGGATAAGCAAAGAAGAAGAGAGAAAAAATTGAATAGTTTTGGATCTGTTTTGGGTCATTTTTTGTTCACACGTGTGAGAATACTAGGGCTTATCTCACTACAACAAATCCAAATTAAATTCATCTCAAAAGGAGCCAAAACAAGACAAGGAAACAATTTATCTTGAAGGTCGAAGTCACAAAGTAGCTAGCTCAAGCCAAGTAAAGGAAAAGGAGGGCTAAAGTAGCCCAAATTTTTCACATGTGGGAAAAGTACAGTCAAGTGAAAAAGGTCAAGAATTTTAGGAAGGAAGGCCAAAAAATTTAGACTAGGGTTGCAAGGTAGAGGAGTAAGGACAAAGCATAGATTGTAGCAATATCAACCAAAATTTTACTTTGACTTGAAGCAAGGATTGACTTGGCCTTGGAGGGGTTGTTGGTCAAGGGTCTAGGTCTTGGAATTCATCAATTGAAGATTCTATAAGAAGAATAATTCTTGTGGGTTTTCCTCTCAAGTTTGGGGAGGTTTTGGCCCTAGATGATCACCTATATCTTGATTCTTTTGTCTTATTGTTATTTATGATTTGACAGTTGTTTGATGATATAGAACACTAATAATAAACGAAAGAAATAATAAGATAACTAAGTGAAGTAAAAATATGTCACATGAAGTTATCAAGTAAGAGAAATCATCTACTTTGTTGCCCCTCAAATTCTCAACATGGTATCAAAGCTAAGGTGACAAGTCAAGTAAGGTAGCTCAATAAAGGACATTCAATGACAAAAGTTCTATAATATTATCAATGGAATCAAAAAAACAAGAATATCCTATCATCTCCAAGACATTTCAAGGTTAATGATTACATGACCATCTTGAAGAAAGGCAATAGAAGAAGGCCTACAAACCCTAGTTCTTTCAAAGAAGGATTGAACACTTAAAAGAATTATTGGGAACCTCGCTAAATCATCAACAAGAAGACCTTAATCACCTCCAGGAAAGGAAGGACTTTGAAGCATCTAGAATTTTACAAGGGAAACATGAGAAGGCATTGTCATCATCATCAACGAGCCAAGATAATCTCCTTCTCTTTGAAGGATCACTTTTGAAGACATATTTTATCATTATCATCAAAATCAAAATCAAGAAGGAAACATATTAGAGATATTGTCATCAAAGAACATATTCTCAAGTAATTATCTTTAATTTCCACATATGAATCTATCAAAATGTCTTTTTGAAAGGAAAGTAACAAGTTGGTTAGGGCTTCAAACTTTCTTGCATGGAAGAAAAGGACAAACCTTAACCTCATAGAAAATGAAGTTATGGAACATCTTAAGGGCTCAATCACTAAACCACCAAAGGAAGAAGCTCAAGCTCATACAAAATTAATGAAAGGAGAATTAAGGTCTCAAATGATTCTCATAGAATCCATTAATGATCCCCTCATTCCCTATGTATCAAAATTAGAAACATATATATATATATATATATGAAAAACTTGTAGAATTGTTCTTTGTAAGCACTGCAGGAGGAGTGATCTCGTTAAGACAAAAAGTATACAAGATGAAGATATCAAAAGAAGGAATAGCCCCATACTTTATGAGGCTGTCTGAAATAAGGGAGTAACTACAAGCATTGGGAGAGATAATGTTTGACAAGGAAATGACTATTATAGTGCTTAATGCACTACCAAAGGGAATGGGGTAACTTTACATCAAGCACATTGGTTTTGGGCACTAAGTTGTTCGTAAGGAATCAACTCAATCCTCTCTCCATTAATCTATCAACCTGAGGTTCGTCTTTTTATTTCAAGGTTGTCAGCACAATCTATGGAGGGATAACACTTTAAATTACAGGAGCATGTGCAAGACTACTACAAAACATAAGCTAAAGAAGAATGCTTGCATAAAATAATAAATATTATCAAAATATAACAGGTGTAAATTGCTTATACGGAAATCATAAATTATCTCGAAAGCCGATGTTAAGTTCTATCAAACGACTATTCTTATTAGAAATCAAAGCTTCAGAATATATAATGATTTTAAAAGGGAATTTACTAGTTAATACAAGTACTCGGAAATGCTAACAATAAATGGGAAATCACTCTATTACGAGGTAATTCTATAGCTTCACACAACTAGATCATTACACAGGAAAAACTCATTAAACTGCATAATAACCCTTAAGCATGCATATAGATAAATCACACAACTAATCAGCAAATTTAGGAATTTGCACAATACAGTCATAAATCTCACAGCTTACACAAAGCACAACAATCATTCAGTGCAGAAAGGTACAATTAATAATTCTATGGAAATCATTCAACGCTGAAAGGAACAATTAATAATAATACAAGGAAGATAGCAATCGTTCTAGCGACTAAGCCCAAGCTCCTCGGAAGTAACTTCCTTAGAAAACTCAATATAACATATTAAAGCAGAATCCTATGAGTTTTCATTAATGTCAAAATGAGTTACAAAAAAGTCTGTAGAACCTTGAAGTAGTTATGTTGTTCACATTTTATAGTGAATGAAAAGTAATAATCATCTTCCCGTCTTTTTTACTGATATATATATATATCTATATATATATATATATATATATATATATATATATATATATATATATATATATATATATATATATATAGATATATATATATATATATATATATATATATATATATATATATATATATATATATATAGATATATATATATATATATATATATATATATATATATATATATCTATATATATATATATATATATATATATATATATATATATATATATATATATATATATTACAATGTAATTTTTATGATGGATCTATCCTGAGAATCAGAAGATTCGCGGGATTGCACATTAAACCATAAAATCTTTCAAAATGGTGAATGATATCTTTTCTTTGACTATTTTACGCAAGTAGGTACAAATCTTCAATTACCATGCCAAAATTAGGCCAACACCTATCTGTGCTTGAGGTTTCTTCAACAATCCACGGGAACAATAGTTGTCCAATAGACCTTTATGTACATAAATTAGATTAGATTATAGCTTTATGATATCTTAAATATCTAAATTAACTAAGTTACTATTAACTACTCTTCTAGTACTTCTAACTCTCGAATTATCATAAACTAAAGGTAAAAAGATTAAAACATAGATTATTAACTAATTAAAATAAAGGAAAGAAATATACCATTTCTATGGTCCAACACTTGGGATGAAGGAAGCTACTCCATTCAATGAACCATGGCCACTATGAAAAATTGAAGAAACCAGGTCGAAGGTAAAAATTGATGTAAGATTAAATGAGAAAACTCAAGCATATGTTTCCATGGCAAAGAGAAAGGAAAGTTTGGGAAATTTGGTCCTCAAAAAATGAAGAAGAATATGGAAAAGGTTCAATGCTAGGGATGTCAAGAATATGGAAACCTAAAGAGAGATTGTCCCAAACTCAATAAGGACAACAAAAAAGGAGGAAGATAAGAAGCCCATGTCACCAAAGAATTGGAATAAACTAAAAAGAATAAATCCAAGAAGGAAGAAGTAAAAAATCTCTACTATGATTGCAATAAGTCTTCTCCACCTAGTTCTTTTCAGTGTTTGTAGAATGTGGCTATCACGATAGGAATCATTAGAAGCATGATAGGATGCATAATTTTAGGATATGCAATCATAGGAGCATATGACTAAAGAAAGGGCTCAAGGAATCATCATAAGAAGCTTCAAATATAACTGAAGTAGAATTCTATGACAGTCATTATTATAATAAAGTAGCTCTTGTTAACCTCATTAAAAGCATAAGTAGCACTTATGTGTAAAAGGAAGTCATCTAGTATAGAGCTCATCATATATAATTGGAAAGGAGCATTTGTAGGGTGAGGATAATCAATATCCTCAATTGGAATCTTCATTAAAAGGTTCATCTCTTGGAAGAAGCAAGTGTCTAGCTAAGAATGCCACCTTGGATGGGATTCACTATTTAGAATGATGGTATGATGACAAAAGAATGCAGCATGTCAAAGATGATTGAAGCACTCTCAATCAAGGTCAGGAAGTTGCTAAAGGAAGTCTAGATGACCAAAGAATAAAAGAGGTATGTATGAATATGTTGAATGAGTCAATTCATGTCATTATATAGTTGCAAATAGTAAGGATGCATGCTCTACCTCATGAGCATGATCTAGGGAAAAGGATATCTTTCATTAAAAGGATGCATGAAAGCACAGTTCACATACTAACTAGATGAAATCAACATAAAATTTCCTAATATGGAATATGAGGTGATTGACAAAGATGAAGGAACTATGATTGGAAGTTCCTGGGAATTAATATGTGAATAAAGAGAAAAGAAGATATTTTTAAAGATGCAACTATGGAAAAAGGAAAAAAACATCCAATGACTGGAAGAATTGACTATGATATATCCATGGAAAAGATATGAATCCTTTAATGTAGTCTGAAAATAATGGAAACCCTTGACATTGAATATATTGGAGATGTGTTAAAATGTGTGTGTGTGTGTGTGTAGGATGCCAATGTTACAACAAGAAGATGTCATGATGAAGGGCCATCAGAAAAGGTAATTTTGATTTGATTTTCATTCTAATTTTTGAATAATATGTGGATGGGCTAATATAGGCATACCTAGAGAGAAGTGTGGAGTTCATCTAAAACTAATACTCATGTGGAAGGATGAAAAATCCTGAAGAAGGCATAATCTCAAAAAAGGTATTTGTATGAGGAAATGCCATATATGGTCCAATGGATCACTCTTTGATGAAAGGAAGGATGACATGACTACACTAATTTAGGAAGGAAAGTGATAAATGGTTGATGCTCTACATAGAAGTCCCAAAGATGAAGCCTCCATAATATTAAAAAATGAAAATCATGACATCAAATGGAGGAGCACTACAAGAAGATGAAGATCCAATGATCTCCACCATTCAAGTAAGAATTATTGCTGGAAACAAGTCCCTAGTTAAGAGGGAGCCTTGAAGCAAGTTTCTGACTAAGAAGAAGCTTGGAAGCAAGTCCATAAGGAAAGAGGGGGCTTGAAAAATTCCCTAATTAAGAGGGATCTTGGGTACATTCCTTTTATAGGAATGGGTACATTCCTTCATAGGAGGTGGTATATCCTCCCTAGTTCAGAGGGAGAGATAAACACATCGTTCTTGTATTCACTTTGGAAGAAAGAATGGAGGATTGAGTAAGAATCTGGCATACAATACTCTTTTAAGATGTGGTAGGGAATCCAAGATAAGAGTATTCATAGAGTACCGGTATTCTTTCAGGACTAGGAATACAAGATAAGAATAATCTTGGAAGGACATACCCTGTGAACACCAGGGTGGGTTGTGTTCCTTGAGAGACAATGATGAAGGTGTATATAAATCATTTGTCTCACCAGAATTGCACTTTGATCTTGTAGAGAGATAGAGTTGTTATTCAAGGCCTTTCTATGTGAAAATGCTAGATAACTTGATGCTAAACAGATAGGCTACCAATTTGAATCTTCTTATTATAATTCATGAATACCTCCCTAGTTAAGAGGGAGTGTTGAAATATGTAACTAGGTTAAATCCTCATAATGACAAATGTAATCATGATTTTATGTATTTAATGAAATGAGAAAAATAAACTTATTATTGTTGACCTTAACGGATGGGATTCATGCTCAAGGAATTTTATTTTTAAGTCAAGCTCCCATTGTGAGATCTTAGGGATTTTCATTTGAGTCTACAAGTAATTAAGGGCATTTTCGTGTAGAAAAGACCCATTTGGGCATGTTACATATTGTAAAAAAAATATTTGAGCCAAAGTCAAGTTAAGGGACCCTCCAAGGCCTTGTTAATGTGCTACAATCAAACCAACCTATCAAAATATCATGTCAGCTTAGAGATCAAGTCAAGTCAGCCTTAAAGCATAGGAGAGAAGCCTATATATAGGAGAACTCAACCTCACTCAATATACCATTCACCAACCAAGAAAATCAAGGAAAAAAGTGCAAATAGGAAGTCTCTTGGATAATCGAAGAAGGAGAGAGCAAAGACCGAATAGTTTTGGATCTATTTTGGCCATTTTCCATTCACACATCTGAGGATACTAGGGCTTATATAACTGTAGAAAATCCGAAGTACAGTCATCTCAAAGGAGCCAAAACAAGATAAGGAAAGAATCTATCTTGAAGGTTGAAGTCACAAGGAAGCTAGCTCAAGCCAAGTGAAGGAGAAGGAGGTCTAAAATAGCCCTAATTTTGTCACACATGGGAAAAGTGTAGTCAAATATAGCAGGGTGAGAATTATAGGAAGGAAGGCCAAAAATCTTAGATTATGGTTGTAGGGCCGAGGGGTAAGGACAAAGGAGAGACTGCAGCAATATCAATCAAAATTTGACTTTGACTAGAAGAAAATATTCACTTGATCTTAGAGGCGTTATTGGTCAAGGGTCTACGTCTTGGAATTCTCCAATTGAATATTCTATAAGAAGAATAATTCTTGTAGGTTTTCCTCTCAAGTTTGGAGATGTTTTTCCCCTGAATGATCGCCTATTTATTGTGTGCTTTGTCTCATTGTTATTTATGATTTGAAAGTTGTTTTGTGACAGATAACACTAATAATCATGGAAACTTTTAGGGGCTAATATTCGCAAGTGGGCTAATTTTTCATGTTTTTTCCTAAAAAAGATTTTCCAATTACCATTTTTCCTAAAAATTATTTGCCCAAATTTTATATGATACAATTATTTTACCATAAAAATCGCAATTAATTTATAGAGACTATATATAAAATCATTATAAATTTGAATATCCTTAGAAGAATATCACCAAACACATTACATTTCACATATTGGGAACTAGTAAGATTCGCCAAGGTTTATAAACATTAAGATAAATATCCATCCTTAAAATTTTCCTTGCTAATAATAAACAAAATAAATAAGAAGCTAACTAAGTGAAGTAAAAATATGTTACAAGTATTTATCAAGCAAGGGAAATCATCTACTTTTCTACACCTCAATTTTCTCAACATTGAGAACGTGGTTAAAAATATTTATAATTTCCATTAATTAGCACAAAGAATTTGTGGAGATAGTCCATTCTAGTTTATGAGTCTCAATATTGCAACAAGAATGTTGCAACTCCCAAGGCTACCAACTTTAATTATCAACCTTGGGTTTGTACAAACTTAAGATGTATCAGCACTATATGTGAAACATACAATGTGTCTTTCCTTTGTTGTCATGATGTAATGGAGTGAATGTAAGTAAATCAAATCCTAAAATAATTTCATAAAAGGAAATTTTACTAATTAGAGAAAATGAAATGCTCGAAATGGAAACCTTAACTTATTGCAAGAAAGAAATTACAAGGAAAGAAACCTATTCTAATTGCATAAATTAAAGATCATGAACTAAGGTTCAACCATTATATTTCAAAGAGTTAAGATCCATTTCCATATTTCATTGGATGTGGCAATCAATAAAATCATCATTGTATTATCCATTTCGTAAATTTGTCCATTAGCCCAAATCGCTGAAATGTTTTGCATGGGTAAAGAGGCAAGTCTTAAGCGGTCTTTAGTCTTCCCTAATAATTGATTTAGAGCCTATGTTTATTGATTCAACCCTAAGAGACAATAACCAAGTTTCTTGAGTGAATAAGGGCAAGTATATACATGTCGGAAGGCCGCTGCAGGGTTTCCTGTAGTTTACTACAAGAAACAACATATTTTCTATAGGGAGTTATAATTCACAGAATGACCAACCAAATCAAATCCAAATTGGATGGGAAATTTTTTTTATTGGATAGGATATCCTATGTCTTCATTCCAAGTAGAATCACTCAAAAATACTTTTGTTAACCCATGTTAAAAAAATGGCAGAAAATTACTAGCCTAAAATATATAAATTCAAGAACTAGTGATCTAATCAATCTATCAAATGCCTAACCTAATCAAGTGAAAATTCAATGGGGTAATTTTTTTTATTAACTATAATATTTTTTTGACCTAATGCAAGTGGAATCAACTCGATTGAATCTCATTAGCATGATCTAAAAAATAGTAAAAATTTATTGTTATTTGCCACAAAGGACTTCGAGAAATCTAGATTTGGGAATAAGAAAACGAATCCAAGTAACTCAATTATTACTATGACCTTCCAAATTTGTTCCAATGATGAAATGATTCTTGTGATCTTGCAAAATAACTTACTTCAACCATTTAACCCAATCCTACAACAAGAAATCATTAATACTAAATGCATAAATAGAAAAAAAACAAGAACAAGAGATGCATGTGAATAAGAAGTGAAAAGAAGAAAAGTAAATGATACAAAAGGAATCTGAGGATCCTGGCATGGCCAATCCCAAGGAAAATCAGATTCCAATGAAGGAGGAAAATATTTAGAAACTGAACATGGCACCAATCTTCATTATTTCCATCAAAAAATTACATCCCTACAAGAAATGACAATGGAGCTGCGAAAATACGAGTTCTCTCCACAAGAAGACTAATAAAAATCAACCCCTAGAGGAAAATTTGACTTGGTACTTATAAAAAATTATTAGGAATCATTCCCCATGAATGGATGAAGCATTCCCCACCAAAATCCCTTGATTAGTGGATCTAGTTCCCAATACTAGGAATCTGCATCAAATGGCAGGGAACACATTCCTAGATTTTCTCAATCATTGGAGATACACAATCTATGCCATAATTCCATAATATATTGTTGATTTTTTGCTTAATATTAATCCTCATGTAGTAGGGATCAAGTCCCTAAATTATCTCCTCCTCCAAATATTCATAACCTACCCAATATTTTCACAATATTCCACAAAAATAAATAATATTAGGCACAAATATGAAATTATATATAAACATTCATAATGGACATATTAAAGCTAAAAATACATTATCTAATGCAAAAAGAGAGGTTTAATGTGTTGAAGGATGGTTAAATGGGCCTTAATTTATGTCTAATTTAGAGGCCCGTCATACCCCCTCCTAAAAGTGTTGCTCATCCTCTAAGAAAATTAGTGAACTCATTGTGCCTACTTTATGGCCCTGGTGGCCTCTCTCTTGTGCATTCCTTAGTCCTTTCTCTTAAGAATTTTGGTTGTAAGTTCTGCAGGGACAAGCACAAAAATGTAGTTGTTATTTTCATGATTGTTTAACAATATTTCAAGAAAAAACATAACTTTTCTCTTTGCAAGTGAACTCTGTTGGTTTGTAAATCCATTTGATTCATATCCTCTCCCTTGAAACCCTCATTTCATTTTCATTCATTTTTCCAAAACTGTTTGTGCATAGAAAAATCACAATGTTTATTGAGACCATTAGCCTACTTTCTTTCCCTTATTCAATATGGGTTCTTCAATTTTTTCAGTTTAGAAAGGTATTCCACATCATTTTCCAACCTTCTTCTACATTTTTCCACCATTTGTACACCTTTAAAACCTTCAAAACACACTTACAGGAGAATTAGGACATCTTGTAGTAATTCTTGTACTAACTACAGGAAACCCGGTAGCGGTTCTTGTAGTACTACAAGAAACCCTGTTTAAACCTATTTTGAGTAGAAATGATAGTCTAAGCCTAGGGTAGGCCCTCAACTTGATTTCCATGCTTTTCTCCCATTTCTATAACATCTTTTCGGCCTTGGACAAAAGCTAGAAAGAGATTAGAGACCTCTTGGAAAACCTATTTTCATCACTGAAGTTTGCGTTCTATTTTGATGATGAATGTAGTCTTTCCTTTTGTTGTCTTATTCTTCTCTTTTGTGGCCTAAATGATTGCCCAATGGCCTTGTAGTTCTTTGTATCGATTAGGTATCTCTTAGGCACTACCATTTTGGGTTTCAACACAATTTGTTCCTTTCTTCTTTCTTGTAGTAGCATTCTTCCTTCCTGTAGCAATCATTCCTCCTCTTTTAGGGTCTTCTAACTGTATGTGAGTGATGAGAAATGATGTAGAGGGTTTGGAGGATGATGCTAGGTTTCAGAGGGAGTAGTGTAGGTTTTTGAAAATGGAGAGGATGTGCTCTATGTGTTCTTTCAAGAAATGTTTAGGGTGAGACAAAGTGTAGGGTTTGTTCTTTAAAAATATTTTTTTTTTAATGAAATAGGATCGATGAATTATGGATAGATATTGGATATGAAGTGGATGGAGGGCTTGGAGTGTTGTGGTGACTTGGCCTTTGTAGAAATTTCTTCGTTTAACTTTTGTCCCCATTCTTCGAAATCATTGCCCTTCCTAATTTGGCTTTTCCACATTGCATGAATGAAGGAGTGAGTTACAATTAACTAGTTGAAGGTGGTCGAGATTGCTAACCCATCCTTAGCTTATAAAACCTCATCTCTCATGCATTGACAACAAAATTCTAACTATAATATGCTTAAGAGAAGAGGTCAATAATATTGCATACCTATAACGACTTGATGGTTGTTGGAGAGACATTCATGCTATTGTTTAGTTGATCATCAATCCATGGTCCTCTAGAGGTCGTAATTTCCTTTGTTTGCTTCTACACAGGTCTTCACAGCTTGGTGATTCTAAACCTCTAACTTTGAGTTACCATGAGCAAGCTATCTTAGTCAAATTTGGCCTTCTTGGAGTATTGTGATTGGGAATGGGTGATGTTCACCTTCCCTATACCTTATTCCACCATTAGACACCTTTCCCACTCTTCATTTCACCTTCTGTACCTTCTTATATCTTTCAACCTGTTTCCTGTAGTAAACCAGGACATAGTACTACAAGGAACCCTGTAGCACCTTATTTAAACCAAAATCTCCCAAATGGTATATTGGATTGACTTGAAATTTTCTGAGCATGTTGCCATTATCCTTATGCACTTCCCCATAAAAAAAAATTGGCCAATGGATGCACAAATCTCAAGAAAAAATAAAAATGGATGAAGTTGATAAAGGTCGATTTCTTGGAAACTGTGCACTAGAATTTTTTGAAATTTCTTGGGCATGTTACCATCATCCATATTCATCTCCCCATGAAACATCTTTTTAAATGGATACATTAATATCGAGAAAATTAAAAAATTTATTGTAAGTGATGGAGGTCGATTTCTCAAAAACTATGCACTGGAATTTGCTGAAATCGCTTGAACATGTTACCATCATCCATATGCATCTCCACCTGAAACAGATTAGCAAATGGATGCATGGTTTTCAATATATGATAAAAATAATTTTATGTTCTATGTATTTTTGTTTCCTATAGTAAAACAGAGCCTTCCTGTAGTATTTTAGGATAGCAAGGAAAATCAATGGGAAAAGCTTGGGAATGATGAGTGAATGGTGGAAATAGATGAGGGTGATGGATTGGCATGGTCTTGGTCTTGTTTGAGCATTTGAGCAAAGTAGGAGAAAGTAAAAATTTGACTTCTTTTGACTAGGCTTGTGATCAACTTTTCTTTTGGTGGCTAACTTGTTTTTGTTGTTTGCAAAGGCTGGAGAGCACCTGCATTCATGAGAGAGAGATACATGCAGAAAATACTTATTTATTATTTTTTTTCCTTTTTTTTTCTTCTAGGCCTACTATCCTCCTCAATGAGGTTTTCAACTAGAAGGTTTTCCTAGGCACCTCAAAGGAGGTTTTCGCCTAGGATGTTTTTTTTCTCTTTTTTCTTTTTTCCAACCCATTGACCGCCTCATGGAGGTTTTCAATCAACGATACAATATCAAGTGCCTCAAAGGAGGATTTCACTTGATATTTTTATTTTTTCTCTTATTGCTCATTTTTTATTTTTTTCCTATCCTACTCTACTTGAAAAAAACAAAATCATTTTCAAGTGTAGAAATACTTCCAATGAAGCCAAGTGCACATCGATATGACATATAAACTGATGTGTAGTCTTGAAATGTATTCTTTGACATGTGCCTGGATGTAAGAGACCAAATGCTTTGACTTTGATGATATCAAGCATAGTTGAAGAAGAGAGTATTGTTGCAACTTAGTGACTATCTGGAACCATATTTCAATATAGTTGTGATGCCCCTGGTCCACTTGTTTATTTGGATCATCTTCTATGTATTGTTCTTCCATGAAGTTCAGATATTCTTCTTTTTGTTGATTATTCTCTGGAACACATAGAGGATCTGATGGTAAACATCAAAGTACTTTCCCAATCTTTGATTCTGATGTCTTCTCTTCGTCAAGTGTAGCCCATGATTCATTGGTCTTCTCATTTGAATCTTCTTTTTCTACATGTTTTCCTTCAATGGCATCAAGAGATTCTCTTTTTTGTAATATTCTTCATGGGTTGAGATGAATACCATTGATATCAAGAGGAGATATTTGGAAGTATTGTACCTCAACATTGTAAGTGGGTTGAGCTACTTCATTGTGTGGCTTTGGAAATGGTGGTACGTGTAGTTGAGTGGGAGTGGATATTTGAGATGGATGTGGTTGGGTTTGTAGTTGTAGTGGAGGTGGATGGTAGAGATAACATGGAGTTGAGTATGTAGGATATTGAATAAAATATTGAGGATCTTGTGGATGGCTCCCATAAGTCCCTTGCCAACCTTTCTGCCAAGATTGGTTTTGCGGTTGAGATGGCCAATGTTGCCAAGGAAAGGTTGTCTTCCAATTACTTTGAGGTGGATATGCATAACCTCTAAATTTTGAATTAGGCTCTTTCATCATACTAGGTTGACGAGGTTGTCACGGTCCTCTTGGAGCTATGTAACATAGATGCTTTGGTGATTGACTTGCTCCATTATCCTCTTGGTAAATTTCCTTCAACTGTAGCAATGATGGACAATATTTAACATCATGTGATTCTACACAGACAACACAAATATCAGCCTCTCCTTTTTCTTCAGCTTGCATTCTTAATATTTCTACTTTTTTGGTTAGATTTCTAAGAATTTTTGTTTTAAAGTCATCAAACAAATTTCCAAGTTTAGCTTGACTTACTGATCTTGATGCTAATTTACTTACTCTTGCCCTTCCTCTTGATATGTGTTTGCATGTTTCACAAATTTCTTCAAAGGATAATTGGAATACATCACCTCTACTAATAATATCAAGGATACCAATCCGCTCATACCTAATTGTTCTAATTAAGAGGGTTTTTAGTGTGTTAGATCCTAAGATGTAGTTTTTCCCTCTTAACATTATAGATGAACCTTTCTATTAGATCCTCAAGACTCTCATCTTCTTTTTTATGCATTCTAAAGATTTCTTCTTTAAGGTCATGATCTTCATATTTTTCTAGAAATATATTTTGCATCTCACTGCATGATCTTATCAAATTATTCCCTGAACTCATGAACCATTTAATAGCTCTATCCTTCAACATTGTCAGAAACAAACTCATTTTTTGAGTGTTTAATAAGTAACCATAATATCTACAAACAATTTCAAATTCAAAGAGAAAGGTTTCTGAATCCTCTGACCTTAGACCATGAAATTTTGGAAGAAAAGATGGAGGAATGTTCTTCTTGTGCACATTAACATTAGTATCTCGAATGGTGAATCCAAGAAGATCTTCTTCATTGTCATCGTATCCATCCATTTCTTCCACATTATTTGTTATCTCCTCTTCTTCTAATTGCAAAAGTGGATGGTGATGTGGCTCTTCCTACACCATGTGATCAAATGGTGGGGTGGGTTGGTGTTGGAGAAACTTTTTATTTTTATGATTGAATGGAAACAATAATGCAATGCACTTTTCTGTTTTGAAATTAAATACGTCTAATGCAATTTTTTATTTTTGCAAGTAAAAAGAAATGAATCAACTAACAATGCATACTTTGATACCTCCCCGACAATGTCCCAAAAACGTGATTCGCCTTGGTATTGCAACAAGAATGCTACAAATCCCAAGGCTACCAACTTTAATTATGAACCCGAGGTTCATACAAACTTAAGAGGTATCGGAACTATATGTGCAACATACAATGTGTTATTCCTTTGATTTCATGATGTACTGAAGTGAATGTAAGGAATTTTTACTAAATGCAGAAAATGAATGATCAAAATTGAAACCTTGACTTATTGCAAGAAAGAAATTACAAGGAAAGAAACATATTCTAATTATATAAAGTAAATATCATGAACTAAATGTAAACAATTACATTTCAAAGAGTTAAGATCCATTGACAGAGTTCATTGGATGTTTAAATCAATAAAATCATCATTGTATTATCCATTTCATAAATCTGTACATTAGGCCAAATCATTGAAATGTTTTTCATGGGTAAAGAGGCAAGTCTTAAGTGGTATTTAGTCTTCCCTAATAATTGATTTAGAGTCTAAGGGTATTGATTCAACCCTAAGGGACAATAACCAAGCTTCTTGACAAAATATGGGCAAGTATATACATGTTGGAAGGTTGCTATAGGACTTCATGTAGTTTACTACAGGAAACAACAGATTTTCCATGGGGAGTTATAATTCACCGAATGACCAATGAAATCAAATCCAAATTGGATGGGAGTTTTTTTTTTATTGACTAGGATGTCTTAGGTCTCAATTCCAAGTGGAATCACTGAAAAATACCTCTATTAACCCATGCTAAAAAATGGCAGAAAATTACTATTCTAAAATCTAGAAATTCGAGAACCAGTGAGCTAATAAATCTATCAAATGCCTAACCTAATCAAGTGAAAATTAAATGGGGTAGTTTTCTGTTATTAAACACAATTTTTTTTTATCTAATGCAAGTGGAATCAAATCAATTGAATATTGTTAGAATGTTCTAAAAAATAGCAGAAATTTACTGTAATTTGTCACAAAGGACTTCCAGAAATCTAGATTTGGGAATAAGCAAACTAATCCAAGTAACTCAATGATTACTATGAAATTCCAAAGTTGTTCCAATTATGAAATTGTGTTTTTAATCCTAAAAAATAACTTACGTCATCCATTTAACCCAATACTACAACAAGAAATCATTAATACTAAATGCATAAATAGAAAAAAAAAAGGACAAGAGATGCATGTGAATAAGAAGTGAAAAGAAGAAAAGTAAATGATACAAAAGGGGTTTGAGGCTCCTAGGATGGCCAAGCCCAAGGAAAACCAGATTCCTATGGATGAGATGAAGATTTAGAAGTTGAACATTGCACAAATCTTCATTATTTTCATCAATACAATTATATCCCTACAAGAAATGACGATGGAGCTGCGAAAATACGAGTTCTCTCCACAACATGACTAATAAAAATCAATCCCTAGAGGAAAAATCGACTTGGTACTTATAAAAAATTATTAGGAATCATTCCCCATGAAAGGATAAAGCATTCCCCACCAAAATCCCTTGATTAGTAGATCCGGTTCCCAATACTAGGAATCTACATTAAATGGCGGGGAACACATTCCTAGATTTTCTCAATCATTAGAGATCCACAATCTATGCCATAATTCCTAAATAACCTGTTGATTTATTATTAAATATTGATCCTCCTATAGTAGGGAGCAAGTCCCTAAATTATCTCCTCCTCCAAATCTACATAATGTGCCCAATATTCTTACCATATTCCACAAAAATAAATAATATCAAGCATGAAATTATCCTTAAACCTTCCTAATGAACATATTAAAGTTAAAAATACATTATCTAATGCAAAAAGAGAGGTTTAATGTGTTGAAGAATGGTTAGATGGGCCTTAATTTATTTATAATTTAGAGGCCCATCACAAGTAAAGGAGTAATTGATCAACAACTCAGTTTAGTATTTCTTTTTAAAGCTAAAAATGCATTTTAATGATGAATGGCCACCTAATTTCTAATAAATTGGGAAAAATCTAATGAATTATCTATCTTGCGATAATTATAATGTATTTTTTCCAATTGATAAAAACGTTTTTAAAGTCGCTAAAGCCTTATAAGATCTTCACTCTATCGATTGTAATGTTTATAAGATTTTTGAGTACCTAAAGTTCAACATAGTTATTACTCTATTGCACCATATGAAGAATTGTAAAAATTATTTTGACAGTGAGTACATCCTTTCAACCTAGAATATATATACATACTTTTTTACACTCTGATACTTGGTTTATACATAGCAAACTGTATAATGTGTATTTAAATACTCTAGCATGTGCGTTGACATTTTTCTTGTTGATACACTCGGATGTGCATACATGGAAATCTCTCCCGAAGGTGGAGAGATGGGAAGATTATAACGTCATATTTTCTCTTTTTCTCAACCTTGTCAACATGCAATAGGGGGAAGCTTTGTGATCTATGTACTCTATGATCTCAGTTGTTTGGAAACATATGATTATAGGAAGAGGAGGAAAGAAAAAGGCTTAAAGATACAAAGATACAAAGACAAAAAATAATTGTAGCAAGACAAAGTTCAAGTCCAAATTCATCTTCACTGACTTCTCGATCAACGAAGAAATATCAAGCTAATCTTAGAAAACTAAGAAAATTATTATCTCCAACTTCTCGAAAGGGTGAGATGCCTTCTGGCACATTATTGATATGTTATAGAAAATGTGGTAATTTGAAAATTTTGCATGAATCTCTTTTCACTTTCTAGATTCTAAAGCAAGGGGAGTGAAACAAAGTCAAGATGAGGTTTGTATATGCAATTGAAAGTTAGATATTGTTGATAGTGGATTCAACTAGATATATTATATCTGCACATGTAGAAGCTTCTTCGGAAGGTTAATTTGTGATTGTTGTGAGTTACTTGTTCTATTGTAGATAGAATCCAATTTTCTTGAAACATAAATGCCACGTGTATTTAATGAGTCTTATAATTCCCATGAATTTGCATGGAAATATAATCAATCAATGTGTGTTGTGTGCATCAATTTGTGTTGTTACTATAACCATAGGAGCCTTTTTTATTTCTGTGGGTTGTATTGATTTTTCTAGAAATCATTTCTTAGCAATGGCTTCTTATATTTCTTAGTTTACGAGTACTAGCAATACCAAGAATTCATTGGGACTATTTTCAACTTGGTTCCTTGAGCTAGGAGTTTGTTTTACTTCCATGTATTCATTTTTTATAATTATTCAGTTTTTCAATTGAGTATATTGAAGTTTACTGGCCAAGTTTCTTGAGGTTCAATTTTGGATAATTTCAAGAGCAATTGATTATTAGGAATACATGAACATTTACATGGCTATAATTTATTCTTTCTTTAGATCATATAACGATAATGGAATTTTGTTCATGCCTATGAAAAAACTTAAAACTAGGCTAATAATGGGCTTGGTTTTTCAAAAGATGGGCTTATGTTTGGCAGTGATTTGAGATTAATAGAGTTGGTTTCTACCATGCCATTGTACCGAGGAAAGCGAGGTGTTATTACAACTATGAATGGAAGAAATACGTGTCGCATCCCATGTATCATGTGTGGAATCATCCCTAAATTGAATGGAGAAAAAGGAAGAGCCAATATTTTATTTATTTTAATTAGCATAATGTTAAAAAAAATTAGCATGGATCCATGTCAATACAATGGGGGATCTAGGCATCTGATGGTAGTGTAGTCAATTGGGTGGATGGTATTAGATTCAACTCCACCAATTCTAAAGTTTCTTGTATAGGTTTTTGTTAGTATGAAAAATCTTAGTATGTGTCCCAAAAAAGCTTCACTTAAGTCACTAGTGACAAGTGACCCTAGCAACAGAATGTGGTCACTTATTATTCTTTAGATGTGAAAGAAGACATGATAAAACCCTACAAGAAAATATATGATGCAAGCCCAAAACATATAGCAATAGTAAAGAAAATTGCAATAGCCCAATAGAAGGACATCAAATGATAAATATTTTATTACAACACTCAATGAGGAAGATTTACAATATGGGTATGTAGATCTCCCTCTGTGGGATGGGTCCTTTTGTTGTCCTTGTGCTTCAGCAATCTTGCTCCCCTCTCTCAAATATGCAGAAACCCCAAAACCAAGATGCAACTCAAATGGGAGCTCAAATGTAGTGAGAGGATAATGGTGACGATGATAATGATCATGTTGAAGAATGAATGGGAAACCTTCTTATTTATAACAAAGTATTGAGCTAACTTAGGAATTGGAAAATAATAAAATATTATTGACCAAATCAAATTCTAACTGTTAGGAATACTTTATTATATTTTTTGGAGAGGGAAAATATATTCAAAATGGTAAAATATCTTTATTTAGAAAATGATTGAAGTAATTAATAAATAAAATGATTTATTAATCACTTCGTGAGGATTAAGAAAGCGTGAATTTGAAATAATTATTAAATAATGGTTTAGCAATTATTCCAAAAATAAGAATAAGGAATAATAAATAAATAGTGATTTATTTAATTATTCCAAATTGATTTAGTCAAATGTGAGAAGGAATAATTATCAAATAATGATTTAATAATTATTATTAGAGAATATTAAATAAATGTTGATTTATTTAAATATTCTTATGGTGTTTTTTAACTTTAATTAGAAATAATTTAATAAAAATGGTTTACTAAACTAGTTCCTATGGTGAAAGTGATTTTACTATGGTAAAATTAATCATACATGGTGTATTTCGATCCACCTAGTTAGAAATGGCTAGGTGGTACTTTTTTAGGTGATAACAGTTTCGTCTAGGGAACAAAGTCCTTTTGTAACTTGCACAACAATGGAACCATAGAAAGGGGAATTGAAGTCGGTAAGTCTAAGATTTCTCTTCTCTTGGATATCGAATGAACCTACATATTGCCTTCTTTTGTTGCCAAATGCTTCATATGTCTCAGCTCATTTCCACTCTTGAGATGAAGTGAAGTTAGATTCTCTAGAATTTTTCTGCTTATGGTGATAAAATGGATTTGCAATTTTGTTTTGAATTCTTCAAATTTAAAAATTATTCAAATTTAATTAAAATTTAGTTTATCCTAATTGTTGGATGGGTGTAGCTATATTAATTTATTTAATGCTTATGTCATGTTTTTTCTGTTCTTTTCAACGTCCATATGCAAGCTTGAGGAAAATAAACCTTTGGGTAGTGCATGCTTATAAATCATGGAGCTATAGGGAGATCAAATGGTCATGCTTCTTTGTGTAAGCGAGGAGGAAAATCATGCTTGGATTGACTCTGATATCAAGGGAATTTTTATCTCCTAAAGATGGTCATTCTGGCTAAGATATGCATAGCCAATTTTAACCTAAAAAGTTATTAGTTTTCACAATTGGCATGGATTTGTGACATCCTTGTGAATGTTTCTTATGCACCATCTTTTCCTTAGAATGCTCTACATTCCTTACTGCCTTTTGGATCAAGAATTTATCCTACCATTTATCCTTAAAAAATATGCCTTTGCAAAATGTGGAACAATAGATAGGATATTGCTCAAAGAAATTTGCAATCAAATTCCACACAATACTCTTAGCTATGGTGATGTTTTGGCACATCTTGTGAATTTTTTTATTTAATTAGTGCATGGTTTACCTAGTCCCTAATAACTACACTGTGAAATCTATTTGTTAGATTAATATATGATTTACCTAAGCCGTCATCACTATATTTTTATGAATATTCAACCAAAAGAAAAGTTTTTTCTTTTTTCTTTTTTCTTTGTTTTTCCTTTTTTTTTTAACAAAGTCAGTTATCTTGTATTCATTTTGAAAAAAGAGGTTGATAGCCTTGATATAGGGCTTCTTTCTTATTGAGAAAGGAAACCAAACCTAGGTTCCTTTGTCTATAATTTCATTCTTTTGCATAAGGTGGAATGACTCCTACATATCCTACGACACTTACTTTGTAAGATTTGATAAATTGTTGCAACAAATATATGCATTTACATTTCATTAATCAATATAATGACAGACAAAACTACAGAGTGCAAGATAATATTTTTCATTTCGAGAAATATCTTGTGGTGACTTATGCAGAGGTGAACCTTTCTATTCTTAATGTTCTTGATTGGTGGATCTCTCTTCATTCTAAGGCTGCATGATGTTGTGATTATTGGAGTCAGATTTCTCTGCATATTTATTTTCAACCATTCCACATAGTGAGTATAAGGATTTCTCGATGTGGGAACAAAGTTGGAAGATCTTGTTGAATGATTCTTTGATAGAGATTGATTAGTGGTATATGAATCCTAGTTATGATGAGCATCTTTCATTCCACTATTTTTTCAATGATTTGACTTTATCCAACTATGATTTGAGAGATTTACAGTGGGGGAAATTTGGTATCAATGCCATAGGTTGGAGAAAATAAGGAACCAATCACCACAGGATGCATGGGAGGGAGAGAGGGGAAGCAGTGGGGTAAATAAAGAAACACAACACTTAAAAAAACACTTCGTCTAGGATATAGATCATCACAAGGAAGGAGATGTGTAATGGAAGGAAGGAAGAATAATGTTGGGGGAAGAGGAAGAAGCAACACTAAACTTGGAAATTTATTGTGAAAGGGGATGGTGCAGGGTCTATTTGAAGAGGTATAAGCACAATAATCAACCACAATATCAATGAGGGTGGTCATTAGAATAATTGTATTGTATGTGATTTGATGAACAAGGGATTTAGGTTGGATATGTTGATCCACATGGGGATAGGAAATTTTTCCATTGGAGATTTGTTGATGAGCTATGAAGTGATGTATGTCAGATTTTTTGGGAGGTCGATTTGGAGTGATCATTTCTAAAATCCTTTCTTGCATGTGATCTAATAATATTTCAATGAATATTCTTGAGACAAATCTCCTCATTGATCATGGTTTCTCCTTGGGTTATACAACATGCCTTGTTTGCTAAATCATTAGCCTTGCCATTGTTTTCTCTGAGAAAATGGAAGAATGAGGCCTCTCCCAGGTGCTTCTTCTATTGTTGAATGTGAATCACAATTTTCCCAAGGTCTACATTGTTGGGTCTCGATATCTTGACCATTTGTTGAAGGAGAATGCATGAGTCCCCAATTACTATTGGATTTTTATAGTTGGATTCACAAAGGATCTGTGCACCCAAAAGTATACCATAAGTCTCTTCCCTATTATTTATTTTCTTTTCCCAATCTCCATTCAAAGGCCATTTTTTATAGTCCTTCATTATTGAGGATTAATCCTCCTGCTCCATCTCGTCCAAGATTGAATTTGGATGCCCCATCAAAGAAAAGGCATGAATGTTTATGCACTTTTAACTAGTTATTGAATTCCTGATGTTTTACACGCACTTTTCAATTGACTATGTTAAGTCAATTTCTCAAGGGGAGATAGATGTTGTGCGGTATTTTGTCCAAAACAAAGTTGAACCATACCCTTTCTTTAATTTGCAAGATTGAATGTTGATTTTACAATTTCCTTTTGAAAGGATGGATTTTGTGGAGAGACTCTAGGTCTTAGCCATAATTTTCCTCCTTTTTGGATTTTTAATTTGGATAATGTGTTTGTTCCTAGCTAAACAAAGCTGCCAACATAGGAAAGTTAGGAGAGTAGCCCAAAATTGCTTTAGAAAATTTTTTTTTTTAAGGGATGAGGATAACTAGATTCCCATTTGGGAAAAAATTTAGAGATGTTGAGATCGCAATTTACCTGAGCTTGAAGAGGATTGAGCAAGGCTTGCCAACATTTTTTTGAGAATTCATATGAGAGAAATAGGTGTTGAATGGTTTCCTCTACCCTCAAACACGATGGACATATTGAAGGGCCTTGGATCCCTCCTTTTATGATATTATCGATTGTAAGGATATTCCCCTTAAGTATTGTTTATGTAAAAAAAATGATTTCCGGTTAACTTTCTGTTTTCCTTACGATTTTCCCGAGGGGCGAGTTGTATTGTTGCTCTTGTTCTCCTTGAAGTGTTTCAAACCCACTTTTAATCTTATATTCCCTTCCAATTGGGTTCAATTTAAATTTGTCTTACTGTCTATAGCATATTGGTGCAGCTCCCTTGAGATGATGGAGGAGCTCCGGTGGAATTACAGATTTTTTCCATCCTTCCCATGAGTTGTCTTGTTGGTTCTAAACTGATATTTGTTCCAAGTTTACAATACCTTTTCCGTGAAGCCAATTCTTGAGATGTTGCATGTCTAGGATGGATGTGAGTTTAGGCTTTCCCATTATGCTGTCATCCAAAAGGTTAATTTCTTTCCCTCCCTTTGGAATTATGGAGGTCCAAGCTTGAATGAGAGGCAAGGTTTTTTTGTACAACTTCCAAATTTGCGAACATGGCATGTTAGGTGTATGGATGATAAGGAGATGATGCCCGAAAGCGTTGATGTATTAGTGTAACCAAAAGAAGAGTTTCAATGGATATTTCTTATATGTTTTGTACAATTTATGGGCTTACCTTAGTATTTGTGGAGATGTTATCTCACATGTATTTGATTATATCTCTTTCTATTTGCATCACTTAAATCCCAAACACAATACTACTTTGATGATTTATTCCATGTCAAATGATGGTTCAGTCTTGGGAATAACTATATTGAGAGTAAATAGTATGATGTGTTTTTGAGCAAGAAACTTCATAAATAATCCTTTTCATGAGTGTGAAGCAAGTTTGCGTGCATCATAAATTAGGAATGGCTAAATATGGTGAGGTAGACCTGTTGTGGATGAGTGGTATGCTCAAAAATAACTTTCACAACTATCGTATATGTCACTCTCATCCTCCTCAACATCATCATCATTATCTAGGCCACTTGCTCCTCTTTCATTATCAGGTAGAGCAGAATATAGAAGTGTGGTTGAAGAATCTTTTTTTCAAGCTAAGAAAATTATTCAGATCGATAGAAAGAATGGAAGGCATGACCAACAGAATTTATTTACTCAAGCCGAATTGGAAGTTCACTCAAGCGACACATCATTAAGACCTTATATTCTTATTTTTTATTCTTACATGCCTTGCTTAAACAACATGTTTTTCATTTGACTTTGTTTAGGATTCCTTTATTTTCTTGTAAATATCTTTCAAATCTCTATGTTTGCAAGCAAGTTTTTGTAATTGACCTTGGGTTTGGTGACTTACATAAATTAGGAAGATAATTTTTCTTTAGTAAATGATGCAAATGTAAGAAACAAGTGCTCAAAACTTTGTTTGCTAATTTTGTAGTCAAATTTATGCTTTTCTTGGGTCTTAATGTGAACTCTCTTTTGATGTGTTTAACTTGCAATAATTGTTGATATTGTAACATGAAAAATTTAAATGAATTGATAGTGAATCAATATGTTATAAAAAAACATCGCCAACCCTATATTATTTCATAATAATCTCATTGTTGACATTGAAGAAACATTGATACAATGTTTATGTGATTATGTGTGTGTGTGTGTGTGTGTGTGTGTGTGTGTGTGTGTGTGTGTGTGTGTGTGTGTGTGTGTGTGTGTGTGTGTGTGTGTGTGTGTGTGTGTGTGTGTGTGTGTGTGTGTGTGTGCCTTACTCAATTCCCAACAGAGTTCAGGGGACTATTCTATGATTATTATTTAGTAATAATCAATTTCTCATTAGGTTTTATGTGACCATTCTCATTAAGCCTTAGTTATCAAGTGTTTAGTAGAATATTTCATTTTTTATCAGATTCATGGTGATTTTTCTTAGTGGAAAAGTTCATAGATAAAGTTAGTGTTATGTAGGTCATTTCACTTATTTCAATCTCTCACATATTGGTATATGGGAATAAAGCTTGTCTTAATTGATTTTGAATTGCATAGAGATAAGATTCTTCAATATAAAAAATAAACTCTTTGTTTGGATTAGGACTAGTTTTTTTAACGACACCTTTAGTACATATTTTTCTTTGTTATCCTTTTTTCCCTAATTAAAAACTTTTCCCATAATTTTGAAAATCAAATACAAGGGATTATTACTCTTCATCAAAAAAATATAATATAATATAACAATTCCCTTTTCATACTTATAGATAAGAATGAGGTAGCTAGTACCTTATTATTGCCTGTTGATTTCCCTTTTTCCCAAAACTTTTAAATAGAGGGTGGTATTAACCAACCTTTATCAAGGATATAAAATAGCATATAGAATATGAAACAATTTTCCTTACCCTTTTATACTTACAACTAATAATGAGGAAGCTTATACATTACAAGTTCCCACTAATTTCCCCTGTTTTCCAGGAATTTTCAAATAAAGGGTTGTATTATCTGCCAGCCAGCCTCTAGTAATCTTGAAGGACTTTATGGAATTGACTCACCACATCCTTGCAATCATAACTTAGATAAAAGTGTTGAACCAACCTAAATATCTCTTGAGGCTATTTCATTTGAATTCTATTAAGCTATTTTGTGCAAATTTTAAATTTTAGTTTTTCCCTTCTACATGCAAATTTGTAAAAATATTGTCCAAAAATTTGACCAAGTTCTTAGAGAAACATTTTTGCACTCTACCTACATTTTTTATGAGATTTATATGTGGCCTACGATCAGTATGAAGTTCATGAGATGCCTCTCTACTAAGAGGCTCTTATAGAAGATTCCCTTTTACAATACGAAATTGAAGATGTTCTATTACTCAGAGGCTAAAGATATCCAATACACATTGGAAATTGTGTATTAGGTATCTACATGATAGTTTGATGTTCTGAAAGTTTCATGTACATTTCTCTATGAGTAACATCTAGTAAACAAAATATACTCATGGCAATTCTTTCGGTAAGGGTTGAGGAAACTCTTGTCAACGTTACGTTGATGATAACTCAATGTGTTGGTCCAGACATTATGATGTTATAAATATATATAATATATTTGAATAAATGTAAACTAGAAGCTTCCATATAAATGAAATAAGTCAACCTAGTACCTTAATGTTATGGTGTCCCTTCCTCAGCATTGTTCCATAAAATTCACACCCTAGGAGGCACATTTGGTGCTCCTTGAAGCAAGCAAACAATCAAAGTTAAATAGACATTTGGTGCCCCTTCAAGTAAACAAGCAATCAAAGATAAACTAATATCCAACATTCACTAAAGCAAGTGTGTTTCCCTTCTTCAAATTTCATAAATCATGCCAATCTGAACAAAACTTGATGGTGTTATTTCCAAAACTTTCGTTGAAGACCTACGGTTTTTGTGTAAAATTTCATATATGCTTCCTAGTAAAATCCTGTCAAACTAGTAAAATGTTTTTTCTCATGTGGAACCTTGTTTTTCCCAAAACATGAATTATCCTAGATTCTTTTTCATTTTTCAGGTCTCTTATATTCTCTTAAATGGTTGGAAAAGATTACATGAATTCTTCTAAAGCTAACTTTGAGAGATCAATAGACTTATCTATGTCCTCACATCATCTAAACTTGATATACATGTTCATACTATCAATAACTTGGTTCATAAATTCATCACCCTCACCATTCAACGTATTGTTGTATCCATACTAAGCAATACACATGTAAACCCCTTTATATCCCAGCCCTTCTACAAGAAGCCTTTCATCTGGTAATATATTTTTAACAAGGAGATGCCTTATAGTTGTTAATACAATTATCTCATGAAAGAAGTTTATTATTTTCATAATTCTTTCTACCCACACTAAACAGATAAAATAGACTCAAGAGAAACGAATCATACCAGAAGCATTCCCTTTTTTTTTATCTAAAATCCAAGAGTTACTGCTAAACAAAGAAACATGAGAATGTAATTGATTTTAGGACAATAAATTTGGCCTTATCTATATTGTGATATATGAACTAGTTTGACTCAAGGAAAATAATCCAAATCCATAGATTGCTTAATCACATAAAAGGAACTTGATATTAAAGCTTGAATTGTGATAGTAGTTGCAAACTTAAAAACTACAAACATGGGACAGTACACAACATTAGGTATGAATTTTTAAAATACATTGGTATGATCATTGGGATTCTTAATAATATATGTTGTTTGTATTACATATGTGATAATCAGGGAAGGATAAACAACACATAAGAATGCCACCTATCAAGAAAATAACTTGTCATAAGAAGGATTCCACAATAAAAGGTGAATACAATGTGTTATATATTTTGAAATCCAAAACAAACATTTAAACTCAATAGAGCTCCTGTTAAAATGTCTAATATCTGCAAACATGCTTTTGTACCTACATACACAATATATGCATCACGATTTTTAAGCAAACAAAAACAAATATTAAGTGCTTCATAAGTTTCCATAATGCATACCTATTATGCATATAATGATACCACTAAGCATAAACCAACCTTGTTTCCTATTTATGAAAAAGAATCAAAAAATGTAGTATGGGGAAAATGCTTTGAAAACAACTTGATAATGAATAATGATGTTGTAAACTCCTATCAATGGAGTTGATAATACCTAAAAAAACATTTTTGGAGAAAATAAGAAGCTTACTCATGAAGTACCAAATCATTGTACAAGAAATAACATGATTAGAGTGATAGTTGATAGGGCTACAACTGCAACTGCACAATTTTAATCCCATGGAGTAGCATTTTCCCCAATTCCAACATATCTTAACATTTCCAATGGAAAGAAAACAGACATGGGAATCATATCTTAATAATTCCATTGAAAAGAAAACAATGAAAGAATCCTATTTGTAACTTACTTTGATTTATAGAGGGATAAGCATTTCTTAACCCATCCATTGTTGAGAGCATTGTCGATTAAAAACAACATGAAAAAATAAAACAACATGGAAACAATCTCATAAAATTAAATATATATTTTTCTTATATTGTCTAAATAATAAAAGCACACAGAGCCTTCATGTCCAACTAAATGCACCTGATATAGCAAGAGTCAGTATGCCATCTCCAATTAACATACATGTTCCCAACATTGCAACAAAATGTAGAATCATTCTTGCAACCATCCTTCTTTCAGAAAACAACATTGAATTTGAATGTGGATGACTAATTTTTCTAAATTGAGAAAGTTTTGTGTCTGATTCCAAATGTCTCCCAAAATGTTGGCTAATATTTGCATGCATGCACAACAATGAATATACAGAAAATGTTCCACTTGCTTTGCACAGAAACATTATCATTTATAACAAAAGGAATAAAAGTATGCTACCCAAAAAGTACATATAGATGACAATAAGAATAAATAACGTGGGGTTTAAGCCTCAAGAATATAATCTAGAGTAATAGAAGAAATTATTACATAACAGCACGAAAGCTAAAATCTTTAAAAATGGAGAGGGGAGATGGGGTTACTTTGATTTAGCTCTAGCATTTCCAAATTTGTATTGATTTTTGTTTTTCCTTCCTCACTTAACTCCTTATAGACTATTTGTAATCTCAAGCTCCTGTTAAAATCTTGTCTCTTAAGACTTCAGAAACTGATTAAAGTTTGAGATAAGTACAAATTCCCTACATTTTGAAGGATGAAATATTTTTGGAATTTTTAGATTATTGAAATCAAACACGAACAGAAACTAGTTAACTAAGTAAAGGGAACGTGAGGAAACTCTCAAAGATACTAAATCTTGTTCCTTGATACTTCCAAGCCTATGCTCAAAAATATTAAATCTTATGCCTTGATTGTTCCAAGCCAAATACCATAAGATATCAAAAGAATACAAGATGGAAACCATTACAAAGGTGGGATGGAATAAGATTTATTAATAAGGAAAAACCTCATCAAGTCAAATAATATAACATCTAATAATAATAATATATAAAATTTCTTTGAAATAACTAGACCTAAAAGCCATTATCACAAGACTTTGATAGTAATTGATATGAACACTATCAACAATAAAAATGAACTCACACAAAAGAAAAATGGTGAAAATATAGTTATAAATAGATTATAGATACATGCACATTTATTTTTATTACTATATATTCACGTCTAGAGTTGATAGTGTTCAAACCATCAAGTCAAAGAGTCCCTTGTCACATGATCCTAGCTCCCACAGGCAAGTCTTGCTTGTCAATGATACATAATCAATATAGCAAGTTGGTACCTGGATTGAGCTTAGAAGGGTAGTACATTTTTCCCTATAAGGTTTATTACCCAAAAATTTGGTACCAATATATCATTCATTGTTTTCCTAAATCTCTGTCTCCACTAAATAATTTTGCAGAAGGTGCTTGAAAACCTTAACCTTCACTGTGAAGAGGCTGAGAATTGAAAGGTAATGGTGAATTTCCTCAAGCAAGGCATAACTTATAATTTTGTGTTAATGGAGAAAGAAATTCCTATCATGAATGGACAAGGGGTATATAAGTTTTAATTCATTGGATTCGTACGTTTGTTTCATTTTGGTTGTTTGTGATTTCTCAATTTAATCATATCAATTCTCATATATCACAATACTTTTTATTTTGGGTTCACATTTTGATTTATTCTTACCTTAGAAAAGACTAGCTTTTATGTGAGGCTACAAGACCACTGAGATCAGTGGGAATTGAGACACCAATTATTGCACTCATTTGAAATGCTTTACAATATGATAAAGACCTCTTCTTTGAGGCTAGTCTGAATGATTTTTAGACAAAGGTATGTATTACCTATTCAACATATTCTTGAGGCCTTATTTTTCCTTCTGATGTTGTGCATTATTTCTGAGTTATTTTAGTTCCTAAATTTTCTTTCCCCTTTGCAGCCTCTATCTAGAGAGAAATTTGTGCAACTACTAGTTTGTTATGGTGTTGAGAGTTGTGTTTGCAACAAAATTCGATTGAAAAGGTCATGCAACTTCATTTTATTATACTCATGTCCTTGTGGAAAGAGGCATAGTAAGCCAAACAACAACAAGACAATGAGTTTTTAGCTTTTTAATGGAGCCATTTCTCCATTTTTCTAAAAGGGCTTCCAAATTATGGGACTTTTTACATCTTTAACATTGGGTAGAGTCTAGAGAATGTAATTATATTTACTTTAAAATTTAAAGGCAATTCTTTATAATGGTTTGTGGTAAAATATTTTTTTGGGAAAAAAAGCCCTTGGATTTTCTTTCGGATGTTCATACAAATTTCTTGCAAACTCCAACATAGATGGCATACACAATTTGCATCCCACTATGGAAAAATCATCGACAAAGATTAATTAAGGGAACCCTTCTGGTTTTCAAAACCAAAGGGACTCTCTCAAGCCACTATTGGTTTTGTTGTTGGCCTTGTTTATCCTTCTACTCCAAGCACTATGACTTTCATTATCGGGGCCCACATATCCTTCCACCTCTATTTCAAAATGTTATTATATATCTTTTCAATGGGTTAAAAATACCCCTAAACACTTTCTTTAATTTTTTATTTCGTGGAATTTTTTTTTTGTTTGCATCAACAAAAAATATATTGCATTCTATAGAGG
This sequence comes from Pinus tabuliformis, assembly GCA_031772625.1. Lineage (NCBI taxonomy): Eukaryota > Viridiplantae > Streptophyta > Pinopsida > Pinales > Pinaceae > Pinus > Pinus tabuliformis. The sequence goes on along the minus strand of CM062819.1, from coordinate 803,984,150 downwards.
CTAAATAACATTTAATGATATCTACAAAGAGCATACTATTCTCTCTCTAGATCCAAAATACATGTTCTATTATCCCCTGAACATCCTAAATACATGTTCTATAATCGTCTGAATAAATGATCCAAAAATATCTCCTAAATTATACTCTAACACTTAATACCCTTAAAGAAAAGGGATTTTTCACGTTCTAATAGATTACTTGTTTTTTGTAAATTAGCCACTAATATATCAATTAGTATACAAAAGGGACATTTTTTCTAAGTTATGTATTAAACCTATAATGATTGTATCTCTATTGGTTTCCAATATTAATAGGTCATTCCATCCATCCAAATTTCCATAGTAATGAAAGACTATAATGGTAAAATTATTTAAAGAAACTAATGTCGAATTCCAGTGTTAGTGATAAAGAATTGAAAAAACATGAATCTTTGATTGGATGCTTACAAACCTCGGACAACTTGCAAATTGGTCAGTGATTTCATCCTCAAGATTTCATGAGATCCATTAATGTGTTGGAAATAATACTGAGAGGGGGGGTGAATCAGTATTAGCAATTTAACAATTTTTCATTTCCATAAACAAATTGATGCACACTACCTCTGTTAATTAAACCTGCGTATATACACAATTGTGTTTAGAGAAAACCACATATATCTTGTAGACTTCTAATTTATTTAGCTGATCTTAATTTGTGTATCAGAACCATAAAACAGTAATCAAGTGCAGTAAACAGTACAGGAAATCACACACATGAACACAAGATATAAGGTGGAAACCCAATGTGGGTGAAAACCACCTACTGCAATTCGTCTTTATCTTCTTTTAATAAGAAACTTCTTTTTACAATATTTTTGTACTGGTGCAGTCTTATATCAGTACGCAGGCTTCTACCTGCAAAAGGCTACAACCTTCTCTCGTTCTCCAACTTCTCCTGGAAGGGAGATACAACCCCCTTAGCTCTTGTACTAACTGATGTACTAGTACGTAGGTGCTGACCTACATAAGGCTACAACCTTCTCTTTTCTTCTAGGGACCACATTTCATAAATTTTCAGGTTGGATCCATCAATAACATCAAATATATCTGCATCAACCATCTCCTTTGCACCAACCAAAAACTGAATCAAACAATCACTTCTCTGAAGCTGTAACCAAACTACAATAATAGTAACCAGAAACCAATCCTGAACCCAGAACACTGCAGCAATAAACAAAAGTAGCTAAAACATATTTTATGAGACGTACACTACTTTAATATATAGAACCTATGTGCATACACTGATATATTAAGGAAAACCTGCGTATACACCATTTTCAATTACCTAACCAGCGTGTATACGCGCCTTTGATATGTTGAACCTACGTATAGATCTATAAAAGATAATTTACCCTTTTCAATTATTCAGACATCAGTTATACCCAAATCATCAAATTTATAGATCAAGTCATGCGCCAAATATAACAAATCAAAATCACACAAAGATACTTCTCTTCAAGCCTTAAGATCTTGACCCATCAATAGAACTCATCCTTCTCCTAGCGCTTAGGTTCCTCCTTGATTCAGATCTAGCTATGCACCATAACCCAATGACCAGTATTCTAGATCTTGTTCTTCATAAGATATCCAATACTTGATTTCCTCTGCCTAATGATCTCCTTCCCCTTTTATAATCTTAGGCCTTACTCAATAGCATGGTTCAAAACTACTTAGAACCAATACCTGGGTCCAAATACCTGGGTTCAACACTTTGGACAAGATACCATGGTCCAAAACCATAGGTCCAAATACCAAGGACCAAAAACCAAGTTTTCCAAATTGTACACGCTTTTTTGTGCATGAAAGTGCATGTATATGCATACGCGTCTTTTTGTCTCTGAATATACGTGTAAACGTGGCTTGTTCAACAGAAAACTGTGTATACCTCCTTTTCCTTTAACCTGAGAGCCTGTGAGCCTAAACTATTATCTGAGTGATTTGCTGAGTGAGTTGCCAAGGACAATACATGTGCCATAGTGCCAAGCCTTTGTCATAATGCCAACAATATCCCCCTTTGTCATCAAGGGCAAAGGGTTATGCTCCCCCTCCGTACATGTTGAAATCTCTACTCTGCTGAAGTGTGTTGTTCATGCTCCCCTGACTGTAAGCAAGGTCTGCAAAAAGATATTCTACAAGAAGAACATGACTCTGTACATCATAAATGACCTTCCTATCACCAAAGACTCATACATACATCCATCTCCCAACTAAATGGGGATATACCATAATTGATTCATTCACCCAACCAAGTGGTGATATACCAAAAAAAAAATGATAAAAACAAGAATATTACATCATCCATCCTAGGCATAGTGGGGAAACATGATAGTTCATTACCTGACCTTGATAATAAAAGAAATACATGACATATATAAACTAAATATCTAAGACAAGACTATGATAGTCATCAACAACTATCATCTGCAGCATCTGTCAATCACCATCCAGACCATCAACCATGATCTCCCTCTGCACCTGTTCCACCTGAATCAAAAACAACTGTGAAGTTGTACCAAGATCTTCTTAAGATAATGCCAACAATGCACTATTAGAACTATATGCTCCCCCTGAACCTGTGCCAGATGGTCTCTGTCAAACCCAGATCAGACTCTTTTCATGTTGAGTCTGGCTTACTGTTTCTCTTCAAACCAACATATACGCATCTATATCCACAGAAACCGGTGTATGTACGCGGATCTTCTTCATGAAACTCGCGTACAACCACTGTTCTCTGAACAGAGAAGTGTCAACAGCAAGATGATGCATCAACTACTCCCAGCTTCTGTCTGAGATATTCAAATGTCTCTCTGGGCAGTGGTTTGGTGAATATATCAACAACCTGTTCCTTGGAGGGAACATACTCCAATTTGATTTTTTGTTCAAGAACTTTTTCCCGAAGAAAATGATATTTGATAGGTATGTGCTTGGTCTTGGAATGCATGACAGGATTCTTCGAAATGTTGATTGCACTTGTATTATCACATAGAATGGATAAGGGTGGAGTACAAGTGATTTGAATGTCTTGCAATGTTTTCATCATCCAAAGGAGTTGTGTGCAGCAAGATGCAGCAGCTACATATTCTGCTTCAGCTATAGATAATGCAATTGAACTTTGTTTCTTGTTGAACCAAGATACTAATCTAGAACCCATAAAGAATGCACCACCAATAGTGCTTTTTCTGTCATCCACGCTTCCAACGCAATCTGCATCTGCATATGCATGAAGTGTGAGATATGTATCTCTAGGATACTATAAGCCATAATTTTGTGCTCCTTGAAGATAATTGAAAATCCTTTTAACTGCCTTAAGGTGTGCTTCTTTTGGATTTGCCTAAAATCTTCAAACGATTCCCACTCCATGCATGATGTCTGGTCGGGTACCTATCAGATAGAGAAGACTACCAATCATGGATCTATAGGTTGGTTGATGTACTGCTGCTGATTCAGCATTTGCACTGAGGTTGCATCCTGTTACCATAGGGGTACATACTGGTTTTGAATCCTCCATGCCATATTTCTTCAAGATCTTCTTGAGGTACTTGGTTTGTGATAGAAATATATCGTCCTTGTTTTCTTGGACTTGTAAACCAAGAAAATATGTGAGCTCACCAAGCAGGGACATTTCAAATTCTTTCTGCATCACCAAAGCAAAGTTTTGACTCTTGGTTTCTTCAGTGCTACCAAAGATGATATCATCAACATACACAACAAGTATTAGCAATTTATCATTGTTAATTTTTATATATAAATTTTTATATGCTGATCCTTTTGAAAAACCTTTTTGATGGAGGTATTTCTCGAGATGATAATACCAAGCCCTTGGAGCCTGTTTAAGGCCATAGAGAGCCTTTTTGAGTCTGCATACAAGTTTTGGATCATTTCCAAGGATGAATCCATCTGGTTGCTCAATATACACTTCTTCTTCTAAGTCTCCATTTAGAAAGGCAGATTTCACATCCATTTGATATACTTTAAACTTATAAAAGATAGAAAGAGCAAGAAACATTCTTATGGCTTCAAGTCTAGCAACCGGTGCAAAATTTTCTTCAAAGTCTATGCCTTCTTGTTGAGCATACCCTTTACAAACAAGTCTGGCCTTGTTTCTAATAACATCTCCATTTTCATTCAGCTTTTTTTGAATATCCATTTTGTCCCTATGACTTTCTTATCATTAGGTCTAAGAACCAATTCCCAAGTGTTATTCTTTTCAATCTGCTCAATTTCTTCATTCATGGCCTTGACCTAGCATTCATCTTTGCATGCTTCGCTTATATTTCATGGTTCGATGGAGGAGAGAAATGCTAGATATCTTGAAGATTTTGTAATATTTCTTCTTGTATGTACACCTACCTCTTCCTGCCCCAAAATTTGAGTCTTTGAATGATTCTTCTGGACATACCTGGATGGAGTCTTTTCTTCTACCCTTATCTGTTCTTCTGGTGCCTCATAGGTTTCTTCTTCATCATTAGTTTGATTTGATGCTGAAGGATAGTCCTCATCATCTTCAAAATCTTCGGATTTTACCTGCTTTGGATTGTTGCATGCTTCATCAACCACCACATCGATACTTTCAACAATTTTTCCAGGTCTCTTATTGTAACACTTATATCCTTTACTTCGGGAAGAGTAACCAAGAAGAATGCCTTCATCTGCTCTAGGTTCAAACTTGCCAAGCTTTTCATCAGTCCTTTTAATGTAACATTTTCTTCCAAAGGCTTTGAAGTACTTTACTGTAGGAGTCTTACCATACCAAATTTCATGAGGAGTTTGAGTGTTGTTTACCTGGACGTTTGTTTTGTTGAGAATAGTAATGGCAGCAAATGCAGCTTCACCCCAGAAGGTTGCAAGAGTTCCAGATTCATCAAGCATAGCACGAGCCATTTGTTGAACCATTTTGTTCATCCTTACCACTCCATTTTGTTGAGGAGTCCTTGCAGTAGAGAATACCCTTCTTATTCCATGTTCTTCAAAAAAGTCAAAAAATCATCCGAGGTAAATTCCCCTCCTCGATCAAACCTAAGGCATTTGATTGTGTGATTGGATTCATTTTCAACCAAGGCTTTGAAAGCTTTGAACTTTTCGAAAGCTTCGTCTTTATGCTTCAGAAGTCCTATCCAACACATCCTGGAAAAGTCGTCAATGAACAATATAAAGTATTCTTCTCCACGTGGTCACTTTTTCCTTATTGGACCACATAAATTAGTATGCACAAGTTCAAGTGGATTATTAGCTGATCCTTCCTTCTCAGGGAAATGGGTTCTGGTTTTCTTACCAAACTGACATGATTTGCATATTGTATTGTCTGGAATTCTTATGTCAGGAAGATTTTGAACAACCTGATATTTGCATGCTTTCCTTATCTGAGGGAAGCTTAGATGCCCCAATCTTCTATGCCATAGCAAGTTTTCATCATTTTTTCTTAGATATCATTGTTGTTTTCCTCCCTTGAGTATGTATAAATTATTTGGAGTTCTGAAGCCTTTGATCACTGTTTCTCATGTTTCAAGCTCACAAACAATACATCCATTTGATCGAAATACTACCTCATTTCCTTGATCACACATTTGACTAACACGCAATAGATTATGCTTTAAGCCATCAACATACATAACATTTCCAGCTTTGACCTTTTCTTTTAAAAGAATAGAGCCTTTACCTTTTATGAGTGCAGGGGTGTCATTTCCAAATGAGACCTTCCTTTCCTTTTCTAAGGCACTATATGACTGAAGCTTTTCTTTATCACCTGTCATATGTTTCGAGCATCCACTGTCGATGTACTATTGATTTTCCTATCCTTCCGCATATAAGGCTATACCACATCTTTTTGTTTGTGGTTCTTTCTTTCTCCATGTTTTGGGACCTAATGAAGCTTGCTCCTTCTGAGATGTTTGTCGAAACTTACTCCTGCATTCAGAATCTTCATGATCGAAGTTGTTACAAATAGAGAATTCTGTTTCATTTTCAAGAGTAGAAAATTTATTGTAGGTCCTCTTCATGATCCCAGTCACACTCCTTTGGTTTCGTGCTTCTCTAGTCATGATGGTCTTGTAGGCAACACATTGAGCAGCTTTGTGTCCAAAGTTATGACATGAGAAACATTGACCATTAAAGAAATTCCTGCGATTATCAAATCTACTGACCAGGTGATTGTAGTTTCCATTGACATTCATTCTTGAGGCAAACTGAGAATGATTTAGCTATGTTTGGTTGTAGCTTCTTTTCATCCTTGAAGTAGATTGACCCTGATTTACCTGGTGATCTGTTTTATACCTCTGCTGATGATTGTCAATCTATTCACTTCTCCTTGCTGCATCAAGATAACTTTTGGAAGTGGATGGCTTCCGTGCTTGAGATGCTCCTTCAGCATATCCAAGACTTGTCTTTATTAGAGGATAACACTGCACTTTGATAATCTCATCTAAAGTTTCAGATCCTTTAGAAAATCTAAGATTAAGAGCTTTTGTTTTCTCAATATCTTTTCTAAGTCCCACAATTTCACATTATAACTTTTCATTGTGTTTTTCCCTTTCAGCAAGTTGGAATGTCAGAGTATCTATAATCATATTCTTTTCTTCTAAAGAGATTTTAAGTTTAGAAATTTCTTCATAGAGATCATCTTCATCTATAGCATCCAATAAATCATCATCTTCACAAGCCATCAAAAGTCTATAAGCATTACCATGTTCATCTTCATCACTATTTGATAATCCATCACTATCTTCATGTGTATAATAGCCCTTCTTACTTATGTTCTATCTTCTGTTCCATTTAACTGGTTCCTTACCTTTATCAAGCTTGTCTTTATGAGGACATTTGGTGGCATAATGACCGACTCTTCCACAAGCAAATCATTTGAAAGGTAGCTTACCTCTGAATCTTCCAGAACCCCATTGAAGGTTCTTGACAAAGTTTGATTCTTCCTATCCTTCTGACGTATGTCCTGACTCATTGTATTCTCTTTCTCCTAAAGCTTTGAATGCAATTTATTTCATGTCTGATGGACCCCCTTTTCTCATTTCGAAAGCAGTTAGGATTCTATGCAGCTGTGACATGGTAATACTCTAAAGATTCTGCTTTTCTTCTATGGCAAAAACCTATGATTCAAACTTAGAAGACAAAGATATTAGAAACTTTTCAACCAAAGTAAATTCTTTTATCTCTTCACCCAAGTTTTTCATGCGATTAACAATCTCATCAATATGTAAGAAATAATTAGCCACACTTTCATCATTGTGCATTCTGAGAGTTTCATATTGAATTCTGATAGATTGTAGTTTTGCACGTTTTACCTGATTATCTCCTTCATAGCTCAAAATGATCTTGTCCCATATTTGTTTGGAAGTTTTGAGTTGCTTAACCTTGATGAGTTCTGATTGAGATAAACTCCCTAATAGAGTATTGACAGCCTTTGCATTTGTTTCATACTGCTTCTTACCAGCCGTATATGTAGGAGTTGTTGATGGAAATGTATATCCTCCTTCCATGATATCCCAAACTTCTGTACCAAGGGATTGAAGATAAGTTGTGATTCTTACCTTCCAATAGACGAAGTTGCTCCCATCAAAGATTGGTGGCCTAATATATGCCTCTTTTTCATAGTTGCTCATGATGATAGATCTTCCTTTAAGTGATCAAGCTTCTTTTGAAGGACCTGCTCTGATACCAATTGTTGGAAATAATACTGAGAGGGGGGGTGAATCAGTATTAGCAATTTAACAATTTTTCATTTCCATAAACAAATTGATATACGCTACATCTGTTAATTAAAACTGCATATATATGCAACTGTGTTTAGAGAAAACCACGTATATCTTGTAAACTTCTAATTTAGTTAGCTGATCTTAATCTGTGTATTAGAACCATAAAAGGGTAATCAAGTACAGTAAATAGTACAGGAAATCACACATATGAACACAAGATATAAGGTGGAAACCCAATGTGGGTTAAAACCACCTACTGCGATTCGTCTCTATCTTCTTTTAATAAGAAACTTATTTTTACAATATTTTTGTACTGGTGTAGTCTTATACCAGTACGCAGGCTTTACACCAACCAAAAACTGAATCAAACAATCACTTCTCTAAAGCTGTAACCAGAATACAGTAACAGTAACTAGAAACCAATCCTGAACCCAGAACACTGCAGCAATAAACAGAAGTAGTTAAAACATATTTTATGAGACATACGCTACTTTAATCTGTAGAACCTACATGCATATGCTGATATATTAAGGAAAACCTGCGTATACGTCATTTTCAATTACCTAACCAGCGTGTATACGTGCCTTTGATATGTTGAACCTGCGTACGGATCTATAAAAGATAATTTACCATTTTCAATTATTCAGACATCAGTTATACCTAGATCATCAGCTTTATAGATCAAGTCATGCACCAAATATAACAGATCAAAATCACACAAAGATACTTCTCTTCAAGCCTTAACATCTTGACCCATCAATAGAAGTCATCCTTCTCCTAGCGCTCACGTTCATCCTTGATTCAGATCCAGCTATGCACCATAACCCAATGACCAGTATTCTAGATCTTGTTCTTCATAAGATATCCAATACTTGAGTGCTTTTGCCTAATGATCTCCTTCCCCTTTTATAATCTTAGGCCTTACTCAATACCATGGTTCAAAACCACTTAAAACCAATATCTGGGTCCAAATACCTGGGTTGAACACTTCGGACGAGACACCATGGTCCAAAACCATAGGTCTGAATACCAAGGACCAAAAACCAAGTTTTCCAAACTGTACGCACTTTTTTGTGCATGAAAGTGCGTGAATATGCATACACGTCTTTTTGTCTATGAATCTGCGTGTATATGCATATGCATCTTTTTGTTTATGAAACTGCGTGTATATGCGGCTTGGTCAATGGAAAACTGCGTATACCTCCTTTTCCTTTATTCTGAAAGCCTGTGAGCCTGAACTGTCATCTGAGTGATTTGCCAAGTGAGTTGCCATCAAGGACAATACCTATGCCATAGTGCCAAGTCTGTGTCATAATGCCAACATAATATTGACATCTAGGAGTGATGGTCTTGTAGTCATTATTAGGCATGCTTTTTTTAGCTACTTCAGCAAGAGAAATGGCCTTTTGATTTAAATGGAGGATTCTCATCTTACTCACATTCAATCCACTAGAGGTGATGCAATTTACCAGGAAACAAAAATAAATTCATTCTTGGAGGAATACAAAGTTGTAGATGGTGTCATGATTGCTCATTCTGGCCAAACAAATGTTTCCTTATTCATATTCAAAGAGGTTGTAATGAGCCACACAAGGACTCATATGGAAGACGTGTGGATGATTGAAGATGTTTCCTTCAATATTCCTAGACTATATATGGATTGATTTATTCCTCCTGTAGACATAAGATGCAACCCTATGAGTAAGACTTGTAAACTTCCTTGTGAAGACATAGGCAAATCTACTATTGGAAACAACTAATTAAAGGTGGTTTCTTTGGGAAATCCTTAGGAAAACCTTGATCATATAATTTGTAGAGTGGAAGTTTAATCCTCTGCTCCGCCTATTTGAGCACTTGAGCCATTCTCAGAGTTAGATTTAAAAACAATGTGGCATTTTTTTCCACATGTCATTGTGCATGTAAGGGCTCTAGAGTATACAATTGTTATTTTATTTTCCCTGTATGAGAGTGCAAGAGCCATGCCCACTTAAAAATGGATGACATTTTCATGTATCAAACCAGATTTCCCAATAAAGTCTGCCTGAATTCTCTTTAGTGCAGGCACGAGCTGAGAGACATCTTGTTGAACAAATATATGAAATGTATTCAATAATCTTGCATTAGTAAATTCGTTAACGAAAGGAAGATGATTTAATATTCCATTTCAATCCATTGATTGGTCAATTGATTCATCCAAAATTATTTTTGTTGGCTCCACTACAAAATGAAAAAAAAAATATCAACCAAAATTTTAGAGGTCGAACTGATTCCTCATGGCTTCCATGTCCACATCCTTGGTTCTTGCAACGCTACCTCTCTATCACTCTACATTCATATACACTGCTATTAGCGTATCTTTGCACTTTTGATGAAAATGCTAGTTTTACTTTTGATGAGTCAATTACAATTAGTAGAACCAATGGATACTAGACTTTGTGGTTGGTCAATATATCTACTAATGGAGTTACGATCAAATTTGTGTTCCATATTTATAGTTTGAAATATTAAAATATTAATTTAATAAATAAATATTTTACGATTATATGATTTAAGTGGTTATATTATTAAATTTAAATGTATAATGATAAAAGTTATTTTTAATTATTAAAAAAATTAATAAATAATTTTTCAATATTATAAAATAAATCAAAAATTTATATTACTATAATTTAAAATTATTTAAAAAATTATAATGTAGTATAAAGGGAGGTACCCAAGGGAATAATGTAATAATGGGATGGGCCATAATAATAAATAAGGTGGTTAACCCATATCATGTAAGGGACCACAAGTAGTTAGCAATAATGTAATAAGCCCATGGTATTAGATAGATGGTATTGAGGGAACCATGGTAATGACCCATGGTATTGTATGTATGAGGCTTATATAGAGGCTAAAAAGTCCTCATTGAGAGAAGTCAAGGATTATTGTATGAACAAGCATATGGCTTGTGAAGTGTTCTCCTTCCTTAAGGAGTGAATGTATGGTGTTACCCTACCTTAAGGGTTTGATCAATAAAGAGAAGCATTTCTATATTCAGATCTTCTTATTTCTAGGTTTTTTTCTATTATCATATATTTCTGAGTTATATCTATAACAAGTGGTATCAGAGCACTTTCTTGGGCAAAGCAGAGAATGTAGTATACCTGGGGGGATAATATGGGGTACAAAGGGAGGTACCCAAGGGAATAATGTAATAATGGGATGGGCCATAGTAATAAATAAGGTGGTTAACCCATATCATGTAAGGGACCACAAGTAGTTAGCAATAATATAATAAGCACATGGTATTAGAAAGATGGTATTGAGGGAACCATGGAAATGACTCATGGTATTGTATGTATGAGGCCTATATAGAGGCTAGAGATTCCCCATTAAGAGAGGTCAAGGATTATTGTATGAACAGACATATGGCTTGTGGAGTGTTCTCCTTCCTTAAGGAGTGAATGTATGGTGTTACCCTACCTTAAGAGTTTGATCAATAAAGAGAAGCATTTCTATATTCATATCTTCTTATTTCTAGGTTTATTTCTATTATCATATATTTCTAGGTTAGATCTATAACAAGTGGTATCAGAGCACTTTCCTAGGCAAAGCTGGGAATTTTTTTTTATTTTTTGCAAGAATCTTTTCGGCGGCAATTTTGTAGATCAGATATATATGTTTTGCTGCAAAATCTATAGAATCTAATTGTAGATTTGAGTTGTTGACGAAAAAATACTCAATTTGAAAAAAAATAAGTCGAATCAGAGTCCAGATGAAGGAGATATCGCTGATTTAAAAATCAGTTTTGTTGCAGACATTTTTTCAGGGCGGCAAGTTTATAGATCAAATATGTACATTTTGGGGCAAATTTTGCAGAATATAATTGCAGATCTAGGTTGTTGGTGAAAAAATACCCAATTTGAAAGAAAAAAATCGGCTGAATCAGAGTCCAGATGAGGGAGATATTGTTGATTTAAAAATCAGTTGGGTTACAGACATTTTTCAGGGCGGTGAGTTTGCGGAGAATATCTATATTTGCTGATGCAAAATATGTAGAATCTAATTGCATATCTGGATTGTTTGTGAAAAATACCCAAGTTCAAAAAAAAAAATCAGTCGAATCAGAGTCCGGATGAGGGAGATATCACTGATTTAAGATCAACTCTTTTTTCAGAAATTTTTTGTGACAGTGGGACAATTGCAACGCGGATCTGAAATTCCAGTGCCTAGATCGATTCTAAAAATAGGTCATAATAGGGATTTTGAGCAATATTGATGGAATTGTGGCCATTTCAAATTTTCGCCAAGTAAGCGCTTTGTTTTCAAAACCCTCTTCATGGTGGGTCTATGTTTAGCAGGAAAAGATAATGGTCCTACTATTGAAGAATTCATAAAATATCAAAAGTCAGTATGGGGAAAAAAATGGAAAGTCTGGGTAGTATTTAATGATGAGGCAGCCACATGGTGGCAATTACTTAACAAAAAGTAGTTGTACAACCTTTCAGATGAAGAATATTAAAACTTACTTTTAGACAGATGGTCTCATGCCAGAAAACAAAATAATGAGAAACATGAGGGGTTATTTCCTACCGATATCTCCTTATTGTAGGTTCATGGATTGCTTCAGAAGGAGAATATCATTGTGTCTATAAATCCTAGTTGCAAGCAGAATATTATAAATGTCAATTTGGCAAAAAAAATTGCAATTCCCAGCAAAACAAATGGAGCACACATAGGTTAATAATGAGGAGATGAAAATTTATAAAGATTTGAAGATTTCTATGGACAATTATGTATTTCATTCTAATTTTTATGCTTCAGATATGGATAATGAGGATTTTGTTTTGAGATACCCTTGAATGGAATCGGTGGGTACTATCAATATTAATGTGCAGAAGAAATTCCTGAAGCTCTGGTATAAAAAGAAGAAAATTACATTACAGGACACTTCCATCAATAAATAGGTAGAGTCCAAGGAGGCTGATGTAGAAGATGTTCCAAGGACTGACATATCAGATGATGAGCTATTCATGGTTGAAAACCAAACACAAATGTCAAACCAAGTACTAGAAAAATAGGTAGAGTCCAAGGAGCCGGAAGTAGAAAATGTTACATCATATGAGGACTCAGTGGTTGAAGTAATATTAGAAGATAAGAAACAACAGCAGACACCACAACATGTACCAGCTACCAGTCAAGCTCCATTAAGTTTTGAATTAAAGACAAAGACACCGTGGGTTAAAACTTCAGCATATCACCACCCACATCACCCCGCAAGAAAACAACCAACAAGATGGCAACAAATTAGCCACAAGTACAACAACCCCAACATGACAGATATAGAGGAGAGACAATCCACCTACTACACATCAACAAAAAAGAGCCGTGAGGGTCAACTTCCATCTCAAGCAAGTGAGGCACCAACGAGATCGAGGGTTCACCTTTCTCTTGGATGGCTAGATGCACGTGCATGGTACCAGTGGTCTACTCTTTTGAGTAGATCAGGGATGAAACATGTTAAGGGGGATGGAATGTAGTATACCTAGGGGGGATAATATGGGGTACAAAGGCACCCAAGGGAATAATGTAATAATGGGATGGGCCATAGTAATAAATAAGGTGGTTAAACTATATCATGTAAGGGACCACAAGTAGTTAGCAATAATGTAATAAGCCCATGGTATTAGATAGATGGTATTGAGGGAACCATGGTAATGATCCATGGTATTGTATGTATGAGGCCTATATAGAGGCTAGAGATTCCCCATTGAGAGAGGTCAAGGATTATTGTATGAACAGGCATATGGCTTATGGAGTCTTCTCCTTCCTTAAGAAGTGAATGTATGGTGTTACCCTACCTTAAGGGTTTGATCATTAAAGAGAAACATTTCTGGGTTTATTTCTATTATCATATATTTCTGGGTTAGATCTATAACAGAGAATGCAAGAGCCATGCCCACATAAAAATGGATGACATTTTCACGTATCAAACCAGATTTCCCAATAAATTCTGCCTGAATTCTCTTTAGTGCAGGCACGAGATGAGAGACATCTTGTTGAAGAAATATATCAAAATGCATTGAATAATCTTGCCTTAGGAAATTCATTAATGAAAGGAAGTTGATTTAATATTCCCTTTCAATCCATTGATTGGTCAATTGATTCATCCAACATTATTTTTGTTGGCTTCACTGCAAAAAGAAAAAAAAATATCAACCAAAATTCTAGATGTCGAACTAATTCCTCATCGCTTCCATGTCCACGTCCTTGGTTCTTGCAACACTACCTCTCTATCACTCTACATTCATCTACACTTCTATCAGCATATCTTTGCACTTTTGGTGAAAATGCTAGTTTTACTTTTGATGAGTCAATTACAATTAGTAGAACCAATGGATACTAAACTTTGTGGTTGGTAAATATATATACTAATGGATTTACGATCAAATTTGTGTTCCATATTTATAGTTTGAAATATTAAAATATTAATTTAATAAATAAATATTTTACGATTATAAGATTTAAGTGGTTATCTTATTAAATTTAAATGTATAATGATAAATATTCTTTTTAATTATTAAAAAAAATTAATAAATAAATTTTCAATATTATAAAATAAATCAAAAAATTATATTATTATAATTTAAAATTATTTTAAAAATTTATATCTAAAATTGTATAAAAATTACATAAATGTGTAATGTAGAACATGCCAAATATTTTTTCATCTAGAATGGGGAGATTAATATATTGTTATACCATTTTGTTTAGCAACTTGTACACGATCCTCTATAAGCGATGAGAAGAAATTATGTGATCCAAATTGGATCATTGTATTGTTTTTCATCCATCTCAATGAATTTGGAGTGGAAAAAGTGGAGGAATCAGCTCACGGGACCATTTTTACCGGCAGGATCCTGTTTGGTGAAACGGGGTCTGAAACCTTTTGGGAGAATTTTAAGGCATCAAACAACATTTTTTGGGGTAAAATTTTGTTGCTTTGGCACCACACCTTTTAATGTTATTTAACACATAAATACCTTTCCAATAGCACAATAAGCACATCAATCAGAGTATGTATGCAAAAGTTATGCCACTCAGAAGTTGACATTCTTATTTTCACACCTATAGTTTTGGAGGGTGTTGCGTCAGTCCCCATTATTTATGAAAAGGGTCTAGCCATGTGTTTGTGATGTAATCGACTCTAGAATTGTCTATCTTTTAACTCTAGTTAAGAGTTGATGTAGTCAAACTTAACTAATAGAAGGCTATCAGGCTGTGTTATAAGTGGGTCTCTAGGAAGAAGAGGCATTCCATTCTTTTGAGATCACTTTGTTCCATATTTGAGAAAAGATAGCGAGGAGAGATAGGAGGTAGAGAACACAAGGAATATCTATGTACGGTAGTAGCCCATGGGCCACAGGCACTACTTCTTTGTACCTGCAGCCACATTTCCAGACAAAGAAAGAGAGCGAAGCATCCTCACCTTCTTGCTAGGTTTTCTCCCAAAAGGGTTTCCCAGAGAGCATATCTTGTGTCTTATGTGTGTGTGAGATTATTTTTTCATTATCTACTTTTTCTGCATAATTTACATTCACATGCATGCACTAATTACAGTTAAATCCATAGATATCAAAGTTTAATAAACTGTAATAATGTAGAATTTTAAAGTTTTAATATAATATTATTAGATCTGTTGCGATGAACTATCCAGTCAAATATACACTGTATTTTATGGATCATTTGGTATCAAAACAGGTTTCTTTGGGTATTTTGTGGAGATTACAAGGATCTAAATCGGTGGGGCCAAAAGTAATAAAACCCTAATCATGGGTGATGAATTTTAAACAAACATCATCCTGCAAAGGTAAGGTTTTCATAGCTTGAATAACAAGTTGCAAATATAAAATGTAATGTAAAACTCCACATGGCGACCCTAAGGAATAAGTTAGGGATATTTGGAGAATATGGGAGTTCGAATGCAGAGGAAAAACTAGAACAAGGATCAAAAGGTTAGGGAGACACGGAGAACCAACAAAAGAAAGAACCCGGAAAATATCAACCTACTTCGAGTTTCGTGAATCAATCGATGTTCAAAATGGAAGAAAAATTCGATAGCAAGTCATACCATGGTGATATCGATGCTTTGAAGATGAACCACTAGTTTCAACAACTGGACGTTTATTTAAGCGTCCATAAGATCGAGGAAGGGAAAAAGATCTCATTCACGCGACTGAAATTAGAGGGTCATACACTGACTTGGTGGGAGATCCACACGAAAACCATGAGGTTGGAGGGAGAACCTCTACTAAATAAGTGGGAGGATTTCAAAACCATCATTAAGTCAGAGTTTTATCCCATAGGGTATGTGGAGGACCAATGGATCCGGTGGCATTATTTCATACAAATGTTGGGCCAAAGTGTGCAAGAGTACACCACAGAATTCAAAAAGATGTATATAATGTTGGGTATGTCTCCAAAGAATCCAGATGCACTCCTCAAGTATTTATGGGTGTTTGCACTGCCATCTGCATGAGAAAGTGATGTTTTTTAAGCCTAAATCGGTGGATGAGCCTTGTGTACAGGCATAGTGCCTGGAGAGCATTGGCCTGAAAAGAGCGCAATCAAGTCGATCAAAGCAAAAGGAGCAACATGAAGCTTCTAAGGAGGGGGAGAAGAAGCAAAAAAATGGAAAAGATAAAAATACGGAAGCCACAAAACACCAGTGCAAAGATCCTAGCAACCACCACAACATTGATGACCATATAACGGAGAAGTGTTGGAAGTTGCATCTAGAGATAAACCTAATAAAAAAGAAGAAAGATAATAAGAATAAGAATCTCATGGCCACCGATTGAGAAGCCAAGTTGAAAGTAGCTCAAACGTGGATGAGAATATCATTTGTACGTCAGTGCAAAAGGAGGTGAATCTGAGTAGCCTTCGGGAAGAGGAGGAGAAAGAAATGACCAAACTCTTCCATGTAAAGATATAGGTCAAGAAGACGAAGATTTATGCCCTGACTTAGGATCGGAAGAAAATCTCATTGCATCTAAGCTGGTCAATAAGATGTGGTTGGAAGTTTGTGATCATCCAAAACCATATCTACTCGGATGGGTACATAAGCATGCAGAGCGGAAGGTAAAAAAATAGTGCAAAATTAGATGCTATCAATGTTGATTTTATTGATGAAGTACATTTGGATATGCTTCCCCTTGATGTATGTGGAGTCATGTTTCGAAGTCCATACATGTAAATGTGTGATACAATTATTCATGAGGAGATCTAACCAGTACCAACTCATCAAGGATGGAAAATCGTTCATCATCAATGCACACAAAGGAAAGTTAAAAAGTTCACTAGTAAGTGCCCATTAGCTCTGCTATGAACTTATGCATTTGGAGAACCAAATTACTAATGTGGCAGTGTTGCTTCATGCTCGTGGCAGTTTATTTGATCTTTCATCCTTCCCTATCATTTTCCCTACTTTCCATTAACCCTGTTATCTCCACTTTCCTCTATTATCCTTATAAACCCCGTTATAATTCTATTTCCCTTAGCTCTCGAGCTTCTTTTTGTTTAAAACCTTTATAAACCCCCAATGACCTTTATAAAACTATGTTAACCTATTTTTATTTTTAACCCCGATGTTAAAGCCCTAACCTTCTATAATGCGTGCATACAATAAAAACTGCTATCGGCGGGGCCCTCCCCTGTCACATCAAACAATAAACTTGTGCATTCATTCCGCGCCGTCCGATCTTACCTCGCCAGGATCCAATGATAGACACTTCCCCCGCTCTGCAAACCTACGCATGTGATAACTCACAGGGAAAGTGGTTTCACGCTTGTCAAATCAGACACGCAGTACTCGCTGACTCGTATCGCACCCTCCCTGTACGTTTACCGCCATTGCCCATAAGCGGTGCGGGGAAACCGCTTCCCGCCACCGTACCCGGCTCCCCGCCCATTAACCTGTGTTCATCTCCGCCTCCCGTTAGTTGTTGGATCATTCCCGCCGCGATCCAATGGTCATTGTTCATCTGTTCACATACCTCCCGATAGCCTCTCTAATCAAATCTCTGACGTAGATTTTTATGATCCGATGGCTCACAGCTCTCTTCCACCTTGCCTCCCGGTAGCTCTTCCTGCGCGATATACTCTATTGTTTTTATTCATTCGACGGCTGATATTGCCTCTGTGTATTGCATCACAGCCCGACAAGTTTTCAATGTAATTTTTGTGTTTTGAGCAATCCTGCATACCCGAAGGAGAAAGGAACCGATGTTCAATACACTATGCAATTAATATTTCAGCTGCCATATTCAAAGACAACATGGTCAAGGATAGGAAGGACGGCTTCGAGCAGATCAAGATATGGATCAGTCATGGAGCCTTGTACACATAATATTCCATATGCTCATAAAGGACATCAAAGTACAGAAGCAGCCATTTTGTTCATTAAAAATCAATCAAACTGTTATCAGAGACCCATATCTAACTGTAAATGTGATTGGTGGTCCATTATGACCCCTCCACGCTTAGCAGCAGAGAAATTTTTGTAAACGGATTCTATATATACTCAGAAAAAAGAATGTAATAGGTTGATGAGTGTTATTCTGTTGTAAGCTTCAATTCTGGAGACTGTAACTACTACATAACTTGCAGCTTCTGGTCTTCATTTCCAGCTAATACAAGCTTCTTTTGTTGTTAATTGCTCGTTGTCCACTTCTTGTTCTTTGTTCCAAGTTGTGCCTGTTATGCATTGGTCATGTGCTGCTGATGTTTAGCATTAGGGGGGCTGTCATCCCACCTCTGTGTTAGAATCTAGTTAGTTTCATTTAATTTGTATGCAGGTTTCTGTTGTTTTAATGCCAGAGAGATGTCATCTTTTCTGTGCGTTAGGAAATAGAATTTACAGACCTTTTAACTGATTGCAGTCGGCCATCACAAGGTCCTGTGCATCTGCTAGTGTGGCCAGTCTTCTACATCATCACATTTTATTCAAAACTGTGAGTAATTGGTGGTCTAAAGCCTTGTAGTCTGGGGGTGTTCACCCATGTCTGGGGTCAATCACAATAGAAGTGGTTATCTGGCTTGAATATGCAGCATTTCTTTCATTCATCCACCATTTATCCAACATTTTATTGAGTTTGTAATGTTCCTGAGCATCTCTGAGATACAGCCTAGGAGAGTTTCTTGGGGTGATAACAGTGCCAACCAAGCCAAGAAATTGATCAGTTCCAACAAGAGCTATGTTTTATTGTTTTTAAGAGAAATTCAGTCTAAAGAGGAGTCAATAAGAGGAAGGGCATCCCTAGAGGGATGTACTAAGAAACATAAACAGTAATTGGAGGAGTTTTTACAGGCATACAAGGATGTGTTTCGAGAGCCTAAAGGGTTACCACCTAAGAGAGAAGTGGAGAACGAGATCCAGTTATTTTCATACTCCCCATTGCCAAATATTGGGCTATACAAGCAATTTTTTATAGAAGCAAGTGAGGTGAAGAAACAGTTGCAGTAGCTACTGGAACATGGTTTCATTCAACCAAGTACACCATGTGGGTCACCCATCATCATTGCACCAAAGAAGGACAAGACTTGGCAGATGTGTATAGATTACATGGCTTTGAATAAAATCACACTCAAGATCAGATACCCCCTGTGTAGGATAGACAATCTACTAGATAAGTTGCAGTAAGCAAAGTATTTCACCAAGCTGGACTTGAAGTCTAGATATCACCAAGTTCAAGTCAAGTAAGAAGATACATGGAGGACTGCCTTCAAAACCAAACAAGGTTTATATGAGTGGTTAGTTATGCCATTTGGCCTATGTAATGCACCAGTTGTGTTTATGAGATTAATGAATGATGTATTGTGCCCTTTTATAGATTCCTTTGTTATTTTCTAGCTGGATGATATGCTAGTATATAGTGTTTCTTAGGAGGAGCATATTCCACATTTGACACAGGTGTTGGAAACATTGGAGAAGCCCCAGCTACTAGAAAATCTCAAGAAGTGTGAGTTTGCGCAATAGTCCTTCGTGTATTTGGGGTATGTGATCAGTTGAACAGGTTTGAAGATAGATCCTTCCAAGATAGAGGCCATCATGAAATGGTCAATGCCTACTAATGTTTCTAAAGTCAAGAGTTTCATTAGGACAGCATAGTACCTTAGGAAATTCATAGCCTCATTTTCAGTAGTAGTAGCACCACTCCACACCACAACAGCAAGTGGTAAGAGTTTCCAGTGCGGGAAAGGTCAGCAGAGGGCTTTCAAGGAGTTAAAGAAGAAGAGTAATGAAGCACCAATTCTGGAATTACCAAACTTGCAATGGCCCTTCGAAGTGGAGAAATATGTGAGTGTGTATGCTATGGGAGTTGTCTTGATGTAGGGAGGAAGGCTTGTATGTTTCCATTCTGAAGTATTTCATGAGGATGTTCTTAACTACCCTACCTGTGATAAGGAGCTCTATGCCATGGTGCAATCTGTGAAGAAGTGGAAGCACTATCTGATGGGAAAGGAGAGAATAATTTGTACAAATCACTAGTTGTTATAGTACTTGCAGGCCCAGAGTAAGCTATGGCAAACCAGGCATTACAAGTGGATTGGGTTTTTACAAAATTTTCATTTGGTGATCAAGTATTAGAAGGTCAGCACCAACCAGTTTTTCAATATGCTTTCAAGGCCACCCACATCAAATATTAGAGCTTTAGGGACTCTTATGCACATGGAGCCATTATTCCATGATGCATACATAGAGGCATATTCAAAAGATGAGGACTTCAATGAAGTGTATCAGTAGTTGCAGAGTCAGAGTCATGTGCACAATGGCAATAGAATCGTTGACAACCATCTCCAAGATGGGTTACTCTACATGCTAGATAAGCTATATGTTCCTAAAGGTGAGCGTGAGAGGCTCACCGCTCCAAGGTTACAGGGCACTTAAATAAGGGAAGATTATGGCTAACATGCATAGGTATGTGTATTGGCCCAAGATGCAAGAGAATGTAGCTAGGTTCATAAGAGGATGCATGCTTTGTTGTACCAGCAAGCCTAGCAATAGGAAACAAGGTCTATATCATCCCTTACATGTACCTACTCATCCTTGGGAAAGCATTTCATGGATTTTTTGGGAGGTATATCGACAACCGGGAAGGGACATGACTACCTATTCATGGTAGTTGACGGGTTCAGTAAGATGTGTGTTTTGATGCCCTGTAAAAAGACCTTTAGTAGACAAGAAGCAACAAACTTGTTCTTTGGACAGGTCTAGGTAAAGTTTGGGACACCAAGGAGCATCATTTCAGATAGGGACACAAGGTTTCTCAGTGCATTCTAGACTACATTGTGGGAGAAGATGGACACAAAATTAAAGATATCTACAACATTCCATCCACAAATAGATGGACAGACAGAAGTAGTCAATATGACTTTGGTGCATCTTCTAAGGGGATACAACCAAAAGCACCCAAAGACCTGGGATGAAAATCCGGTATATATACAACATTCTTATAATAGAGCAATCCATACTTCTACAAGAAGAATCCCATTTGAGACTTGTTTTGGATATTTTCCACCTTCACCTTTGGATATTTCATATGGCCAACAGGGATGAGTGAGGAAAGATCTTACAAGAGATGTTTTGAGGGATGAAAAAATCATAGAGAAGATCAGGCATATCCATCTATAGGTACAAGAAACATTGTAGAAGTTGCAAGAGAAGTATAAGACTAGGCATGATCAACACAAAATAGAGAAATCATTCAAGGTGGGAGATAAAGTATGGCTAAAGTTGAACAAGGAGAGATTGCAGGGGCATGGTAAGAAAATCGAGGCTCTAAGGTATGTTCCCTTTGAGATACTAGAAAAGGTGGTTGATAATGTGTATCGACTTAGTTTACCACCATATATGCACATTTACTCAGTAGTGGATGTAGATAATTTGAAACTCTATGACCCTTCCATGCTAGATCAGGAAGAGGAACAGGTCCTACCTTCTATGGAGGATTTGGCACCAAACACTCAGGCAAAGTTGAAAGAGGATACAGTTTTGTATAAGAGGTCCAGAACTCCAAGACAGGGACAACATGACCTTTAGCAGATTGGGTTGAAGGGATAACTTTCAAGAAAAGATAAATGGTACACCAAATAGAAGGTGGAGGAAAATTTTCCTCATCTCATTTAGTAAAATCTTTTGGGGACCAAAAACCTCCCAAAATGGGGAGGTGTGATACGATTTGGATCCCTATATTTTTTTTCATCCATCTCAATGCATTTGGAGTGGAAAAATTGGAGGAATCAACTCACGGGACCCTTTTTACCAGTGGGATCCAGTTTGGTGAAATAAGGTCTAAGACCTTCTGGGAGCATTTTGAGGCATCAAATGATGTTTTTTGGCAGTAAAATTATTTCCCTTCAGCGCCACACCTTTTCATGCTATTCTACACACAAATACCTTTCCAACGGCACAAGAAGCACATCAATCAAAGTTCATATGAAAAGGTTATGCCACTCATAAGTGACATTCCTGTTTTCACACCTATAGTTCTGGAGGATGCCGCGTCAACCCCCATTATTTATGGAAAAGGGGATAGTCATGTGTTTGTGATGTAATCGACTCTAGAAGAGTCTACTTTATAACTCTAGTTAAGAGTTGATGTAGTCAAGCTTAACCACTAGTAGGTTATCAGGCTATGTTATAACTGGGCCCCTAGGAGGAAGAGGCATTCCATTCTTTTGAGAGCATTTTGTTCCATAATTGAGCAAAGATAGCTAAGAAAGATAAGAGGTAGAACACATAGAGGATATGTGCACTATAGCAGCCCACGGGCCACAAGCATTACTTATTTGTACTTGCAGCCATATTTCCAAACAGAGAAAGAGAATGAAGCGACCTCACCTTCCAGCCGGGTTTTCTCCTGAAAGGGTTTCCTAGAGAGCATATCTTGTGTCTTATATGTGTGTGAGTTTATTTTTCCGTTCTCTACTTTTTTTCATAATTTACATTCACATGCATGCACTAATTATAGTTAAATCCACATACCTTAAAGTTTAATAAACTGTAATAATGTAGAATTTTCATAGTTTTAATATAATATTATTAGATCTGTTGTGACAAATAGTCCACTAGAATATCTACAGTAGTTTACAAATCATTATGTGTTTTTTAATAACATCAAAAACATTTCAATACAATGTAACACATCAGGGACTATGCTAAGTGGTGACTCAAAATGGGTTATTTTACCACTTCTCTAAAATAAATTGGATTGGGCTATTTCCAAATGATGGTTTTTCTTGGTTTTTAATTTACTGATATGATAATTTTCTATATTAATATTATATGTAGTTTCTTATAGACGAAATAGACTTTTTCACGTAATCATAAAACAATTTCAAGAAATAATCTGATTTTTCTTATTTTTGTGATTTTTCAATGCATAGATGGATTCAACACACAGAAAAACCCCTTAGGGCAGTCCAATTATGCAGAGTAAATAACTTAAATTCATTTTTTTTTAAATCTCTACCATATTTTGATTAAAATTAACCATAAGACATGTTGTGAAAAAGGTCATTTCATTTATAAATTAGAGTACACCTTAATATTATAATAAATATATTTTTAGTTTTTAATTTAATAAAGATATAATTTCCTATATTAACATTAGTATGTGTTTTTATTTATATTTATTAATATTAATATGTGTTTCTATTTATATTTATATTTATTAATATAAAAACGTTAAATTAACTATTATGATAAAATAAAATAATAAATATATTTTCTAAAATAAAAACATACTTAAATATATTTACATACTTAAATATATTTTAATTATTTTTAAATTATATCTATATATATATATATATATATATATATATATAAACTTCAATACATCAATGATAACCTCCATAAGAGATCCAAGATGGGAGTTAGCTGGTGTTCCTTGTGCATAAAAGAGTAAGAATCAATTCAACATTTATTTCTAAAGTGTCCTTTCAATAGAGAAGTTTGGCTGGAGATGTTGAGGTTGTTAAAGAAAACTCAGAGATGGGAAGGAGAAAATATTAGGGAGGTATGGAAAAATTGGTGGAAGGACACACCAGAGGAAACCCTGCAAAATCTACCTCTAATAATAGCATGGGGTATTTGGTTGGCCCGGACAGGAGAATCTTCAAGGATCAAATCCCATCTTATGAACACATTGCTATTGAATGCACTGCCATTTACGAGAGTATACCTGTACCCTGAAATCAAATATTAGGGGGATTAGGGAGGAACATATTAGGGGCAATATTCCCTGGGCTTATTTCGACGGGGCTTCTGATCAAAGGAATATGTGTGGGGCAAGAATTGTAATTCATATTAATGCACACGTATGCTTAAAAGCCTCGGTGGGGCTAGGACCGGGAACAAATAACTATGCCAAACTTCAAACATTAAAACTCCTTATGTGCTGGCTTACACACCTCAGAGTAAGATCAGTTTATATTTTTTGTGACTCTCTAAATGTCATCAAATGGTTTAATGGAGAGAACAAATATCAAAACTATATTTTATCTCCTTTGTTAGAATAAGCTTTAAACCTCAAACAACTTTTTAAATCTATTATTATGTGCCACATTTACCGGGAACGAAGTCAGCAGCAGACTTCTTTTTAATTCTATTATTGTGTGCCACATTTACAAGGAACAAAGTCGGCAGCATACCTCCTTCCTAAGGAGGGTGTGCAACAGGGTATGGATCGCTGATGCATAAAAGTGATTTGTGTGTCAAATCAACCTCTCTTTGTGCTCTAAAGCTTATATCAGAGCCAATTCTACTTTTAGGTTTTGTATTTTTATAATTTAGTGTTCTAATCACAAACACTCAGTGTTTGTTAATATGGTGGATATCCAGAATATCATACATGTGTTTTTGTTATTTTGTTTTTAGACTTTAAAACATTAGAAATATCTTAAGCGAAACTTGTTGATCTACTTGTTTGGGCTATTTTCCTCATTAAAAGAGGCCGTGGAACTCGATACAGTGACCATTTTTTTTGGGTACATTTTGAGATGGAACAGTTTAAAACTCTATGTTAAATTAAAAAACATACCATCTTCAAAATATTTAAATGCGAATATTATATAACATAAATGCATATATTATATAACTTTTTATTGTTTTAATAAAAAATTTAATTTTTTCTCGAAAAAAAAATTAAAAAATATCAATTACTTCTAAAACTCTATCTCTTATCTCGTATCAATAAACATTAACATGTATAAAAAAATTCTCATATCATATCACTAAACAAGAAGATTCTTTTATCAAATCACTCAAGGTTCATCCAACCGAAATAAATTAGTTTAAAAGGATTTTTAAAATGAAAGAATTTTTTTTTCTAATAAGCGATTTAGCCATATATTATAATTACCAAGCTTTCATAAATGTTTATCCATTATTTTCGTAAACATGAGTTTTTTTTGTCCAGCAGAAAAACGCTGGATTTTTTTAATAATAATATATGTTACATGTTCATGTGGTATTTTTAAAGAGTGTAGTTTAGAAAAGTTAATTTTATTTTTAAAATAATGGAAATTTTTAGCATTATTTTATAAAAATTAGTTAGAAATTTTGGAAATCTTATTAAATTTTAAAATTTTTTTAGTGTTTTACAAGTTTTTGATGACGCTGAATCTATTTTTATTTATTAAAATATGGCATTTTAACTCTTAATTTATTTTTATTTATTAAAATATGGCATTTTAACTCTTAATTTTTTTTTTTAAAAGCTAGATTCCAATAATTTATAATTATTCTGACAAAATTGACACCTAAATAGACAACTCCTTTTCGAAATGTAATAGAATCTAAATACCGAAATATTCTCATGCTTAACTGCAATGAACACTAACACTAAGTGCATGTACAATATAAATTAACTATCATTTAAATTATTTAAATTTTAATACAAATTAAAATAATAAATTTAAGTTGTTAAATTTATATAAAATAAGTGTTTTATTAGTTATAAGAAGAGCTTTGGCGTAAATCACATATAAAAAGACCTTTGTCCATGCGTTTCGAGCTAGCAAGTGTGGCTCATCGTCAGGACAAGTTGAAGAAACAGATCCAGCTTTACATGTTAAATAGTCTTAGCAGTTTTATTTTTTTTAATTTTTAAATTTATTTATATATTAAAAATATAAATTTTAAATAATAAAAATTAATAATTTAACTATCACTGAATTATTTAAAAAAACGGCTAGCAGTTAATATGACTGTTAAAATTAAAGCTTCGGCCATCATTCCATATGGAAAAATCCAAGGGGGTTTTATGGCCGTCCACAAAGCATTTAATTTACTTTACTAAAGTAAGTCCTTTCAATTTTGAGATTTTTTTTTGGAAGTGGGAAAATTGATTATAAATTTATTTTGAAATTTACATGGAGGCTAACATTATTCTTTGTTGATGTAGATTAATTTATATTTCTTATTCAACAAAAAAAATATATACTATTTGAAATAAGTTATTAGGGATTTATAAGGGAGTATATTAAAAATATTGAAATTTGGGTTATAAAAATAATTTTAAATTTTATTATAGATCTAAAAGACATTTTTAATTTAAATAATATTTAGATGAAACCAATCATGTATTCTCTCATAACATATCATTTTAGTGTCATGCATGAGTTAAATACACCTAAATAGTATTTACAAGAAACCAATCCAATCATGCGCTTTCTGATAGCATATAATCTTAGTGTCGTACATAAGTAAAATATTACCTTCAATAACATTTTAACTTTATGCTCAAAAAAATGATAATTCTCCATATTTATGTTAACTTCTTACATTTTCTTTATGCTTTCTTTAATTTATAACATATGATTAACTGGGGAAGGGGTTTTTTTAGTGTCGTGCATGAGTCAAATATTATCTTCAATAATATTTTAACTTTATGCTCAAGAAAATGATAATTCTCCATATTTATGTTAACTTCTTCCATTTTCTTTACTTTATGCTCAAGAAAATGATAATTCTCCATATTTATGTTAACTTCTTCCATTTTCTTTATGTTTTCTTTAATCTAAAACATATGATTAATTGGGGAAGAGGTTTTTTATATCATTGTTTATGGTATGGGAATGTAGATGATAGTAAATAGTATGTGAGAGTGTGTGTGGGTGTGTGAGAGAGACAAAAATATGTTTCTTAATTGATTATGTTGTTCTATTCTATATCAATTGTTATTAGAAATGGATTTTCTAACCACCACAAAGGATCATTCCCTTTTTCTCCATGCTTTAATAGCCATTAATGGGATTTGTTCCCTTCTTCTTCAAGCTTCAGTAGTCATTAAAAGGATCCATTCCCTTATTTTTCAAGCTTCCATATCCATTACAAACATCTTCACCTAGATACAACCAAAAAAATATTTTTGAGTGTCACACATGGAACCTCATAAAAACAAGAAGCTGAGGACATCTCTCTCACAAATTTGCAAGTTCAATTGTTTTACTAACAACACCATTTTGAAGCAATAGATTCAACTTATCTAGCAACATAATCAAGTTATCATTGTGTTAATAGAGGAGATATTAGTTATGAAAATTAACAATTCCAAATAGTGCCTCCATTTAACTTGCATTCATTAACTACTAATTTTTTGAAATGTTCTAAAGATCAGTACAACATTAAAGTTGTATCCTTGTCCAGTGTTAGTTTCATTCACAATGTAAATCTCACTAAATCATATGATCACAACTCCAATGATTACATATTCCTTAAACTCACTCACCAAAGACCACAAACATACGATATCAAGAATACTAATATAAATGAGCTTTCCATAATTAAGGCATGGATGAGGACTAATTCACTTCTTCCTTTACATAGAGTAAGATAAATAATATGAGTATAAATTGGTAACATCATTTCATGTTCAACAATTAAACAATTATTACCATTATAGGTCTTATGTAGCCAAAATAAGGTATAGATGTACTTACAAATTCTTAGTTTTTAAAGCTCTCTATGAACCCAACTTTTTAGCTACCTCACTAACGATTATTCCATGCACAATTCAAAATAATACCTTCACCACCTCTTTTTCTAATAACAAGAAGCATCTTATCCCAGAAAAACTAACTACTTTAGAACACACCATAGGAAAATCCATTAATATATACTGCGGAGCAACTATGTATAAGTGGATGGGGTACTATGAAGAATTAAAGGGATACTAGTTACATAAAAGAAGGGCATATATGTACGAACAAGTAAGTGTATTTAGGTGAATACTAAAAAATGAGCAAGCAACATATACCCCTCAAAATGAAAATGAAAAGGTTTAAGGGAATAAACATATAAAATCGTACCAATTTGAGCTCTTGAAATGACATTAAAGTGGATATTTAAAAGTCGATCTAGAAGATGCTTCCACTATTTATTATTTTGGTCAGAAAGAAAATTAAATAGAATCGCTAGTAAAACCCTTGCTTTATCTAAAAAGACACTTACATTTTCAGCACTTACATAAAATTGTTATTTCAAACAGCCCATAACATTTATCTTTTCGTTAATAAATTCATTTTTAATTATACACGCTAACTTAACATTTAAAAAAAATATTTAAATGGTATAAACAATCTAGCCATAACAATATCGTTACATGAATTTCATATTATATATTTAAATTGAAACAAAAGCTTTATGCTTTCTATTCAATCTAAAATGTTTTTCATTTAAAGTAGAAAAACAAGAACCTAAAAAATAATAAGCAAACTTAATATGCAACATCGATACTTAGTACTGGTCTCTTATAAAAAAATAATTGAAAATTCTAAATTATATATAGATAAATAACCTATTTTAATATAATTTTAAATTTAAATTTAAATTTATATATTATAAAAGGTAATATAAAAAATAACATAATAAAAATTTTATAAAAAAATTATAAATAAAATTAAAATAAATAAAATATTTTGATTTTGAAATGAATTGTGATTATTGGATAAGTCTTTTATAATATAAAAAATAACATTATAAAAATTTTATAAAAAAATTATAAATAAAATTAAAATAAATAAAATATTTTGATTTTGAAATGAGTTATGATTATTGGATAAGTAGTATTGATAAATCATGTATTATTTATGTTTTTGTATCCAAACCTATTTACAGGTTAATAATATTTATGGTAAAATGGGGTGAATATCCATGGTTAAGAATCTTGTTATATTGTAAGTATTAAGTTTCAATTTAAAAAATGTTACAACATTTAATTAAAATAAAATAGTTATAAAATATTTTGATTTTTAAATAGTTATAAAATATTTTGATTTTGAAATGAGTTATGGCTTTTGGTATGTGGTATTGATAAGCCATATTATTGGCCCACAGTATTGTAACAAAGTCACCCAATAAAAAAATAAATAAATAAAATATATATATATATATATATATATATATATATATATATATATATATATAACTTTTATATTTGAAAATTCAATTTAAAACCATTGTAATGAACGAAATGGAAAAAATCAATTTACATTTTAAATTTTCTAAATATTTAGTTTAATATTAAAGTTTTTCAAAACTTTAATAAATTTTATAAATTTGTCTACTTGAAAATCAAAGTTATTTCACCAAACATAAATTAAAATAAAAATATAATAAAGAAATAGTAAATAATATAATATAATATAATAGGAGCTTAGGAAATAAATATTTATAACAAAATGATAAATAAAATATAATAAAAAAATAGTAAATAATATAATATAATAAATATTCTAATGTAATAAGAAAATAGGAAAGAAGTATTTATAATAAAATGATAAATAAGATATAATTAAAGGGGAAATTCTTATT
This sequence comes from Pinus tabuliformis, assembly GCA_031772625.1. Taxonomy (NCBI): domain Eukaryota; kingdom Viridiplantae; phylum Streptophyta; class Pinopsida; order Pinales; family Pinaceae; genus Pinus; species Pinus tabuliformis. The sequence continues at coordinate 803,954,549 of CM062819.1, read as the reverse complement.
TTATATATAAAATAATAATAATATTAAACACTAAAATTGGTGTATAGGATTTTATTGTCTGTGAGAAAAAGGATACCAAGATATACAAGTTCCACTCATTTTAGATTTAATCTTGGTGACCTCTTGAGGAAAGAAGACATTTTCTTAATTATTAAATTCATTGAAATTACACATAATATAAAATAATAACTTTTTTATTTTTATTTATTATATTTTTTTATTCTATATCAATTTATTACGAGTAATATTAACATTACATTACTTAAAATTAAATTAAATTTAAATAACAGTTTACTTTAATTAAACATCTTTTAATCAAACAAATAATTTTTTCATTCAACAGTAAAACTAATTCCAACTTATCCTCGATAGGGGTGAGTATTAAGACTAATGTGGCCATCGGGCTTAATAAGGAGTGACAAATGGGCCACTGGGGAGGGTCATACCTCCCAATCACCTCTCCATATACGACAAAAGGAATGGCGTATAGGGACATTAGATCTTGGGCATGTGTATTAATAGTGCCTCAGGAAGGGGAAGTGTTAATGAGTTTATAGGTGAGATGAGGGAGGATCCCAGAATTCATTTCGGTGCTTAGGTCTGGTGGTGGAGCTACACCTAGTTTCCTGCTTGATGAAGAAAGAGGCGTTGGAGGTGTGACAAAAACTGGTGATTTTTGGATTTTATTTGGGGAATTGTGGTTCATTCCGTACAATGGAGTCCAAATCCTTGTTTTTCTCGGACCTTGCAAGGCGGGACTGAGCTGGCAACCGCTAAGGGCAGAAAAATGTTATCTCTGGTTTATTTTGGGCAAGGAGCATCCCTGCCAAAATTGGCAATGCCATGGTGAGGGCGGTGATTGGGAGGCACCAAGATTCTGGAGAAATTTTGTCCTCCTAGTAGCCAACTTTGTACAGTGGAGTGACTGGCATGGCGGGGATATCAAAGGTGGTGCTAGCGAATACGGTCGAGCTGACTACCTGAGCTTCAAGCATGCGACCCTATCTCACAGGCAGACAAACAAGTAGAGTGAAGACACTTTTGTCGCGCCTTGGAGTAGGTGGAGCACTGGCAAGTCAGTCTAGTGGACGGGAGGGCAACAACTTAGGTCAACCGACAGGGGATCACTCTCGGTCATTGTGGGAGCATTTGATCAGTGGTAGATGCACCCCATTCCTTGACGTGGGCGAGCTATCCTCTCGATGAAGCCAGAGACAGGGAGGGAGGAGGTCCTCACATTGGAAAGCATGGTGGATGGAAGTGGGAGTAACCCAATGGGGAGGGCTCAAGGGGTGGGTTCTAGAGTGCGTGGATAGCAAGGTAGTGGAATTCACGGAGGTCTGCATTCAACAATATGAGGAGGAGGCAGAGGTCGGGGGCAAGGGAATCAACATGGCGATAGTGGTAGCACAAAGACATCCCACACTGGTAGAAGCTCTTAAACGCTTGGCTCTCAGAAGGGTGGTTGTCACACCCCTCTCCTAGCGGTAGTCTTTAAACTGCACATAGGCAAGTGTAGCACCACTACACTTTTTCTTTTCACCAGTACTAGAGTGTATGGACTACGCCTAACTTCAACACTTAACCAATTTTCCATTTCTTCAAGTGTTAACATTCATGTAGTGGAACAAAATTTAACTTCAATTAATATTGATCATCATCATTTATCAGTATGCAACGAAAATCATCATTCATACAAGTATACGCAATTATACTTGGGAAGGGCAACTCCCGTAAAGTTTGTTTGTATCAATAATATAATAGTAATGTACAAAAATATACAATTACAAGTTTTTACAAGTCTTGTGCTACCTGCCTTGGTTTTCACAATCCACCAAAATGTCATGTCACAACCTCACAACTACTAGCTGCTTGTTTCCCACACAAATATGAGGAAAGCCCAAGTTTCCTTGCCTCAGACAAATTCTGAAAAATCATTGTCGTACTGGTCGTTCAGCCCTGCCAATCATGGCGTGCAACCCTGCCCATCATTCCGTGCAGCCCTTCCCACCGTCGTTCAGCCTGACTCGCAACCTTGTGCAACTCTGCCCGTCATTCATGCTAGCCCTAGTCGAGTCACCCTGCGATGCCCTCAGGTCATGCAGTGAACCTGGTTCAGGTCGCCCTGTGGTGCCTTCGAGTCGTGCAGCACTGCTGGGTCGGGTCGTCGAGTCATCTGGTCAGCCTGCCCATCTCGTGCAGACCTGCCCACCCATTTTTCACCCGTGCTTGCCATGACCTACACCTCCACCTGCTGGTTGTGTGGCTCATCCGCCTGTCCAATCTTCTGCCCGTTGATTTTCTCGTCCTCCTTATGCCTCCCAAACCTATGAACTCCCAAAGTGCGTTGTTCCTTATGCTTGGTTGCTCATTCATGCTTGTTTGAATGCCTCCCATCAACGTCAATATATATGTATGCGCCCGTACGGATGGAGGGGCGTCGACCTTCAAGCCAACCTTCCCAACTCACTCATAGCACCCCTGAACTTCAGACCCGCCCTCACACATCAGCCCATCAAGTCCACCCACTCGGCTATCCACCCATATAAGCTCTCAACCTCATTCTTCGATACTTAATAATTTTTTTCACTTCTTCGATTTTTCACCACTCATCCGTTCACCCGTGTTGGTTGCATGTCGCATCTTCCCAACCAACCTTTGTCACATAAAACCAAAACACCAACTCGTCACACGTAATTTCTCCTCACGACTCGTCGCATAAAACCAAAACGCCAAATCATCACACATAACCGCTCTACATGACTCATCACATAAAATCAAGAAGTTTGCCCGCCTCGCACATAACTGAATTCGGGTGCCCATTGTACACGAGCGTGCCTAACTCAACTCGTGGGCCTAATAGTGGTGGATGCAGGAGAGTTCCAGTTGCTCAAAACGATGACCCAAATGATGCCCCTGACTCATAGGGATTGCACCATTGCTGCTTGGAAAACAATCGTGGCCTAATTCCATCCTTGATGGACATGGTTGATGTGGCAGAGCGAATTAATCGGGAAAAGCATGAAGAAATGATGGCAACACTGGATCGCGTGCATTACTACCAGTGCCAAGTCGGGGAGCAAGTGGTGGTAGCATGGCGGGGACAAAACCATCTAGCGAAGAAAGTGAAAAAGATGGAGACCTAGATGGCACACTTTGAAGGGCACGTTCAGTGCAACTTCCGTCCTCTGCCTCCTCCAGGAAGCTATGAATGACGCAACTTCTGTCATCTCATACGATTAGTATGTCCTCAAGTTTTCTTTATGTTTTATTTTTCTATTGGAGCCTATGGCCCTCTCGCTTTTGGACACTATTATTAGTATTTTTGTTAGAAAAATATATATTACGGAGCAATGAAACACATAAAATATTGCAGAAATATAAACACAGAAAATGCATAAAACAAGAGAGACACAGATATACGTGGTTCACCCAGTTTGGGCTACATCCACCCCGAACAGCCAGTCCTTCCTTTCTATTATCCAGCAAAATGAAGAGACACAACCTAAAGCAAATCCGCTGTAATATCCTCTGTTTTCTCTCACAGTCTCACCTATTTGTTTCTCGCTCACAGGATACACATCTATCACACAACGTCAAATACAATGCCCTCATATAAAGAGAGGGGTTGCCTTCTAGGGCAAAAAACCCTAGACTAAACATAATTTCTACCGTCAGATCATCCGCCTAATGAACGGCCCAGATTGACTAGAAATTACTATACTTTTACAAGGAAATTTTACAGTTGTTTTTAGCTTCGGGGGCACTGCCCCCAAAACCCCCCGCCAAGGGGGGCTCCCAAAGGTCGCAGCCGCCCCCCCCCCCCCTGCAGCGAATATTTTACGGGCGGTGTTGCCGCCCCCATTTCAAACTGGGGTCCAATGTGGCGATACCTTTGAATATAGAAGATAATCAGGCTCCACACACAACAATTTTTTTGTATTTTTGTCATCTTCTACAAACTTTGGTCAACAAATCCAGTCAGAGTGAGACCACATGTTTTTTGAAGTATCAAATATATATCTTTTTCTTTAAATAAATAAAATATTAATTGAAAAAAAAAAACTAATTCCAACTTAAACTCAACCTATTTTTTCATTCAACATTAAAACTAATTCTATCTTAAAGCCAACCTATTTTAAGAACATCTTATTCTCACCACCCAAACCTATTTTAAGAACATCTTATTCTCACAGCGAAACCAACTCTTAATAAATAAACAAAAACAATCATCTTATTCTCAAACTAACGCATACGTTCTAAGTTGTTAGTTATAATTAGTTAAAGGAATAATTTGTTAATGTGGAAATTTTGTATAATTATGTTAAATTTTGTATTATTTACATTAATAATCAAGTAAATAATTTCCCACTCTTGAATTATATATATGTATACACCAATTTTCAACTCTATGCTATTTTTTTTAAATTATTCAAAAAAATTTAACGAAAATTTAAAACTTAAAGTGCAAGTTAACCAAGTTGTGAATGACTCTGATTTTGAAATTCTTGCTTATTGCTCTCTCTCTCTCTCTCTCTCTCTCTCTCTCTCTCTCTATATATATATATATATATATATATATATATATATATATCTTGTGACTTTTATATAGTATTATTACATTTTTATTTCTCTTTCATGATTATAAAATTAAAGAAAAAGTCTTAATATTAAGTCTCTATGATCTTTTTTTTCAATTTATTATTTTTTAATTTATTTTTTTAAATACAATCCTTAGATATAATAGAATAATGTAGTAAAAATAAAATAATGTGATAAAGAGTTTCTTTTTTAATTTTTAATGGCTCTATTAATATTTATAAAACTCTTTCAAAACATTAACGACCTAAATAAAATATATATATATGTGTGTGTGTGTGTGTGTGTGTGTGTGTGTGTGTGTGTGTGTTTAAGCATAAATCAAAAGCACTAGTGTAAGAATTGCAAAGCTAAATTAATCATTGTCATTCACTTGTGTGACTATGCGACTATGCGACTCCACGACTCGCAACATCGCAAGGTCGCGCCACATGCTTACATCCTCCAACACGACCATGCAACTCATGCGACTTCGCAACCTACGAGTCGCATGGTCGCAATAGTCGCACTCCCGACCCTCGCAACCCCCACATGTGTGACTATCTTATAAATAGGAGGGCACCTAGTCGCATTTCTCAAGGCTCTGTTGGTCACACTGGAAGCTAGAAGCCCCTCCGACCCGAATTCGTGTGTGCGTCTAACTCTGATAAGTAACAGTCCTCCCTCCTGCAATCATTACTTCCTTCCAACTATCACTGTCTACCCCTCCTGACATCTGGCTTATCCCTCGCCCTAGGTTTTAGCCTTTTACTTAGCATTCCTCTCATTATCATGCTTGCTAATTGGCCCTAGCCATTTCCCTGTGCCTGCACCCAGAAGTTTTTTGTTTTTCCTTAAACCTAATCCCTTCATCTTATCGGGTAACCTAAAGTTCATCCCTTTGAGAGTGACCCTGGCCTCCCAAAGCCATTTAGGGCCTTCTTTGAGCTTTTCTGAGCCGTAGTCGTGTGCCCCGTGGCCACGATACCATTCCACACGCGACTTCATGACTTCACGTCTTCGCGACCTCCAACTGGTTGCAACCTACGTCCACCAACTATTGTGTGACCTGCGACCAGATTTCGCGCATCGCGACCTTACATAAGCTTCGTGACCTATGACCTCAGTTGCTTAGTCGCATTCTTGACATCTACGACCATGTGACTTGCCTTCCCTACAACCTACCTATCATCAGCTAAGTCTCCTTGTTAGTTTGCGGTTGCAATTGATTTTCATGCCATCTCTCTCATTGTGGGACTATATTTTTGACATGTTAGGTGATGTCGAGCTTAATTGAATATCCATTTCTTCTTTTGAAGATGAAATGGGTCACCTGACTACTAAATATGCTCAAGGCACCTCGGGAAGCGGGTCATGGGAGGCCGATCCAGAAGAACAACCACCTATCTTCACAGACACAACTTGCAACTTAAGTAAAACCACCAGGCTCTCCTGGTATGCAATCTATGAGGAATTTGCTAAGAAGGATATTCCAGAAACATAGTAGGACTTCCAAGTATATATCAACATCAAGAGGTCAATGTTGGGTCCCTATAATACTAGTGATTACCCCATTACTATTGTAGTTATACCCCTTATTTATATTGTTGTGACCTATTACCCCCATGTTGTTATTTCTGTGCCCCATAGAATCCCTCTATTGTTATTTTTGTGGCTTTATATTATTATTGTTAGGTCGGCTGGATTATATTGTGACTCCTTAGACTCCTATATATAGAAAGGAGGTTTTGTCATTTGAATCATCCAAGAATTGTTCATTTATGTAATGTAAAGGAGGTTGCCCCCTCGAAGAGGCTGAATTCTAAGGCGTTGATTTATCTTTTGTATCTTTTCTTGAGCTGGTTTCATAACATTTGGTATCAGAGCTTTGGATTCTAGGGTTTCACTGCACCAAACAGGTCATCGTGGAATTTTAGCTATAACTTTTTTCTGTGACGTTTCAGAAGTCGCAAAAAAAACCCATTTGAGAAGAAATCGCGCTGAACCTTGGGTCTGAATTTCAGAGCTTTTCACACGATATTTACGGAGATATGATCTGAGGAATTGGTCTTTTTGCAGACTCCTGAATTACATTCAAAACAGGTGACCTGGGGAAAATCGTCATAACTTTCTCTCTGGGATCGGATTGAAATTTCGTAAGAAGTTACAAAAAGAGGACGGACTGTAGTTTCTTTGTACATGTCGTAGATCCAAAGGTTGAAACAGGTACTCATGGCACGTCGTACAAGTTCGCTCTACTGAACTAGTCTAGAAGCAAGTCACTGTAGGAGATTTCACATAACTCTTCCTTGGAGAATCCAATTTGGGTCAGACTTGTGGCATTGGAAAGAGGATGCAAAAGGCTACTACAAATCACAATTTTAGAACTGGATGATCCGAAATTACAGAGATACATCAGATTCAATATCAGGCTTCTACAAAGTGAAAAAAGTTGTGTAGTTTTTTTTTAAATTTTTGCGTGAGCTTGGTTTAACGAAATTCAAAGGGCATAGTAAAGCATTATTATCAGTAACTGATGCCCCGAGGAAAGAAAATGCAAACACTTAGTAAGGAACCTGAAAGCTCTAGCATGACTCATGAAGAAGAGAAAGAAATGCTACATGATATATCAAAATTACAAGAACAAGTGCAACAAATGTCACGCTCACAAAAGCTAACAGAAGCTAAGATAAATGGCGTGGAATCTAAGATAAATGGCATGTAATCTAAGATAAATGGCATGGAAGCTAAGATGGATGATTCGAAGACAGATTTGAAGAGAGACATGGCAGATTTGAAGACAGACATGGCAGATTTGAAGACGGATTTGACAAATTTTCTACAAGAAATACTTACTAATGGTGAAAAGGTTGTAAAGGAAACTCATGATGTGAACAAAAGTAATGTTAATCATGATTCCATAGACTCTAATGTTGGATCGAAGACCCACCATATTCCAAAAATCGAAATGAGGAAGTTTGATGGCAAGGATCCCACCACATGGATATTATAGATGGAGCAGTTCTTTGATCTCAATAATGTGCAAAACACACAAAAGGTACGTATGGCAACTGTATATTTGGAACCAAATCAGTTTGTATGGTATCAATGGCTTTGCTCTCGTAAAAAATTTATCACTTGGGAAATTTTTACGGAAGAATTGATAGCACATTATGAATATACAAAAAGCAACACTTTTTTTAGCCAATTGATAAGTCTCAAACAAAAGGGTTCAGTAATGGAGCACATTGAGGAGTTCCAAAAATTGAACATAAGGGTAAAAGATATTCCAGAGGATCATAGGATTGATGTGTTCATAGGGTCTTTAAAGGATAATATCCAACATGATGTTTGCCTTTGGGAACCTGATTCATTAGAGAAGGCATTCAGGTTAGCAAGAAAAATGGAAAGCAAAATTATGGCAACCAGGAAGCATACCACTCACAACTATAAAGACGGAAGTGTTGTTGCCCCTAGTCTTCCACAACCTATAAGGTTGACACCACAACAATTGGAAGAAAAAAGATCAAAAGGGCTTTGTTACAGTTGTGATAGCAAATACACTAAAGGTCATAAGTGTGCTGAGAAGAAATTATTCTACATAGATTGTGAAGAGGAAGAAGAAAAGGAGCAAGAAGGGTCAAAAGAAGAGGATATACTCCAAGAACAAAGCCTAGATAAAGAAGAAATGAATCCGACCATATCTTGTAATGCATTGGCGGGAATTACCACTCCTCAAACCATCAAGATAGAAGGACAAATCAAGAAGAAAAAGGTAATAGTGTTGATTGATTCAGGAAGCACCCACAATTTTATTCATTGTAGGGTAGCAAAAGAATTGAATTGCTTCCCATATCCAGCACCAGAGTGTCAAGTGATGATTGCAAATGGAGGAACAATAAATTTCTTTGGAAGGTGCCATAATATCAAGCTATCTATGGGAGAATATGTATTGACTAGCCCAATGCTTTCCATTCCAATGGGAGGTGTTGATGTTGTACTAGGAGTCCAATGGCTACAATCCTTGGGTACAATAGCTTTTAATTTTCAAGAACTTTTCATCAAATTTTCTATGGAAGGAAAGGAAGTTGAAATAAGGGGTATTGCAGGGAAACCAGGAAAGATAATCAGCTCTAATGGTATGACAAAACTTCTAAAAAAGGAGCAAAGAGGTGTAATTGCACAATTATGTTCACTAGATGTTTCCACATTGGAATCATCTATTTCTCCAGATCTCCAAAAAGTCTTGGACAATCATTCCAAGGTATGTTTCTGATTTTCCAAAAGAGGTTAAACTATAAGGCGCTAGAGTGAAGACCCATCGAGAGAGGTCGTGTAAGGCTCGTGCATGTTCCTGAGGAAAAGAACTAGAGAGTCAGACTTTTATTTCCAGAAAGCTGTGATTTTAAGAAGTAAGTTTGGTATACCAGCTTCATCTTGTTTATAATTTGTTAGTCTGTTATTGCTCTGTTGAACGGTCACCCCCATTTTGGTATCATCTGATTCCAGAAGTGTTCCTCCAAACATCAGGTCGTATAGATATCCCTATGTCCAAAAAAGTGAAATTGAACGTATGGTTGCAGAAATGTTAGAGGCTGGTATAATTCAACCAAGTCAAAGTTCTTTCTCTGCTCCAGTAGTATTGGTGCACAAGAAGGATGGATCATGGCACATGTGTCCGGATTATAGGGAACTCAACAAGCTCACTATTAAAGATAAGTTCCCCATTCCTGTCATTGATGAATTACTGGATGAATTGCATGGATCAATTTACTTCACCAAGTTGGATCTTCGTTCGGTATATCATCAAATCAGAATGAAGATTAAAGACATTCTAAAAATGGCATTTAGAACTCATGAGGGTCATTATGAATTTTTGGTCATGCCTTTTGGCCTTACCAATGCACCTTCAACATTTCAAGGTTTGATGAATTCAATTTTCAAACCATTCCTTAGAAAATTTGTGTTAGTATTTTTTGATGATATACTAATCTACAGCAAGTCTTGGAAGGATCATGTTGAACATGTTGACAAGGTGCTACAACTATTGGAGGAGAAACAATTATATGCAAAAAGATCCAAATGTTTCTTTGGAGTCTAGGAGGTGGAATATTTGGGTCATATTGTATCTCATGAAGGAGTTAAGGTAGACCCTAGCAAAATTAAAGCCATTAAGGAATGGAAAATCCCCACATCCATAAAGCATCTGCGAGGATTTCTTGGGTTGACAGGGTATTATCGCAAATTTGTTAAGAATTATGGGAGAAAAGCAGCACCTCTAACAACATTATTGAAGAAAGATGCATTTTCATGGACTCCGGAAGCAACAAAGGCCTTTGAACATCTTAAAGAGGCAATGTGCCAAGCACCAATCTTAGCTACACCGGACTTCACAAAAACCTTTATTGTGGAATGTGATGCTTCAGGAAATGGAATTGGTGCTGTTCTAATGCAAGATGAAAGACCCATTGCTTTTGAAAGTCGTCCAATCAAGGGAAAGTTTTTAAGCAAAGCTATTTATGAGAAGGAAATGTTGGCAATACTCCATGCACTTAAGAAATGGTGACCCTACCTAATGGGAAGACACTTCAAGATAAAAATGGATCATGATAGCCTTAAATACTTTTTAGAACAAAGATTATCCTCTGAAGAGCAACAAAAGTGGGTCACAAAGATGTTGGGTTATGACTTTGAAATCATCTACAAAAAAGGGAAGCAAAATGTGGTGGCAGATGCACTCTCAAGAAAGGATGAGGATGTGGAAGCATTGTTGTGCGCCATTTCTATTATCCAACCAGATTGGATAAACGAAGCAAGGGAGGAATGGAAGAATGATGAAGAAGTGTGGGCACTTATTCGAAAGCTACAACAAGATTCCAGTACGTATGATACATTTAGCTGGCAAAATGATTCGTTATGGTACAAAGATCACTTATACCTCTGTAAGAATTCCCAGCTAAAACAAAAGATTCTTATGGAATTGCACACTTCTCCCTTAGGAGGGCACTCAGGATTTTTAAAAACTTACCATAGGGTTAAGAAGGATTTTTTTTGGATGGCCTTAAATCAGATATTCAAAAGTTTGTGGCGGAATGTTTGGTTTGCCAACAAAATAAAGTTGAAACAATTAAGACACTGGGTCTATTACAACCTTTATCCATTCCAAGCCAACGTTGGGAGGAGGTTTCAATGGATTTTATCACAGGTTTACCCAAGTCTGAGGGAAAGAGTGTAATCATGGTGGTAGTTGACAGACTTACCAAGTATGCACACTTTTGTGCATTATCACATCCATTTAAAGCCAGTACAGTTTCTGATGCATTTATGGAAACAATTCAAAAGCTACATGGAAACCCAAAGATTATTGTAAGTGACAGAGATCCCATTTTCACTGGAAATTTTTGGACAGAATTATTTTCTTGTCTTGGTACTCAATTAGCTCATAGCTCATCTTATCATCCTCAATCTGATGGGAAAACTGAGATAGTAAACAAATGTTCGGAAGGATATCTTCATTGCTTTGTATCTAATAAACAGACACAATGGGTCAAATGGTTGCCTCTGGCTGAATGGTGGTATAACACTTCCTTCCATACAGCAACAAAAATGACCCCATTTATGGCACTTTATGGGTATCAACCACCATCCATCACATCATATTTAAGAGAAAATTCTAAGGTTCAGGCAGTGGAACATCACATCGAACATCAACAACAAGTCCTCCAACTCTTAAAGGATAACCTCGTGTTGTCACAAAATAGAATGAAACAACAGGCAGATCAACATCACAGTGAAACAAGTTTTGATGTAGGTGATTGGGTATTCCTACGGCTACAACCATATAAGAAAATGTCCCAAAAGAAAGCTAAGAAGGATAATAAATTATCACCAAAGTATTATGGTCCATACAAGGTGTTGCAAAAGATTGGTACTATGGCATACAAATTGGAGCTTCATGCAGCTTCTCGATTGCACCCAGTTTTCCATGTTTCATGCTTAAAGAAGGTTATAGGCGACAAGCTCCCAGTTCAAACAATATTGCCAGAACTTGACGAGGAAGGAAAAATTATATTGGAACCGGAAGCAGTCACAGAAACAAGAACTTGAAAACTACGAAATCGATCAATTTCAGAGTATCTTATCAAGTGGAAGAACTTATCCGCTGAAGATTCCACATGGGAGGATGAGAATTTTATGCAGAAGTATCCAGAACTACTCAAGCATTGAGGACAACACTTTTTTGAAGGAGAGGGGCATGTTGGGTCCCTATAATACTAGTGATTACCCCATTACTATTGTAGTTATACCCCTTATTTATATTGTTGTGACCTATTACCCCCATGTTGTTATTTCTGTGCCCCATAGAATCCCTCTATTGTTATTTTTGTGGCTTTATATTATTATTGTTAGGTCGGCTGGATTATATTGTGTCTCCTTAGACTCCTATATATAGAAAGGAGGTTTTGTCATTTGAATCATCCAAGAATTGTTCATTTATGTAATGTAAAGGAGGTTGCCCCCTCGAAGAGGCTGAATTCTAAGGCGTTGATTTATCTTTTCTATCTTTTCTTGAGCTGGTTTCATAACAGTCAAAATTTCATAAGGTAGTGGCACATCCACCAGCATTCCCATGCACCGAAATGATCAAATGGAACTTGCAGTGTACAAGTAGAGATGATTGGATGATCAGGGGTCATGATGGGGCACCAATAGCCGCCATCTCTTCGACAAGCATCAGCACCTACTACAAATTTCCTGAGAAGCAGTAGATTTTTAACACCAAGTGGCTTGCCGGGTTCACCATCCCAACGAAAAACATCTTGAGGGATTGGTGGCATGAACCTGTCAAATTTTGGTTAGGACAGACCAAGGTTACAAGACATAGGGGCTATGCAAAGTATATCAGTTAATTGCTACAATGATGTGCCGGATATATGGGAAGGTAGACTGTGATGTCTTTTTTGGCACGTGGGTTCCCCTCAAGTATGTTGTCACCACTCAAGGAACTATTTAATTGAGCAAGCATCCTCTCATCGTCCTTGAGGACAAACATAGCCGCCTCCCAAAGCCCACCCCTCGAGCAGCCTCCAGAATTTTATATGTCATCATACCTCCTTGATTCTGTCTATTCGAGATGCCACTTCGAGCACTAGAGCTGTAATTGGGACACATTGGTAGCCCAACCCATTCATTACTACTACAAATTATTCTGGGACACAGCTTATAGAAGCATGTTGGATGTAATATCTAAAACATTTAGTATCTCATTATACCAACTACTGTTCGGGGAAGAACCACCTTGCATGTCACAGAGAGCCATGAAGACCATGGTCAAAGTAGCTCATTTGTTCCCCATTGATGAAGGAACAATCGTCAGAGTGTTTGGTACTCATAAATCTCCTCATGCTCTTCCCAAGTTTGTCACAGATAGGACACTTTTGCAAGAGGTATGTTACCAAATGACACAGGGTTTCTTAAAGGTTTTGAACAAAGGCAAGAAGAAACGTTGGCCGCCTTTCCCTCTCACTATTACAGCATACGTGGTAGAAAACATCAAATAGATAGAAGCAGAAGTCGGAGAACTAGATGGAAGCCATTTCATGACTGTGAATTACCAAGCGTATGATCCCAAGAAAGTCGTAGCTGCCCATTTTAAGAGGGAAAAATTCAGTTCGTCTTACTTCGACACCAAGAAGGACCTTCAGGATGGAATAGGAATTGGTACAACTCCACAAGGGAAATCAATCCAGGTGAGCAGTAGGCCTTATATGATGAGCTCCTCGATGATTCCCAGGAGGAGGTAAGCCTCAAAGAAAGAGCTTCAATCGTGAAGAAACAACGGCACGAAACACAAAAGGGAGCCAAGGAATCAGGGAAGCGAAAAGGTAAAGAGGTTGAAGACCCCCTACGTGACAATGAGGAAGAAGAAGTTATGCTCATACAAAGAAATTCAAAATTGGGAAGAAATAAACAAGATCTAAAGAGGCAAAGAGAACTAGAAAACAAATAATCACAGGAATCCGGTGACCAAAGCCAGAATGAGAAAAGGAGAAAACAAGTGGAAGAGAAAAGGCGGCAGGAAGTAGAAAAGAAAGCAGAGCATGAGATAGAGAGGAAAATACAAGAAGAAGTTGAAAAGCAGAAACAAGCAGAAGAATCTGAAAAGAAAAAATAAGAGGAACACAAAATATTAGAACAAAAACTGAAGAACATGGAGGAGGAGCTAGAAAGGCAACGGGCACTAGCAGAAGGAGAAAAGAGGCAATAGGGGGAGGAGCTTAGGACAAACAAGGAAAAGGAAATTGAGAAAAATGAACAAGGGGAGACAAGCAAAGCAACCGATGTTGGATCAAGACAAAGTGAGCTTCCTCCTTTGGATGTACCTCCTGCTACTCCCCTCACTGGTGGACACCTTCCCATCCAAGAGCTGGGCATCTCAAAAGATCAAGACAAGGAGATTCTAGATCTAACTAAAATCACATTTGATGAAGAAAACCTCAAAATTATACAGGAGAGGAAGAAATCTTGCAGCAGGAATCCAGTTGACCCATTGTCAGTAACTACGAAAATGGATATCGTGCCCAATATCATGACAAACCCTCCAATAGTCACCTCTGCTAGAATAGCTTTCGTGGCTGCCAAAGAACACAATGTAACCTGGATAAGTAAACAAATTATAGACTTGCAAAATAGGTTATATGCATCCGAGCAAAGGGCCACCGTTGCAGAATAGGAGAAGAAAAGGATGGAGGAAGAAAATGTGACACTCCACTTATTACACACAAGCTCAACAGAATTCCAAGCGGTAATCGCATCAGAAACAGAGATCCTGGGGGAGACTATGGCAGTAGTGTATGAAGAAATGGAAAAACTGCACCACACTATAGCACCCATCGTGGCCATTCAAACTCACTCAAAAGAGAGGGTCTCCATGCTCAAAGAGGCCATGACCGCTTTGGATAGAATACATGAATGGCATTAAAAGTACCCCGAAGCCCTGACAGTGGTCCCCAAGAAATATTGGATTGATATAAAAACTACTAGGGTCCAACTTCATATCAAAGTTTAGTCCAGAGAAAAATTGGCCAAGGATGCGGAGATGGTGCTGGCCTCCTACAAACATTTGTTTAGCAGTTTGTAATCAGTGATCCAACTACATAGGGCCCCCTCTATAGGAGAGATAATACAGGTTAAAAATTAGGAGGAGATCAACAATGAAGTGCATGCATTTATAGATACATATAGACAAGCAGCCTGTACGGGAGATATGTCGATCAGATGAGAAAATATCAAGAGTTACGTAGTAGAACCAGTGAGGCTCTACACCAAATTGGATACCTTGAATAATCATATACATGCCAGACAGAACACCCTCCTCCTGGATGCACTTGAGTGGTTACATCGACATGACGAAGGCCAGCCATAGATCTCTCCCATTGTGACAGAATAAACCATATGGCGCACTTACCTAACAGAAAAGCTCAGGCTCAACATCCAGAAACTTTCCATCCATAGATTAGTCAATTAGGATGGTAGCCATTTTTGTGACATTACGTACTACAGTAGCACAAAATTCCCTGTGAACGTCAAAGGTCATGTAGAATGTCAAGAGTCATCTATTAGATGAAAGGTCATGAGGTAGCCCAAGAGTCAAGGGTAGACCAAGGGTCACTCTTATCCTATAAATGTAACCTCATGCTTCATTTGTAAGGACTTTTGGCTGGGGACTATTTTGGATATAGATATACTTATTAATTGAGAGAATTATTGTCCTTCTAATCAATACAAGAGTTAATTGTACGTCTTCACTATTGAATTCTTCAAACTTCTATGTACTTGTGCCATGAGTATTTTCCTCACTTGACAGATCAAATGTTCTTGAAAACTATTTGATGTGCAGTCTTCTCACATGATGTTTCATACTTCAAATCTTGTTTTGCTATGTATGAATGGTATTTGGCTTACTAAATCTATGCTCGTGCCGGTGAACTATTTCTTTTGGTATTAATATAATCTGTCTTGATTGCATAGTTATGTACACTTATAAATGGTTGATTTTGGTGAATTGTGTTAGGTCCCTATAATACTAGTGATGCTCCCATTAATATTGTAGTTGTATCCCTTATTAATATTGTTGTGTCCCTATTGTCCCCATATTTTTATTACTATGCCCCATAGAATCCCTCTATTGTTATTTTTGTGCCCTTATATAATATTATTGTTAGGTCAACTTGGTTATATTGTGACCCCTTAGACTCCTATATATAGAAAGGAGGTTTTTGAATCATCCAAGAATTTTTCATTTATGTAATGTAAAGGAGGTTTCCCCCTCAAAGAGGTTGAATTATAAGGCATTGATCTATCTTTTCTATCTCTTTGTGAGCTAGTTTCATAACATTTGGTATCAAAGCTTTGGATTCTAGGGTTTCGCTGCTACAAAGAGGTCATCGCGGAATTTTCGCTATAATTTTTTCTGCAATGTTTCAGAATTGAAAAAAAACCATTTGAGACGAAATCGTACTAAACCTCGGGTCTAAATTTCAGAGCTTTTTGCGCTATATTTGCGGAGATATGATCTGAGGAAGTTCATCTTTTGCAGACTCCTGAATTACATTCCAAACAGGTGACCTGGGGAAAATCATCATAACTTTCTCTCTGAGCATCAGATTGAAATTTTGTAAGAAGGTACCGAAAGAGGACGGACTGTAGTTTCTTGTGTATATTTTTTACATCCAAAGGTTGAAACAGATGACACATGGAACTTCATACAAGTTCACTCTTCTGGAAAGGCCTATAATTAGGTCACCTTGGGAGATTGTGCATAACGTTTCCTTGGAGAATCCAATTTGGATCAGACTAGTGGCATTGGAAAGAGGATACAGAGGGCTACTACAGATCACAATTTCAAAACTAGATGATCCGAAATTACAGAGATATATCATATTCAATATCAAGCTCCTACAAAGTGAAAAAAGGTGTGTAGTTTTTTTAAATTTTTGCATAACCTTGGTTTGAAAAATTAGTTTGAAGGAATTCAAAGGGCATAGTAAAGCATTATTATCGGTAATTGATGCCCTGAGGAAAGAAAATGCAAACACCTAGTAAGCAACCTGAAAGATCTAGCATGACTCATGAAGAAGAGGAAGAAATGCAACATGATATATCAAAATTACGAGACCAATTGCAACAAGTGTCACTTGCACAAAAAGTAATAGAATCTAAGATGGATGGTTTAGAGAAAGATGTAGAAGCTAAGATGGATGGTTTAAAGAAAGGTTTAGAAGCTAATATGTATTGTTTAAAGAAAGGCGTAGAAGCTAAGATGGACGGCATGGAAGCTAAGATGAATGGCGTGGACGCTAAAATAGATGGCATGGATGATAAGATAGAAGAATTGAAGATAAATATGAATAAGTTGCTAGAAGAAATGATCACTAATGGTGAAAGGGTAGTAAGGGAAACTCATGATGAAAACAAAAGAAATGTTAATCATGATTCCATAGACTCTAATGTTGGATCGAAGACCCACCATATTCCAAAAATCGATATGAGGAAGTTTGATGGCAAGGATCCTACAACATGGATATTACAGATGGAGTAATTTTTCGATCTCAATAATGTGAAAAACACACAAAAGGTATGTATTGCAACTTTATATTTGGAACCAAATCAGTTTGTATGGTATCAATGGCTTTGCTCTTGTAGACAAATTGTCACTTGGGCAATTTTTACGGAAGAATTGACAGCACATTATGAGGATACAAAAAGCAACACTTTTTTAGCCAATTGATAAGTCACAAACAAAAGGGTTCAATAATGGAGCACATTGAGGAGTTCCAAAAATTGAACATAAGGGTAAAAAATATTCCAAAGGAGCGTAGGATTGATGTGTTCATAGGGACTTTAAAGGATAATATCCAACATGATGTTTGCCTTTGGGAACCTAATTCATTAGAGAAGGCATTTAGTTTAGCAAGGAAAATGGAAAGAAAAATTATGGCAACCAGGTAGCATACCACTCACAACTATAAAGATGGAAGCGTTGTTTCCCCTAGCCTTCCACAACCTATAAGGTTGACACCACAACAATTGGAAGAAAAAAGAGCAAAAGGACTTTGTTACAGTTACGATAGAAAATACACTAAATGCCATAAGTATGCTGAGAAGAAATTATTCTACATAGATTGTGAAGAGGAAGAAGAAAAGGAGCAAGAAAGGTCAAAAGAGCAGGATATACTCCAAGAACAAAGCCTAGATAAAGAAGAAATGAATCTAACCATCTCTTGTAATGCATTGGCTGGAATTACTAGCACTCAAACCATCAAGATAGAATGACAAATCAAGAAGAAAAAGGTAATAGTGTTGATTGATTTAGGAAGTACCCACAATTTTATTCATTGAAAGATAGCAAAAGAAACGAATTGCTTCCTATATCTAGCACCAAAGTGTCAAGTGATGGTTGAAAATGGAGGAACAATAAATTTCTCTAGAAAGTGACATAATATCAAGCTATCCATGGGAGAATATGTATTGAAAAGCCCAATGCTTTCCAATCCAATGGGCAGATGTTGTACTAGGAGTCCAATGGTTACAATCCTTAGGTACAGTAGCTTTTAACTTTCAAGAACTTTTCATGAAATTTTATGCGGAAGGAAAGGAAGTTGAATTAAGGGGTATTGCAGGGAAACCAGGAAAGATAATAAGCTCTAACAGTATGACAAAGCTTCTAAAAAAGGAACAATGAGGTGTAATTGCACAATTATGTTCGCTAGATGTTTCCACATTGAATTCATCTATTGCTCTAGATCTCCAAAAAGTCTTGGATAATCATTCCAAGGTATTTGAGACTCCCAAAGGTCTCCCACCTATTCGTTATCATGATCATGCTATTCATTTGATTCCAGGAAGTTTTCCTCCAAACATTAGGCCGTACAGATATCCCTATGCCCAAAAGAGTGAAATTGAATGTATGGTTGTAGAAATGCTTGAGGCTAGTATAATTCAACCTAGCCAAAGTTCTTTCTCTGCTCAAGTAGTATTGGTGCACAAGAAGGATGGATCATGGTGCATGTGTCTGGATTATAGGGAGCTCAACAAGCTCACTATTAAAGATAAGTTTCCCATTCCTATCATTGATGAATTATTGGATGAATTGCATGGATCAATTTACTTCACCAAGTTAGGTCTTCGTTTAGGATATCGTCAAATCAAAATGAAGACTCAAGACATTCTGAAAACAGCATTTAGAACTCATGAGGGTCACTATGAGTTTTTGGTAATGCCTTTTGGCCTTAGCAATGCACCTTCTACATTTCAAGGTTTGATGAATTCCATTTTAAAACCCTTCCTTAGAAAATTTGTGTTAGTATTTTTTGATGATATACTAATCTACAGCAAGTCTTGGAAGGATCATGTTGAGCCTACATACCGGAAGGGATCTCCAGTACACACAGTGCAAGCTCTAGTTGGTAACCTACACTGGAGAGATCCCCTTGACTGTTAGTGTATAATTCTAGCCCATCAATAGATTTGGTGCTAGAAGGAGGGCCATGGTAAGCACTAAAATCCCTCCTCGCACAAAGACTTCCCATCAAGGAAGTAACAACCCATGGCCTCCCACGCGCCCTGAGATACGATACAATCCTCCTTTCGTGCCACCCTTCATGAAACCACTCCAGGAAGAACCCCATATTCCTCTCCTTGAAGACACCCCAAGAGGAGAGGAACTCCCTATATATGAATTCACTAATGAACAGCTCGGGGCTCTACGCCATATCACACGCTAATTCACCAGGGGTCTAACATGTATTCCTACCACTAACTCCCTAGCCAACTCTCACACCTCCAACCTTCAACATACATGTCAAGGCATCCTGGTTAACTCCATATCACAGTTAATCAGCCTAGCCCTAGATGACTATGCAGACGTTGTTGAAAGACTATCTATCGAAGGATTGGAAAGCCAGCCTAAAGATGAAGAAGGGGAGCCTAAGAATACCTTTACTGGTGAGAATAACTGGATACATAGAGAGGAAATACACGGGAACAACTGACGAATCACTGAGGAAACCCCTATTAACAATCAACCTCTCACCGGGGGCACTCATGGGATCTTGGGACAAGGAGTCGGGGACTACCTTAGAGACTGCATAAACTTCTATAACAATCAGCGTCTCGTGATAAATCTAAGAAACACCCGGAACGTGAGAAACACTAGAGATCTAGGACACCTTAGAGTGCCTAGAAGAGAAGGCATATGGCCCCCTCACACCAACGGGGGTCAGGTACAGACAGTGAATTAGAAGGAAATGATTAACGCCTCTTTTTCAACCCCAGAGCAAACCGTCGTCCCCCGCCACTGACCTGGATGGCTCAATCCCCTTTAACCTTAGAGGCCTACTTCATGATATGACTCGGCATCTAAGAAGCACCTCCCAAAGTTCGACCCAGAGAAAGGGACCTCAGCCGATGAACACATTAGAAATTTTCTACTTAGCTTTGCAAATGATGAAGGTCAAGTTCGACGACGCAGCATGTCACTTATTCCTACATACCCTTGAAAATAAAGTGGCCACTTGGTATCGGGTGCTGCCTGTCGCCTCCATACGAACGTGGGATGAGTTCTGAAAATCCTTTCTGGAAAATTTTCAGAAGATAAGACACTTTCCATTCTCCTCACTGAGCTCAGTATGCTAAAATGCCATAAGAAGGAGAAGGTAAAATATTTTAATCAACGTGTCACCACTATTCTGAACAAATTCCCCATGGATGTAGGCCTCAATGATTCCATCACAATTGATTATTACACAAGAGCCCTGTCATGAGACATTACCGTGTTCGTTAAGCGTGAAGCAAAGCTCACTCTAGTAGAGAATTTTTCCACTGCGCTCGAGGTTGAAGAGGATCTTCTTTCGATTGGTGCCTTGGAACACAAGTCATGAGAAGATGCAAAGTCGTCCGGTAATAAAAACTAGGCCTCCTCAAGTAAAACAGTAGATAAGGATAAAGACTCCTTCAATTGTGAGGGACTGACCAAATCTCTAAAACCACTAACTAACGAAGTATCTGAGCTAAAGTGAAGAACCAGTGATGCTTCGGGAGGTTCGAAGCCCGCTAAGCCCTTTTTCCAAAAGGCCAATAATCTTCCCCCCTAAAGCCTCACAAAATCCCAACTCAACCTTCAACGTGGAAGAGTTAGGAAAATATAACTTCTGCACTTCCCATCAGGCCTCACACTCCAAAAAAACCTATCCACAATGGCTCCATACTATGACTATAGTTGTCACCCAATTGTTGGAATACCAGGCCACTAGGGAAGCAGAAGAGGAAACTAAAGAGTTGGGAGAAGATGATCCTCCCCTTGGTGATGATTCCCCATCCATTGTGTTGACTTTCAAGGTCATCCGGGGAGGAGACCTGTGCACTACACAAGAAGCCTTTATTGGGGAGACTCCCCAAAAGCCCCCCAAAAGTTACAATCTCAGGAATAAAGGCGCTATAGCAGACCCTTCCCTGGAAGACAAGAAAAGGGATTTGTTGCGCGGGATCTTACCCCTGACCGATACCAGACAACCATATTCCTCCTCACCTAGACAAACGGATGATCTATGCCTGAAAAAATCACCATCCAGCATGAAAAGGGACTCTTCCACACCTAAGAATGTGTCCAAAGGGGTTACCAATAAAACCACTGCGACAACATTCCACATAATGTAAGGATATTCATCCGCGGATTTAGATTACAATATCATCGAAGATTTGAAGAAAACACGAGCTAATATCTCATTATTCGATTTATGCAAATTGACCTCTCAACCTGAGATAATATCCAAAGCCTTCACCTTCTCCCCTACCCCTGTTAAATCCGCTGCATCAAACAAGGGAAATTCTGTAGGCCGATCACCAGCTGTGGTTGACCTCCAAGCTATAGTAAATGCTACAAACAAAAACTCAAGAGGCTCAACTCCCCCATTCCTCTTAACCTTAGAAATGTTTAATTTCAATGTCCACAACTGCCTCATCAATTCTGACATGTCAACCAATGTTATGCCCTGGTCAGTATGCAAGAAGCTAAATATTCAACCAGAAAAAACAGACGCCAAAATTATCCAACTTGACAGGTCTCAAGTCCTCACCGTAGGAGAATTAAATAATGTCATCATTTGGTTATCTTCTTATTCCCAAGTGCACCAATCTATTGACACAATCGTCATGGACATCCCAAAAGCCTACGGTCTTCTTCTCAACAGAGATTGGTCTTGCAAGCTCCAGGGCTACTTCGGCACAAATTGATCTCATTTGTGGCTGCCTTACAAAGGAAGTAATAACTAGATCAAGGTAAATAGTGAGCCTTGTATCAAACATATTGTAACCTACCTTGAAAGCTCTAATGAGCCAATCAGTTATGCACAACAAGATCTGTGAGTATGCCTTCTTGAATCTTCATTCAGGTGCTATTAGCCTCAGATATCAATCATTTCCTCTAATACCCAGGTTGAAATCCCCATGAAAACCCCAAGCCATGGTGACGAGTTTCTTTCCTTAAACTTACATACATCAGGTTTACCTTCCTCCAGCACGGAGATGTGGACATTGTGTTATGATGGATCAAAAATCCACGATGGAGTAGGAACGGGATGTGTCCTACGAAATCCCAAAGGAGATATATTTTTGATCTCGTGCAGGTTAGATTTCCAATGTACCAACAACACTATGGAATATGAGGCATTGGTGCTCGGCCTAAAAAAGGCCATCAACTTAAAAGCAGACTGCCTGAAAGTCATTGGGGATTCGGAAATCTTTACAAGACAAGTACGCAATACCATCCATTGTTCATCCCCGCATCTAAAGAACTACTAGCAAGAGGTATGGCATCTCATAAATCCTTGAAAAGCTTTCAATATCATGTCTGTTCCTAGGTTTAACAACGTTGTTGCTGATACTCTAGCTAATGTTGCTGCTAGGTTCACACCCCTTAGAGATGGTTTTCTATTGGAATTATGTATAAGCCAACAATACAAGAAAACAATACTAACTTGCACGTGTTCAATGATGACCAGAAGATTTTGGAATTCCTGGGAAACACAGAAGTTTTCAAATACATGGCTATTGACAAAGAGAAATGTGAGAAATGGTTGCAAGATGAAGCAGATTCCTGGAAGGGAAATCCCTTACCTAAACATGTGGTGCCATTGGAAAAATTGTTCGATCTTTAGAATCATTTTAGAGATCTGCCAAATACGAAGACGCATAGTTCCACTCTCTTGCATGTGCAAGTCAATCTCGGAACCGAGTCTGACCCCAAGTACGTTAACTTGGGAACAGGGTGCACCCTAGAGGAAAGACAGGCCTTCATCAGTTTATTTCAAAAGTACCGCGATGTCTTTGCCTGGACCTATGATGACCTGAAGACGTATGATAATCGGATTATTCATCATGTTATTCCTACCAGAC
Source organism: Pinus tabuliformis (assembly GCA_031772625.1). Lineage (NCBI taxonomy): Eukaryota > Viridiplantae > Streptophyta > Pinopsida > Pinales > Pinaceae > Pinus > Pinus tabuliformis. Next base: position 803,931,518 of record CM062819.1, on the reverse strand, counting down.
AAGGAGTCAAACCATTTCAGCAGAAACTGAGGAAGGTGCATCCCGCGTTGGAACCCCTCATACAAAAGGAATTAAAGAAATTATTGGATGTCCACATTATTTTTAAGATTAGACACTCAACATGGGTGTCTAATCTGGTGCCAATAAGGAAAAAATCCAGAGAAATACGCATATGCGTCAATTTCTGAAACCTTAATCGGGCGTCGAACGAAGATAACTACCCAATTCCCTCCATGGAACAAATCCTCCAAACCGACTCAGGAGCTGAGGTCTTTTCTCTATTAGATGGATTCTCTGGTTACAATCAGGTTTTTTTATCAAAACCAGACCAGATTAAAACAACATTCCAAACAAAGTGGGGGACATTCGCATTTCGCCGTATGCCATTCATACTCATAAATGTCGGGGTGACTTTCCAGAGGGCTATGGATATCACTTTTTGAGGGTTAATGGGTCAGAGTGTGGTGGTCTACCTAGACGATGTCACCATTTTTAAAAAAGAAGAAGTGACCATCTGCAGCACTTGAAATAGATTTTTGAAAGATTGCGGAAATATGGAATCTCTCTCAACCCTAAGAAGATCATATTTGTGGTTTCAGAAGACAACCTGCTAGGCCACTTCATCACCAAGAAAGGTATCCCCGTAGACCTTGACCACGTAAAAGCCATAGCACAGATCCCTCAACCGACCACCAAGAAAGGTATGCAATCTTTCCTCGGCAAAATTAATTTCCTTCGCAAGTTTATTTCAGATTTTTTACAAATTGTTAAACCTTTACAGAACATGATAAAGAAAGATATGATTTTCAAATGGGATCGGGAAGAAAAGGAATCTTTTGATCAGATTAAGGCAGCTATTGCGGAAGCACCTTCCCTTTCAAGCCCCAATTTCAGCAAAGATTTTATCTTGTACACTTTCACTTCAGATTCATCATTGGTCGTGGTCCTTACCCAAAAGGACTATGATCATGACGAACATCCTATATCATTCATGAGTGTAGGGCTCAAGGGTAGAGCTAAACTACCCAGACATCGATAAGCAAGCTTATGTAGTTTACAAAGTAGTGAAACACTTTAGGCCATGCATCCTAAAGAATCACGTCATTGTAATGGTCCCCTATCCTGTCGTTAGATCCCTATTTGTACAACAAGAGATGGGGGAGAGAAGATCCAACTAGGTGACATCCCTCCAAGAATATGATTTAGAATTTAAGCCCTCCCACACTATAAGGAGGCATGGTCTTCGTAAACTAGTCGTCAAGGCCACTGATCATTAGGACACGGAGTCCGATCGACTGGCTCAGGAAACAGAAGGATGGGAGCACGAGATCAAAATGTACCACAATGAACTCCTTAGCTCACACGACTCTTTATCATGGTATGTTGATTTAAAACAATACCTAATGCGGCGATCTTTTCCTGAAGTCATGTCTGTTAAACAGAGGAAAGCCATCAGGCTTAAAATTACCTCATATCAAATGGCCTAGGGGAACCTTTTCAGGAAGCACCACCTCGATATGTCACTAAGATGTCTAGAATACGATGAAGCTCAACGGGTGCTAAAATATCTACATGACGGACCAGTAGGAGGTCATTATGCAGGCAACACCATGGCTCACAAGGTCATGCGGGCAGGTTTCTACTAGCCCACTCTTTTCAAAGATGCTCATGCCTATGTACGAAAGTGTCTGATTTGCCAAAAGCATGTAGGCAGATAGGCAAGGTCATCTGCTCCTCTGCAACCCATAACAGTCGAGGAACCTTTTCAACAATGGGGTCTGGACGTCATAGGCGAGATCATCCCTAACTCGTCAAAGCAGCATAGGTACATACTCACAGCCACCGACTATTTCACCCGATGGGTAGAAGCAATCCCATTACGAAAGGTTAACGACAATGAGGTAATATCCTTTATCAAGCAGTACATCATGGCCAGGTTCGGTGTTCCAACCTCCCTTGTTTTTGATAATGCTACTTACTTTTCATCTTTGAAATTGTATGATTTTGCTCTAGAAAATAGCATCGTGTTAAAACATTCGGCCAATTACTATCCCCAAGGAAACGGCCTGGCAGAATCAACCAACAAGAACCTCATTCGTATCATCAAGAAAACCTTGCTCTCGTAGCAAAAGAATTGGCACAATGCCCTCAATAACGCTCTTTGGGCTGACCAGGTCACTCCCAAAACTTCAATCAGCACATCCTCGTATTTCCTAGTCTACGTGAAAGAAGCCATCCTGCCACCCAATTTGTACCTCCCTGCCCTTAGGCTGCCTCAAGAGTCTCAAGGCATCCCATGCCCATCCATTCAAAGGCGAATCAATGCCTTGGTAAAACTAGAAGAAGAATGGTCCAAAACTAAGGAGAAGTTCGTCATCCACCAAGCCCAGATCAAAAGATGGTTCGATAGGAAATCCACAGGGTCCCACAAATTTTAGGTAGGGGACCTCGTGCTCAAATGGGATCGGACTCACGAGGACAAAGGAAAACACACAAAGTTTCATGCTATGTGGGTAGGCCCATTCCAGATCATAGAAAAAATTGGTCATCACACCTTCAAATTGCAAACATTGGGGGATCGAGTAGAGCCCTTCCCAGTGAACGGCCATGACCTCAAACTTTACTTCACCTAGCAACCCCAAAGTTGTTGGCACCACCTTGTACTATAGTTTACCATTGCTTTCATAGATAGTCGTCATTTGTTGTTAGTTACTTTCAATTTCTAGTTTAATTGTTGTGTTTTTGAATAAAGCATAGATGGCAGGTTAAAATTAAAGCGGCCCTACACTTTGGATCCCACAGATGTTTTCCGGATCCATTAACAGACCAAAGCTTAAGTCGTGACAAGAGTATTGTGGGCCATATTGGTGACAACGGGGAACTCGATGGCACACACAGGTCCTCATTCGCACCCACGTCAATCCATCCCAACTGCTTACATGATCAAAATTCTTGAAGTTGTTCTAGCTTACCCACAGTCTTGGGAAGGAAATAGAAACTGAAGAAACTAGTAATGAGTATACATATATCCCAAAAAAACAATAAGGCCTCTGAAAAACCAGAAACAATCCCTTTGCAATTCAAATAAGTCAGGATCCCTCATCCGCCTAGGCTTTAAGCCTTCATCAAATAAGTGCATATATTCACAGGTAAATAAGTTCCAATGAGCACCTACATCTTTTTCATAATAAGGGCTAAAGGACTGAGAAAGGCTTCCTGCGCAAAGAGGTGAAGTAACGACTCTGCTGGGGTACTGAACAGGCTCGCTGGTAGCGGAGCAATGTTCGACCACTCAGAGTAATTTCTTCCAATGCTTTACAAGATATGGTCGGAGTAATTTCTTCCAATTATTTACAAGATATGGTCAGATTCATTTCTTGGTCAGATTCATTTCTTCTGGATATGTCCTTCTATATTGAGTTTGAGGAGTGGTAATTCCAGCCAATGCATTACGGGATATGGTTGGATTCATTTCTTCTTTCTCGATATGGTTTTTTGCTTCTTGAACCCTTTTCTTCTTAATATGTCCTTTTATCTTGAGACTTTGAGGAGTGGTAATTCTTGTCAATGCGTTACAAGATATAGTCAAATTCATTTATTCTTTCTCTGGGGTTTGCTCCTGGCATATATCCTCTTCTTTTGATGTTTCTTAATCCTTTTCTTCCTCCTCTTCATACTCTATGTAAAATAATTTCTTCACATCACAATTATGACCTTTAGTGGATTTGCTATCACAATTGTAACAAAGCCCATTTTCTCTTTTTTCTTCCAATTGTTGTGGTGTAATCCTTGTAGGTTTTGGAAGGCTAGGAGAAGAAACACTTTCATAATTATAGTTGTGAGTGGTGGGATTCCTTGTTTCCATAATTTTACTTTCCAATTTGTAACAAAGCCCTTTTTCTCTTTCCAATTGTTGTGGTGTTGCTCTAAAGAAGGTGTTTCTCTTTGTATCCTCATAATGTGCTATCATTTCCTCCGTGAAAATTGACCACGTAGCAAGTTCTTTACGAGAACAAAGCCCTTTATACCATAAAAATTGTTCTGGTTCTAAATATGAAGATGCAACACATACCTTTTGTAACAGTGGTACACTATGTAGATCAAAATATTACTCCATTTGAAGTATCCAATTTACCGGATCCTTGCCATCAAACTTCCTCATATCCCCTTTTCTTGATTTTAGGAGCTCGATCTTGAAACGAATGTAACTCTATAATTTCGGTTCTTCCAGTTTTGAAATTTCGATTTGCAGTAGCCCTCTGTGTCCTCTCTCCAATGCCACCAGTATGATCAAATTTAGATTCTCCAAGAAAGAGTTATGCACAATCTCCCAAGATGACCTAGTTATATACCTTTTCAAAAGAGCGAACTTGTATGAAGTGCCATGTGTCACTTTATTAACCTTAGGATCTTAAAAATATACACAGGAAACTAAAGTCTATCCTCTCTCTGTAACTTCTTACAAAATTTCAATCTGATGCTCAAAACAAAAGTTATGACGATTTTCCCCAGGTCACCTATTTGGAATGTAATTCAGGAGTCTGCAAAAAGGCCAACTTCCTCAGATCATATCTCCGTAAATATAGCGCAAAAATCTCTAAAATTCAGACCCAAACTTCAGACCGATTGAAACCCAAATGGGTTTTTTTAAGCATCTGAAACGTTGCAAAAAAAAGGTTATAACGTAAATTCCACAATGACCTATTTGGAGCAGTGAAACCCTAGAATCCAAAGCTCTTATACCAAATGTTATGAAACTAGCTCACAAAAAGATAGAAAAGAGAGATAAATTCCTTAGAATTCAGCCTCTTCGAGGGGGTAACCTCCTTTACATTACACAAATGAACAATTCATGGATGATACAAATGACAAGACCTCCTTTATATATATAGGATTCTAAGGGGTCATAACATAATCAGAGCCGACATAACAATAATAACAATAGTGGGCTTCTATGGGGCACAATAATAATAATATGGGGACTACATGGGTAAAGAAATATAATAACGGGGTTGTACTAATAGCAATAAGGGGTTACACTAACACTATGCGACTTCGCAACTCACAAGGTCGCGCCGCATACTCACATCCTCCAATGCGACCACGCGACTCATGCAACTTCACGACCTACGATTCACATGGTTGCAATAGTTGCACTCCCAACCCTCACGACCCCCACACATGTGACTATATTATAAATAGGAAGGCACCCAGTTGCATTTCTCAAGGCTCTATTGGTCACACTGGAAGCTAAAAGCCCCTCCGACCCAATCGCATGCGCGTCTAACTTCGGTAAGTAATGGTTCTCCCTCCTACAATCATTATTTCCATCCAATGTTAATGTCTACCCCTCCTGACCTTTGGATTATCCCTCACCCTAGGGTTTAGCCTTTTACTTAGCATTCTTCTCATTTTCATGCTTGAAAGTTGGCCCTAGCCTTTTCCTCGTGCCTGCACCCAGAAGTTTTTTGTTTTGCCTTAAACCTGATCACCTCATTTTATTGGGAAGCCTAAAGTACATCCCTTCAAGAGTGACCCCAACCTCCCAAAGCCATTTAGGGCCTTCTCTGAGCTTTTCTTAGCTGTAGTCGCACACCCCGTGGCTGTGATACCACTCCCCACACAACTTCACGACTTCACGTCTTTGCAACCTCTGACCGGTTGCGACCTGCGACCACCACCCGTTGTGCGACCTGTGACCAAATTTTGCGCATCGTGACCTTGCATCCGCTCCGTGACCTATGACCTCAGTTGCTCAATCACATTCTTGACATCTACTACCGTGCGACTTGCCTTCCCCGCGACCTGCCTATCACCGGATAAGTCTCCTTTTTATTTTTCAGTTACAACAGATTGGCATGCCATCTCTCTCATCATGGGACTGTGTTTTTGACATGCCAGATGACGTCGAGCTTGAGTGAATATCCATTTCTTCTTTCGAAGACGAAATGGGTCACCTGACTACTAAAGTTGATCAAGGCACCTCGGGAAGCAGGGCATGTGAGGCCGATCTAGAAGAATAGCCACCTATCTTCACAAACATGGCTTGCAACATAAGTAAAACCACCAGGCTCTCCTGGTATGCAATCTATGAGGAATTTGCTAAGAAGGATATTCCAGAAACACAAGAGGACTTCCAAGTATATATCAACATCAAGAGGTCAAAATTACATAAGGTAGTAGCACATCCACCAGTATTCTCGTGCACCGAAACCATCGAATCGATCTTGCAGTGTACAAGTACAGATGACTAGATGATTAGGGGTCATGATGGGGCACCCATAGCCACCATCGCTTCGAAAAACATTAGCACCTACTACAAATTGCCTGAGAAGCAGTAGATTTTTAACACCAAGTGGCTCGCTGGGTTCACCATCCCAACGAAATACATCTTGAGGGATTGGTGGCAAGAACCTACAAAGTTTCGAGTCAAGAAAGACCAAGCTTACAAGACAGAGGGGCTATGCAAATTATATCAGTTAATCACTGCGATGATGTGCCGGCTATATGGCAAGGCAGACTGTGATGTCTCTTTTGGCACGTGGGTTCCCCTCATGTATGATGTCGCCACTCAAGGAACTATTTTTAATTGGGAGAGCATCCTCTCATCATCCTTGAGGACAAACATAGCCGCCCAAAGCCTACCCCTCGAGCAGCCTCCAGAATTTTATATGTTGTCATACCTCCTTGATGTTTTCTATTCAAGGTGCCACTTCAAGCACTAGAGCTATAATTAGGACACATCAGTAGCCAAACCATTCACTGCCACTACAAAGTCTTCTGGGACACATCTTATAGAAGCGTGTTGGATGTAATATCCAAAACATTTATTATCCCATTATACCAACTACTGTTTGGGGAAGAACCACCTTGCATGTCATAGAGATCCATGAAGACCATTGATGAAGGAACGATCATTAGGTGTTCAGTACTCATAAAGCTCCTCATGCTCTTCCCAGGTTCATCACAGATAAGACACTTTTGTGAGAGGTCTGTTACCAAATGACACAAGGTTTCTCGAAGGTTTTGAACAAAGGCAAGAAGAAACCTTGGTCGCCTTTCCCTCTCACTATTGGGGCATACGTGGTATAAAACTTCAAATGGGTAGAAGAAAAAGCTGAAGAACTAGACGGGAGCCATTTTGTGACCCTGAATTATCGAATGTATGATCCCAAGAAATTCATAGTTGCCCATCGCAAGAAGGCGAAATTCAGTTGGTCTTACACCCACACCAAGAAGGACCTCGAGGATGGGATTAGGAATTGGTATAACTCTACAAGGGAAATCAGCCCAAGTGAGCAGTACACCATAGAAGATGAGCTCCTCGATGATTCCCAGGAGGAGGTAAGCCTCAGAGAAAGAGCTTCAACTGTGAATAAATAATGGCACGAAACACCAAAGGGAGCCGAGGAATCAGGGAAGCGAAAAGGAAAAGAGGTTGAAGACCCCCTAAGTGACAACGAGGAAGAAGAAGTTACACTCATACAAATAAATGCCAAATTTGCAAGAAAGAGGCGAGAGCTAAAGAGGCAAAGAGAAATGGAAAACAAACAATTGTAGGAATCCAGCGACTAATGCCAGAATGAGAAAAGGAGAAAACAAGCGAAAGAGAAAAGGTGGCAGGAAGAAGAAAACAAAGCACAGGATGAGATAAAGAGGAAAATGCAAGAAGAAGTTGAAAAGAAAAACAAGAGGAATAGAAAATACTAGAACAAGAACTAAAGAACATGGAGGAGGAGCTAGAAAGGCAACGGGCACTAGCAGAAGGAGAAAAGAGGTAGCAGGAGGAGGTTATTAGGACAAACAAAGAAAAGGAAACTGAGAAAAATGAACAAGGGCAGACAAGCAAAGTAGTCGACTCTGGCTCAACACAAATTGAGCTTCCTCCTTTCGATGTACCTCCTGCTACTCCCCTCACTGGTGGACACCGTCCCCTCCGAGAGCTAGGCATCTCAGCAGATCAAGACGAGGAGGTCCTAGATCTAACTAAAATCACATTTGATAAATTAAACCTTATAATTATACAGGAAAGGAAGAAATCTTGTAGTAGGAACCCAACTGACCCATTATCAGTAACTACAACAACGGATATCATGACCAATATCATGATAAACCCTCGACTGATCACCTCCACCGGAAAAACTTTAGTGGCTGCCACAGAACAAAACATAGCATGGATGAGTAAACAAATTGTAGACTTGCAAAACAAGCTATACGCATCTGAGAAAAGGGCCACTGTTGCAGAACAGGAGAAGAAAAGGATGGTGGATGAAAACGTGACACTCTACTTATTACACACAAGCTTAGCAGAATTCCAAGCGGTAATCGCATCAGAAACAAAGATCCTGGGGGAGGCTATGGCAGTAGTGTATGAAGAAATGGAAAAACTGCACCACACCATAGCACCCATCATGGTCATTCAAACTCACTCAAGAGAGAGGGTTGCCATGCTCAAAGAGGCCATGACCACTTTGGATAGAATACATTAATGGTCTGAAAAGTACCCCAAAGCCCCGGCAGTGGTCCCCAGGAAAGATTGGATCGCTATGCAAAATACTAGGTTCCAACTTCGTATCAAGGTTTAGTCTAGAGAAAAATTGGCCAAGGATGCAGAGAGGGTGCTGGCCTCCTACAGACAATTTTTCAGCAGTTTGGAATCAGTGATCCAACTACATAGCGCCCCCTCTATAGGAGAGATTGGACATGTGAAAATTTTGGAGGAGATCAACAATGAAGTGCACGGATTTGTAGAGACATATAGACAAGTAGCCCGTATGGGAGATATGCCAATCACAAGAGAAAATATCAAGCATTATGTAGTAGAACCAGTGAGGCTCTACACCAAGTTAGGTACCGTGAATAATCATATACATGCCAAATGAAACACCCTCCTCTCGGATGTACTTGAGTGCTTACACTGACATGACAAAGGCCAGCCACAGATCTCTCCCATTGCGACAGAATAAAACATATGGCGAACTTACCTGACAGAAAATCTTGTGCTCAATATCCCAGAACTTGCCATCTGTAGATTATTCAATTAGGATGGTAGCCATTTTTGTGACATTACGTACTACAGTAGCAGAGAATTCCCTGTGAACGTGAAAGGTCACGTAGAATGTCAAGAGTCATTTGGTAGATGAAAGGTCATGAGGTAGCCCAAGACTCAAGGGTAGACCAAGGGTCACTCTTATCCTATAAATGTAACCTCATGCTTCACTTGTAAGGGCTTTTGGCTAAGGATTATTTTGGAGGTAGATATACTTATTACTTGAGAGAATTGTTGTTCTTCTAATCAATACAAGAGTTAATTGTACATCTTCACTATTGAACTCTTCAAACTTCTATGTGCTTATTCCATGAGTATTTTCCTCACTTAACAGATCAAATGTTCCTGAAAGCTATTTGATGTGTGGTCTTCTCACATGTTGTTTCATACTTCAAATCTAGTTTTGCTGTGTATGAATTGTATTTGGCTTACTAACTCTATGCTCGTGCCAGTGAACTATTTCTTTTGTTTTTAATATAATCTATCTTAACTGCACAGTTATGTACGCTTATAAATGGTTGATTGTTGTGAACTTATTTGCAATCTTTAAGCATTATATATCTATTATGCATAAGTGTTGTTGGGAAAAGTATCCAATTCGGAATGCCCCTATCCCACTCTAAGGTGTGATAGTGCCTTAGCAACAAACGAAGTAAACTAATTGAGTATTCTTCTTTATGAAATGTAAATGAGGAAGAAGGATCTAACTAACCTGTGTCTTCCGCTAGTTTGTCGATCCAAATCACTCCTCTCTTCAGTAGCTCCCAGCTTCCTGCTCCTTCACCAGCCCAGCTTCACCGAATTCCTGCAAGATCACAAGAGAGAGAAACTACACGAAGATACAAATATACATTCATAAAAAGCTCAAGATCAGATTAAGCTAAACATGTAAGCATAACAAAACATCATTGGTACACAGCATGTAGGAGAAACTCAAATAGTTTATTGATATGATAATAAAGTCCAAGAGGAGATACAACCAAGTGAGTTTTGATCCAGCATCTACCTCCCAGCAAAGGAATCCCTTCCTCTCCTCCAACAAAGCATAAATCACCCAATGTACTAATCTCAATCTCAAACCAACAGCAATTCTCTGCAAAGTACAAAATTCCAGCCTCCTGAACCTCTGGGTGAGAGATCCATATATAGATGTAAGCAGAGAGGATGAGTCAGCTTATGTTTTGATGTGTGGCTTCTCTCTGTCAGTTCTTGCTTCCACTTGGAGGTTGAGAACCTCTTACTCATCACTAGTCGAATTCATTGAGGCAAGTGTCATTGGAGAAGATTCTGGAAGCTTCCAGGGTCTTTCCACCTCGTTGAATGAGCTTGCCATTTGTCATTTCCCGCTCAGCGCACCCTGGTAGTGCTTCCACCTGCGTTGCAGTGCACCTAGCCAGTGTAGACTCTGCATTTCAACGCAGGCAGCTAGTGGAGCCTCTGAATTGATCCTGAATTAACTATTTCTGAGTGGTTTTTGGTGGAGAACTTCCGGGAGAAGCTGTCATTGGTTGACCTTGTTCCTTTAGAAGCTGTAACAACATCTTTAGGGACTTTGGATCACTTGAATTATGGACATTTCATGCTTATAGCTGTAAGGCACAAAAATGTCTATAACAGTTGCCCCCTAAAGTATGAGGCCATTTATCGGGTGAAATGCTTTATTAGGAGGATCCGAAGTTCATTCAATGCTGGGAGGAGACCTGTAATAAGATACAATACAATACATTATTTTTCATACTGTTTTCATGATTTAGCTGAGGCGGGCATTCCCATGCTCAGCTTTATAAATTCATTTTTGTGTACATAGGACAGACAATTGTCTGATGATAGACTGATGATCCTGCTGAAATCATCATCCTTTGGTAGGATGATTGTCTGCGCTGCAATGCTATACATGTCAATGTCTTTATTTTTCCTGAATATATATCGCAGCCCGGATGGATGAAACTAGATCCGGGGTCTTCAAACTCGTTCAATCTTCACTCTAAGTACAATTCGATCCATGTGAGAAATGTTCTGAAGTCGAACATGGAAAGACATCGCTTGATTACCGGTCAATGATGTAAACAGTTAACAAGCGCGAGAGGAATCACCGATAATGATAATGACCCTCAAGGTACTGCAGTACAATTCACGTGGTGTGAATAAAGGACTTGGCGTCGAACACCACACAAAATCTTTCAGTCGAAGGTCATTGATGTATACCTGTTTCCGGAAGTGAGAAACTTGCCATTGAGGCATGCAAGCTTCAAAGTACTGAAGGGGTTGTTCCTAGATCAACTTCTTGGACAAGAAGCGATCCATCAAAGGAGGGCCTTAATGTATCCCACATCAGTGACACGGAATGGAGCAAATGATTTTGATGGAGGTGAAAACGATCTGATGATATATGGTTCAGGGTGGCGGTCATGAAAAGAATGAAGGATAATGTATGGTAGTGTATGGCACACGGTTGACTTCTCTGGATGACTTCTCTTGAACATATCGGCGACACTTATGTGATGGATTGGTAGCATTTACCCCAAAGATGGATGGTATGGCAAGACCATGGCGATGTGACCGGTGAATGAAACAACCCAACCCGACTCAGGCACGGAGTGGAAGTGTCATGTTCAAGAGTGACTTGCTACCAATAAAGTTCTTTGAGTTTCTTCCCAATTTTTCCCCAGTCATTGCTGACCAGTACCTCTTTATTTTTGTCAAGCTTGAGGAGGATAACATATGCTTGTTCTATAATTTTCCCTTCGGGCAAACCCATCGCTATGTTTTAACGAGCCTAGCGATAGCGAAACTCGTTCTCGTCTAAAGACAAGTTTGTCGCTATTTAATGTTTTTAACGAGTCTAACGACAAGGATAACTCGGTCCTTTTCATTTTTAGAGAGTCTGAAAAGGTACATAAAGTCAACTCCGAAAGTCCTTTTTCGTCATCTAATCCCTTAAGTCCGAAAAAGTATAAAACAATACAGAAGGGATGAGTTTTCGATAGTTTTAACGAGCCGAACAAAACAAACGCTCGATCTTTTTGTGCAATAATCCCTCAGGTCCAAAAATATTAAAATCTAGAGGAGGGATAGCACTTCCGGTCGCTTTAACGAGCTGGAAGGCCAAAACTCGGCAATCTTTTCATATTTTACAAGTCAGATGAAAAGAGCTTAAAGAAGACTCGTCTTTTGAGGAACGAGTGATAAAACGGGTTAGCAGCTGATTCTAGGTAAAGGTTGGAATTTTCCAATCACGGCAGTGTCACAAGGATGGCTAGTGAGATCACTCTTCGCAGCTGTTCCTCAAAATGGGTAAACAATCAAATGGAGGTGAATGATCGGCCAATGGAAAAGTGGAGGTGACGGTGCAAACACGACCAAGGCTTTAATGGCTAATAATGTTACATTCACGGTGGTTATTTACCGGAGGGTAGTTCATTTTTTAACGAGCTTAAACGCAGAAAAACACTGCTCTGTCTTATGTTTATTTTTTAACGAGCATGAACTATGTGCTAAAACTGCTCGATCTTATGTTTATTTTTTAACGAGCATGAACTATGTGCTAAAACTGCTCAATCTTATGTTTATTTTTTAATGAGCATGAACTATGTGCTAAAACTGCTCGATGCGGGTTTATTTTTTAACGAGCTTGAACCCTGCGGTAACACTGCTCATGGTGGGTTTATTTTTTAACGAGCTTGAACCCTACAGTAACACTACTCGTGGCAAGTTTGCATGCCCCCAGCATAATAACGCAAATCAAGGTGCATGCCCCCCAAGCTTCATTGCATTCAACTTGGTGGTTGGAATGGAGGTTTACCTTTTAGATTTGGAAAGGGGATTGTTTCATTTTTTAATGAGGTTGACACAGTAAAAGAACTATCCTCATGACTCCTTGTTTCATTTTTTAACGAGGTTGACATGAGATAAGAACCGTCCTCGGAGCCCACTGTATTTACAGTATTTGATAGAAAATCGAAAACTGAAGGATGATAAAGGTCATCTTGAGTATCTTCTCCACAATCCGGGAGAAGGGAACGATGGTGGGAATCATTCCATGGTGCCCCGTCAATTACCATTGATTGGACAATTCCTTCGTCGGTGACATGCACTTGCGACCAAGGATCTGAAGGGGTACCATATTCTTTAGACCTATCTATCCAAACGCTTGATGAGCATTGATTTGGGTTCGCCTCCCATGCCAGAAACATTGATTGCTACAATATTTCTATTGGGCTTGGGGGCAAAACCATTGCATGATCCATGTTGATATCGTCTTTTGAGATCTTCGTGGAAGATATCATATTGCAGGTACCTATCGACGCTACTTCCGCTAAGTCTATTGGAGGTGGAAGAGTGAAAGTTCCCATTAGTATAGGATCTTTTAGTAGGCCTACTCCGATATTCTGAAGCGAATGGGGGCTTCCATGGATCATGGGAATGCTTCCTGTAACTTGTGAACCATTAGGGAGGAAGTTTTGTTGGTCGATGATTGTAATCCCCCCTTGAAAGGGGAATGCAATCTTTCTAAAATAGGTCGACACAACAGCTTCCATGGCATAGATCCACGGTCTTCCTAGTAGGATGTTGTAATCAAGATTCCCATCGATGACTTCAACATCTATTTCTACTGTTTTTCCCCCTAGTTCAACCTTCAAGTTATTTAGGATACCATATGGGGTATATGTCCTTCCGTCGAATGCTTTTAATGTTGTCGAGGATCGCGACAAGGTTGGAGATCCTAAAGTTTTCCAGCAACTCATCGACATAATACATGTAGATGCCCCCTCATCAATAATTGTTCGATGAACAGTTTTGTTGAGGGCTTTCACTTGGATAAGGAAAGCTAGTTGAGCTGGTAACTGAGGATCGTATCCTTTGTGGTCAAAGGATACAAGATTGGAATCCTTAGGATCAACCCCACCAATGGCTGATAACAAAGCCTGCCTTTGGGATGGGCAATTTTGTAGTACTTCAAGAGTCGACATAGCGGATGGCGATTGGGCCAAATCTTCCACTATGTTATAATGCTGTGCTGCTCTGGCACGAGGATAAAATTTCGACTTGTGTACTACTCCCTTTGGCGGTTTTATTGTTAATTCAGGAATGATGGGTGGTACAACTTCTGTCGAAGTTGTTGTCGAACTGCTTGGTTGATCTTTTTCCTTGCCGTTCGACAGCTGCGGATTCCCGTAATCTTTGTTCCTTGTCGAAATCAAAGCATCATTTTGTTGCTTGGAAATCGACAACATAAGCACTTGCAACGGGGAAGCATTTCCACTATCAACCAGATTTGTGCCTGGATTTGGAAACGGATCAGTTAACACGGCTGAGGTTTGCGAACTCTTAAAGAATCTTTTAAGCTCAGCTTTGTATGGACATTCTTTCGTCCAATGATCCTCATCACATATCTGACACCCTGAGGGGGGTGGTTTCCTATTTCCAGGAGGGTTTGAAGAAGTTTTTTCAGGAGATGATTCACCCTGTTTCTTCTTCTTCCCTTTGCTTTGCTTCTTCTTGCTTCCTGGTTGTTTGGTTTCTTTGCCTTTATCTGCCGATACGGCATTTACTTCCGAAGCAAGAATTTTGTCTTTTGCATTTTGATCTGAAATCTTACGGGCCTTCTTGGAGTTGGCCTTTGTCGATTTCGTGTTTGTCGTGCCAATCACGCCGTCATCGGCATGAGAGTCATTGTTTGATTTAGGAGGAGGAGGAATTGAGAATTCTGGTCTAGGGGCGTCAGGTATTTTGTCGTAGAGCATGCCAGATTGAGTATAGACCAAGTCTAAATATTGCGCACGAGCGATAACTTGCTCTTCCGTTACGAATCCCCCCTTTGCGACATCTTCTGTTATAGCAGGAAGTAACGACTTGATAAACCATTCAGCTAATAGCTGATCGGGGACGTACGTTTTTACCATCCTACGACGACGTCGCCACTCATGTATATGATCAGATATGTGAGTGGCCGTTGTCTGTTTGAAGTTGGTTAAGATTTCCGTTCCCATTTCATACCTTATCCGTAATTGAAAATGGGTTAAGAAAGTCGTGGCTAAGGTGCTGAAATTGTCGAACGAAGCTCTAGGCAATTCAATATACCATTTTTCCGCTGGACCCCTTAACGTCCTCTGAAAAAGGCGAAGCCTTATCGAATCATCGTTTAGGGTGTTTTATGAACACCATAGATGAAATGTCATCACGTGATTCGATGGGTCCTCACCTGGATTTCCATTAAATTTAGGAATATCTGAAGGAAGTTTGTGAGGAATCGCTGGCCACCAAGGGGCATAAGCAATTGGATCGTTTGTTAACCGGTGTAAATCGGGTAACTCTAAAGTTGCCACGAATGGTAACTGTTGATTCAGGTTAGGTGAAGCATACCCAGGATACGATGGAATTGCCTGAGCAGCTGGCCTTTGCATACCAACATAATGTAATTGATGTTGGTATGACTGATACGGTTGGTGGACATAACTACCGTAAAGTGGTTGATTTTGACCGTTTTGAATGTACGGTTGTCCACTGTTCACAAAGATCTGTTTCTCAGAACCTTGGTACACTTGTTGGAATTGTGGTTGTTGGTATTGCACCAGCCACGGTTGTGAAGCCATGTTCTGTTGCGCTATACTAACCGTTGGACCAAGGTGTGGGGTAATTGTACCCGTTTGGACCTGTGTCACCCCACCAGTCGGCGATTGTGGTTGAGTCACAGGGTCAAGGGGCTGTTGCATTACAACCTGAGAGATCTGAGGTTGACATACAACAGGCAACGTTTGAACTTGCGACACTGTCACAATAGCTGGTGTAGTCGGGATGTTCGACATAGGTACACATTGTTGCATAGAATACACAACCCTTGGTTGTTGAGGTAGCATAGGTACCCAACCACTTGATGAAACTCCAGTATAACTTGAATACTGTTGTGAACTCCCATATGGATATCCTCCCAGAGGGGGTAATGAAAGGGCATATTGCCCCCCATACGGTGGCAATCCGGAACTCAAGGGGATTGTCTGCCCTTGGGGACTGGATTGCCCAAATTGACCTCCAAATGGATCAATTTGGCGAGTCTCAACATAAGAGTTGCCGGATATTATTCCGGAGGAACAAACAAGAACGGACCACACTGTCGAAATAGTCCCTGGGTGGACTCCTTCTAGCGGTTGTGAGCTAGTCGGGATAGATGGTATGCCGGCAAACATTGTCGGAGTGACGACAGGGAGTTCTGCTATCGCTATGTCATTCGACACAGTCCTAGATGTTGACGGTTGTTCAGACATTTTGAGTCTATCCAAAAGATTACCTAGCGATTCTACAAGAACTTCCACTGGTGGTAGACTAACTTCTGATGTCGAAGGAAATAGAGTGACCCCGACTCCAAAATGTGTTGGAGTACTTGCTTGCGGATCTTCTACAATTTCCTCTATCGCAATCAAACCAGGTGGAAGGGGAAGACCATCAGGTCCGTAAAATATTTCTGGTTCCGAAGAAGGGGTTGAATCAACAATGACAGATGTTTGAGGAACAAGACTCTCTGAACCGGTTACAGAGGGAACTGGTTCAGTAACACAAGTGTTTGCTCTCAGACCAGGATTAGTATCACTGTCCCTCTGTGGTTGTTGAACTTCTTCTGTAGAGGCAGGGTTTCCAGAAATGTTTGGAGTAACCAAAATCTCAGATGTTGTTGGAACACTTTTTCTAACTTTGATAGGAGATTTCGAACCGGTTAAACGAGTTCGCTTTGTCCGTACTGTTTTCGATTCCGGAGACAAAGACGGTTGACTCGTAAGCCTCCGCGAACGACGAGGTTTCAATTGACTTTCTTCCACGATTGCGGATTACTCGATCAACCAAAATACAAAAAGGGGAAAGTATGTTTCTGAATTAAATGAATTTTTAGACGCTTTTAGACACAACTTTCTTTTTCAATTTTAAAGAGTCGAGAAAAAGCTAAAGATGACTCTAGTCTCCTTCGATGTTTTAACGAGCCCGAAGTGACAAATGCTCGGATGGACTTTTTCCGTTATAGAGTCTAAAAAAGGCCAAAAGGAACTGCTCTGGAGTTCTAGGTAGAGGGTGTGCCAAACTTTTCGCAAAACCACAGAATACTTTTTAAGGTACGGGCGGTCAATCTTCCCGAATGCTGTGTTCAGTGCATTGCGATCTGTAGGGCAGCCGACACGGCTTCCTAAGGATAAAGTTTTTATTCCTATAGGGGTCTCCCAATATATACTCGACGGTACATGGGAGCACAATCCGTACTGGCGCTATCGTCTCTCAGGAGGAATCACCCAACCATCAGCAAGATCGACAGTCACCAGGTTTTACGACACCGGAACACATCTCTAGCCTAGACCTCTATGTTGTGCGTTAAGTTACAAAGCGTTGTTAAGTTCATTCAATTTATTTTAGGTTGATCTTTCTTAGAAGTTTGCCTTTTTGGATCACCACGAGATGTATGATACAATTCCTAAATGCAGTCTAAAGATGATAAGCAAGCTTTTATATCTTTTCAACAATGAAAATCCTAGCTACAAGGGGAAAAGGAAGACACAAACTTTTCTCAAAGAGCATAGAGCACACTGTAATGCACTTTTCCTAAATCAAAGCATGCAAACTTTCAAAATGCAAATGCACAAATGCATGTATTTGTTTTCGCTTTCTTAATATTGATGCCTAAAAAGAAAGTTGTTGTACAAATTTGAATTCGATTTCAAGTGAAAACATAAACAAGTTCCTTTTTCAAAATCAAAAAGACGATTACGACACTTTATGATTTACTTGTTTCGACACTAGAAATGCATAAATTCAAACCAAACGACAAAAGTAAAAGCTCAATCAACTGTGAACAGCAAACAAACTCACTCCTAAGATCAAAACGACACTTACGACAGGTCTAGATCTAAGGGCGACAGTATGACTAGTTTACTTTTGTAATGGGAAACTGCAAATGATGTAACAAATACACAAAGAACAAATACATTTTCTTTATACAACCGAGGCGGAATTGAGGCAAAGAAAAGGGGTTTCAGATAGGTACACTGACTGATAACAGGCTGTAAAAAACAGAGATAAAACTGAGCAAAAGGAAGCAGGGAACCACAGCTGCACAAGGCAAAGGCTGATCAGCGCACCCTCAGCACAGAGAAACTGAACTTCAGCGTAGGTATCCTTCACAGGACCTGCGTTGAAATGTAGAACCTCTTCACAGAGTCTGCGCTGAAGCAGAAACGAGAATTGTTTCTGGGTTCTAGGTTACGTTTTGCAGTTAAATCTACAGTTTTTGGCCGGATCAAAGCTATCAATTAGGTACAATTAGGAGGATGATTTAAAGGAGGACTAAGATCTATCACAAAGGGCTGTTAGAGCACTTGTGGATCAGTTTGTTTAGATCATAAAAACAGGCCCAGTGAGTGGACTAGAGTGGCAGATCTCTACTCTGCATTTGAAAATGGCAAATGCATTTCGATTCGGCACTCCTGAGTTTATGAGAAGAACAACAATAGAAACACAAATAAACTAACAAGATACTCTCCCCAGCAGAGTCGCCAATTTTTTGTTGGGAAAAGTATCCAATTCGGAATGCCCCTATCCCACTCTAAGGTGTGATAGTGCCTTAGCAACAAACGAAGTAAACTAATTGAGTATTCTTCTTTATGAAATGTAAATGAGGAAGAAGGATCTAACTAACCTGTGTCTTCCGCTAGTTTGTCGATCCAAATCACTCCTCTCTTCAGTAGCTCCCAGCTTCCTGCTCCTTCACCAGCCCAGCTTCACCGAATTCCTGCAAGATCACAAGAGAGAGAAACTACACGAAGATACATATATACATTCATAAAAAGCTCAAGATCAGATTAAGCTAAACATGTAAGCATAACAAAACATCATTGGTACACAGCATGTAGGAGAAACTCAAATAGTTTATTGATATGATAATAAAGTCCAAGAGGAGATACAACCAAGTGAGTTTTGATCCAGCATCTACCTCCCAGCAAAGGAATCCCTTCCTCTCCTCCAACAAAGCATAAATAACCCAATGTACTAATCTCAATCTCAAACCAACAGCAATTCTCTGCAAAGTACAAAATTCCAGCCTCCTGAACCTCTGGGTGAGAGATCCATATATAGATGTAAGCAGAGAGGATGAGTCAGCTTATGTTTTGACTTGTGGCTTCTCTCTGTCATTTCTTGCTTCCACTTGGAGGTTGAGAACCTCTTACTCATCACTAGTCGAATTCATTGAGGCAAGTGTCATTGGAGAAGATTCTGGAAGCTTCCAGGGTCTTTCCACCTCGTTGAATGAGCTTGCCATTTGTCATTTCCCGCTCAGTGCACCCTGGTAGTGCTTCCACCTACGTTGCAGTGCACCTAGCCAGTGTAGACTCTGCATTTCAACGCAGGCAGCTAGTGGAGCCTCTGAATTGATCCTGAATTAACTATTTCTGAGTGGTTTTTGGTGGAGAACTTCCGGGAGAAGCTGTCATTGGTTGACCTTGTTCCTTTAGGAGCTGTAACAACATCTTTAGGGACTTTGGATCCCTTGAATTATGGACATTTCATGCTTATAGCTGTAAGGCACAAAAATTTCTATAACAATAAGTCTATCTAAAGTCCTGCTAACAGTAACTTTATATAAGATTGTGTTGCTTATATTTTGGCTATTCATGGTATATATGGTACAGGATATTTGTCAATTATTCTCTTGTGTTTATTAAAGCTCATAAATTCAATTAAGTTCATATCTTGCCTCCATCTGAAGCTAGCTCTACAAAACTGAATGGCAGTCAGGCCTACATATCGGAAGGGATCTCCAGCACACATGGTGCAGGCTCTAGTTGGGAACCTACATTGGAGAATTCCCTTGACCGTTGGTGTAAAATTCCAGCCCATCAATAGTTGGTTTTAGTCGTGCACGGTGACACAAATTTTTTGAGCATTAAAGTGTTCTGATAATTTAAATATGCTAATATGTCTAAGATTAATCCGGACTTATTAGTTCTATATTTACTCAGTTAACTCATTTTTTTCAGATGATAAAGTTTGTTAATAACTTAAATGATGAAAAATGATTTAATAAAATTTAAATGCAAAGTGACAATGTAAAAACGTTGAATGATAGAAAATGTGAATAATAAGAATCTAGTCAATTGCAAATAGTCTTCATTGTGATCAATCTCAAACTATTTTTTTCTATTAATCTTATTGTCACACCTGTTAGTTTTTCCATCTTTTTATATCAATCATATGAAAAAGGCAGTTGAAATCGTAGACCATTCAAATCTTTAACTCGATCTATTTTAGCAAAAGTCATAACTTATCTCACTTGCTCTCAAATATTAAAATTATTTTCCTCCAATGTTATAGACATTTTTGTGCCTCGCAGCATGGAGCATGAAATGTCAATAATTACAGGGATCCTCAGTCCCTAAACATGTTGTTCTTACCCCTAGAGGAACAAGGTCAGCAAACCACAGCACTTCCTATCAGTTCTCCACCTGAAAACACTCAAAAACAGGCTTTTTTTGGATCATGTCAGCTGCTCCACTGAGCATCTGCGCTGAATGTCAACTGCTCCTCCTTGTACCTGCGCTGAAAGTCAAAACCAATGAAGGCCACCTGCGCTGAGCGAGAAAGGACAAGTGACACAGTGAGTCATTGCTTTGGAATCTTCCAAAAATGACACTTGGATCAGGTATTTCGCCTTGTGATGAGTCAAAGGCTTTGTTTCTCCAAGTGGAAGCAAGGTTCACCAAGTGGACTCAAGAACTGAAGATCAACTAAAGATTA
This sequence comes from Pinus tabuliformis, assembly GCA_031772625.1. Lineage (NCBI taxonomy): Eukaryota > Viridiplantae > Streptophyta > Pinopsida > Pinales > Pinaceae > Pinus > Pinus tabuliformis. Next base: position 803,910,700 of record CM062819.1, on the reverse strand, counting down.
ACTGAAGAGAGAGAGGACACAAGGCAGCTACACATCAGTTGCAAGCTGACTCATCCTTTCTCAATTCATCTATATATTGAGCTCTCTCCTATGAGCTCAGGAGGCTGGAATTTTGTGCAAAGTAAGGAAGTGTTGTTGGTTTACAGTTAGAGCTATTGGGTGATTGCTTTTATAGAGGAGAAGAGGAGATTTCTTGCTGTTGGGGAGGTGCTGCTGGATTGGAGCCATTTATGGTTGTAACCTTCTCAGAACCTTTTTCTTCTATCAATAAAGCTTTTGATGTTCTCCTATATACTTGTATTGCAATGATGTATTGTTTTTATCTGTATATTTGATCCATTCTAATCCATGCATCAGTTATGAGTACATGTTTCTTGTAGTTTCCCTCTCTTGTTTTTGCAGGATCTTTGTGTAGCTGGGCCGGCAAAGGGAACAAGGAGTTGGGAACTAGAGGCAAAGAAAGAAGACAGGATCGACAAAAGCGAAAGACATCGGTTGGTCAATCTTTTCTTCCTTCTCTGTACTTTCATAAAGGAAAAATATCAAAGCTTTACTTTCAGTTGTTGCTAAGGAACTATCACCCTTAGAGTAGGGATAGGGTCATTCCGAGTCGGATACTTTTCCCCACAACAAACTGGCGACTCCGCTGGGGAAACTAGTATCTTGTTGGTTTATTGTGTTTCTTGCTATTCATCTCATAAACAAGGAGAGCACCAAATCGAACTGCAATTGAGTCCTTCAATTGCAAAGTAGAGGGCAGCTGCTCTGGCTCAGTTTCTGAGAAAGTTTATGATTTGAAGAGCTGATCCACAAGGACTCTTGTGCTCTTTGTGATAGCTTTTCATCCTCTTGATCATTCCTTAGCTTGTACTTGACCTATAGCTTTTTATTTCAGCAAAAACAGTGAATTTTTGAGCTTTTTATGACCCGGAAACCCTTGTAAACGCAACTCTCGTGTCTCAGTGCAGGCTGTCCAAAGGCAGTCTGCATTTCAGCGCAGGTACTCCCTTCGGGAACTGCGCTGAGAGTCAGTTTGACAGACCAGAGCCTGCGCTGAACCAGTTAGGCTATGTCTTCCTGAGGTTTCCCACTGAGTCTTGGCCCTGTTTTCACTGTTATTTTGCTGCTGATTGCTTGTCATTTGTACTTGCTGTAAACCAACTTTCCTTGACATTATTCCGCCTCAGTTGTGTGATGAAACTGTGATTGTTTTTTCAGTATTTCTTGTTTCAGTTACAGTTTCCCATTGTGAAAAGCAAACCAGTATAGCTGTGGCCTCTTAGATCTTGAACTGTAAAAGTGTCTTTGTGATCTTAAGAGCTAGTTTTATTACTGTTCATGGCCGTTTGAGTTTGTTTGTTTTTCATTTTGTGGTTTGAATCTATACATTTCCAGTGTCTAAACAAGTCGATCTTAAGGTGTCTTTTGATTTTGGACAAGCTTGTTTACTTTCGCTTGAAATTAGATTCAAAGTTATACAACAGTTTCCTTTTTGTCTTACATCAACATTAAGGATAAAGAAAAGAAATATCTGCATTGTGCATGTGCATTATTGACAGTTTGCATGTTGATTTAGGAAAAAGTGCATTTAGTGTGTGTTCTATGATCTGTGTGAGAAGTTGATGTCTTTCTTTTCTCTCAGTAGATTAAGGTTTTCAAAGTTGAAAGATTGAAAAGTTTTGCTTCTCATCTTAGATTGCATTTAGGAAGTTGTATATATACATCTCGTGGTGATCCTTAAAGGCAAACTGCTAAGCAAGATCAACATTAAAATGAATTGAATTTACATAACAACGCATTGAAACATAACGCAAACACATAGAGGTCTAAGCTAGAGACGTGTTTCGGCGTCGTTAAACGTGATATCTTAGCGTTGAGTGGTTGGGTGATTCCTCCACGGTGAAGCGATAAGTATCAATACGGACTTGTGCTCCCGCGTACCGTCGAGTATATTGGGAGACCCCTATAGGAATAAATCCTTTATCCTTAGGAAGCCATGTCGGCCGCCCTACTGATCGCGATGCAGTGAACACAGCATTCACGAAGATCGACCACCCGTACCGTAAAACGTATTCTGTGGTTTCGCGAAAGGTTTGGCACACCCTCTGCCTAGATCTCCAGAGCAGTTTCTTTTGGCCTTTTTCAAACTCTATAACTGAAAAAGTCCAACCGAGCATTTGTCACTTCGGGCTCGTTAATACATCGAAGGCGACTAGAGTCATCTTTAGCTTTTTCTCGACTCTTAAAACATGAAAAAGCAAAGTTGTGTCTAATAAAGCGTCGTTATAAAATTCATTTTAAACGGAACATAATCACCTCTCATTCCCGCGTTGATCTGTAAGTTGAGAACATGGAACGCCCCAACCAAGGAAGTCCACAAGATGGAAGTCCTAGTCCTTTCTCCTCTTGGGGAGAAGTTGGTGCGCCCCATATGGCCACATTGTCGCTTCCAGGACTGACAATAGGCCTGCCAGTTTGGCTGTTCTCAACCAATGTAGTTCAGGCCACCATGGTTCCTGATCAATCGAGTCAACAGTTAGATCAGTCTAGAGCTGCCCACCAGCCTTCTACTTCCAAAAGTTCTTTCTCCGATCCTTCGTCTTCGCAAGGTAGAGCCGGCAAAAGTCAGCCTCCCAAGGAGAAGAAGGAAAAGAAGAAGAAAGAAAAGAAGAAGAAGGAGCCTAAGGCGACTGGGGGCAAGCAAAAGACATCTGACAAAAACCCACCCACTGCACAGACCGGGCCTAAATCGCCATGTGTCATATGTAGAGGAGACCATTTCCACAGAGATTGTCCCTGTATTCCCCAGATACTAAGGGACTGGTCCCCTCGTCTGCACAATTTGGGGGCATCAACCTCTGACAATCAGGTTGATTGCTTTTCGTCAACCAGCGAAAGTGAAGGATCAAGACAAAAAGGGGGAGTAAGATTCCCCTGTAAGTTGTGTGAAGGCAGTCATGCCATCCACAGTTGTCCCTTCTTAGACGAAGCGAAGAGAGTTTTGGAAGATCGTCCAGTTTCACCGGTAAAACTTCCTCCTGGATACAAAAAACTCGTGCCAAGTCCTTCGTTGGTTGAAAATACAGCTGGCCCGCTCAAGTGGTCGGCTGAAGCGTCAGTCACTGAAAATGAACCTACTGAATCCAGACCGGACGAAAGTCCAAAGGTCGATACGGCAGTTGACCCGGTTCTACCTTCAGAAATTTCATCTTCAAATGACACCGTCGCCGAAGAGTCATCTTCATGCGACACCCTCACTGAAGAGAATAAGGATGACACCATCCAGGTTCTTTTCATTAGCACCGACTCTGATGAGCGTCAGGGCAATGCGCCCATTCCTTTATCGCAGGAAGGAACATCATCAGGGTCATACCCGGCCGTATATTCGGTCCCACCACCAAGCAACCTGGTTGTATCCTTTGATTGGAATCAACTAGGCAGACCCCGGTTACTAGCCAGTATACCATTCAGAATCATTGTCCAGATCTATAGAATGATTGTGGCTGGTACTATCATTGATGAAGGGGCGTCTGTGAGTATCCTTTCCTCTGTTGCTTGGAAAGCACTGGGTTCCCCAGCGCTTTTACCTGAGTTAAGAAATCTCTCAGGTTTTGATAAAGGAACCAGTCGACCATTAGGAATCCTCCCCAATGTGCCTGTTACATTGAAAGGGAAGACCGTTAATTGGAACGTGATGGTCGTCCAAGGACCCTTGGATTATAACCTACTCCTTGGACGTGACTATATTTATTGCATGGGAGCGATAGTCTCCTCACTCTTTAGAGTAATGTGTTTTCCACACGAAGGAAGGATGGTCAAGCTCCTAGACCAACTTTCATTTCCGGGATCTCGCATCGCAAATAGTCAAATACCAATCCTAAATGGTCTTTTCACTCAAGATATGCCTCCACCCCCAGTCCTCCTTCCCGATGAGTGCGAGTGATTCGGAAAGAAAGACTGGAACCCAGGGGGCATGCACCCTGGTCTGCTTCGGGCAGAAGAAACCCTGGGTATAAGGTAGAATTTTCGCAGAAGAATATGACTAGTCTGTACCCCGTCCGTGGATGGAAGAGGGGTTGTTCTGGAATAGTATTCTTTTGTTAAAGTTATGTGTTTGGCAAAAGAGTCATTCACCTTTGTCTAAAGAAGTGGGCAATGCCCAAGTAGGAATTCCCTTATTGCAACAAGCAGTAACCATCTTTGGGGAAAAGCAAGCCTCACCCATTAAAACAAATGTTTTGAAGGATAAGTAGGGGCAGCCTCCAAAGAAAGAGATTATATTGTTGTGACATAGGGTAACCATCTTTGAGTAACCTAATGATAAGACATCGCCGAAGAAAGAGATTGATTTGCGGCAGCAAATAGAACCCTCTTCGGATAATAAGAAAGAGGCAAGCCTCCCTCAATAATACCAATGTTTTGTCTTTGAGTAGTGTTCTTCTCTTGTCACGAATAGCTGTTCGTTAAAAGTTGGGCCGATGGGAAGACAAGTACCGCGTAAGACCCCTTAAAATAACGAGAAGACTAGTATCGTTAACATTAGATTGGCAAGATGACAAGTAGCTGTGAACACCCAAAGAAAAGTAGAGGTGGGGGAGAGGAGGGGCAGCCTCGAAATCCTACCCTATACCTGGGGGCATGCGAACCTTTTGGAGTGCAAGCTAGGGGCGGTTATTTATCTGGTTTTAAGATTAACCGTTTTCGGAACTTACATAAAGGAAGGATGAGTTGGAGCATAGCTGTGGTAAGGCGCAAGCTCTATAAAAAATGGATCCTTAGAGGAGGCATTCTTATCTTATGACTGGTATATCGAGCAGTTTTAGCACATGGTTCATGCTCGTTAAAAAATAAACACAAGATCCGAGCAGTTTTAACGCGGTCTTCATGCTCGTTAAAAAATAAATAAAAGCAGTGAGCAATGTTCCCTCCAGAGTTTAAGCTCATTTTTATCTAAAAAAGAACCTATCCCGGTAAATAACCTTCTGAGATCGTAAATTCATCAGCCATAAAAGCCTTGGTCGTGTTTGTGCACCGTCACCTCCACCGTCATTTGGCCGATCATTCACTTCCATTTGTGTGTTTACCCATTTTGAGGAACAGCTGCGAAGAGTGATTTCACCTAGCCATCCTTGTGACACTGCCATGATTGGAAAATTCCAACTTGTACCTGGAATCAGTTGCTATCCCTGTTTATCACTCGTTCCTCAAAAGACGAGTCATCTTTGAGCTCTTTTCTGACTCGTAAAATATGAAAAGTTTGCCGAGTTCTGGCCTTCCAGCTCGTTAAAGGGACCGGAAGAGCTATCCCTCTTTTAGACTTTAATCTTTTTGGACCTGAGGGATTATTACACAAAAAGATCGAGCGCTTGTCTTGTTCGGCTCGTTAAAAGTACCGAACACCCATCCCTTCTGTATTGTTTTATACTTTTTCGGACTTAAGGGATTAGATGACGAAAAAGGAATTATGGAGTTAACTTTCTGTACCTTTTCAGACTCTCTAAAAATGAAAAGGACCGAGTTTTCCTTGTCGTTAGACTCGTTAAAATGATTAAATAGCGACAAACTTGTCTTTAGACGAGAACGAGTTTCCCTATCACTAAGCTCGTTAAATCATAGCGATGGGCTTGCCCGAAGGGCAGGTTATAGAACAAGCATATGTTATCCTCCTCAAGCTTGACAAAAATAAAGAGGTACTGGTCAGAAATGACTGGGGAAAAATTGGGAGAACATCAAAGCTTAATGGTAGCAAGTCGCTCTTGAACATGACACTTTTCTTCCGTACCACATCGGGTTGGGTTGTTTCATTCACCGGTCTCATCACCATGGTCTTCGCCAAACCATCCACATTTTGGGGTAATGCTACCGATCCATCGCATCAGTGTCGTTATATGTTCAAGAGAGATCATTCTGAAAGTGTCAACCGTGTCCCATCCACTGCCATACATTATCCTTCATCCATTCATGATCGCCACCCTGAATCATATGTCACAGTTTGTTTTCGCCTCCACTAAAATCATTAGCTCCGTTCCGTGTCATTGATGTGGGATTCATTAAGGCCCTCCTTTGACGGATCGCTTCTTGTCGACTTCAGCTCATTATCCAAGAAGTTGATCTAGGAACAACCCCATCAGTACTTTGAAGCTTGCATGCCTCAATGGCAAGTTTCTCACTTCCGGCGACAGGTATACATCAATGACCTTCGACCAGAAGATTTTGCGTGGCGTTCGACGCCAAGTCCTTTATTCACGCCACGTGAATTGTACTGCAGTACCTTGAGGGTCATCATCCTTATCGGTGATTCCTCTCGCGCTTGTTAACGGTTTACATCATTGACCGGTAATCAAGCGATGTCTTTCCATGTTCGACTTCAAGAAATTCTCACATGGATCGACTTGTACATCGAGTGAAGATCGGAAGAGATTGAAGACCCCGGATCTAGTTTCATCCATCCGGGCTGCGATATATATTCAGGACATAAAGACATTTGATATGTACATCATTACAGCAGATGATCATCCTCCTCAAAGGATGATAATTTCAGCAGAAAATTATCAGTCTACCATCAGACGATCGTCTGTTCTATGTACCAAAATGTATTTATAAAGCTGAGCATGGGAATGCCCGCCTCAGCTAGATCATGAAAACAGAATGAAAAATAATGTATTGTATTGTATTGTATTACAGGGCACCTCTCAGCACTTGAATGAACTTCGGACCCTCTGGATAAAGCATTTCACCCGATAAACAACCTCATACTTTAGGGGGCAACTGTTATAGACATTTTTGTGCCTCACAGCATGGAGCATGAAATGTCAATAATTACAGGGATCCTCAGTCCCTAAACATGTTGTTCTTACCCCTAGAGGAACAAGGTCAGCAAACCACAGCACTTCCTATCAGTTCTCCACCTGAAAACACTCAAAAACAGGCTTTTTTTGGATCATGTCAGCTGCTCCACTGAGCATCTGCGCTGAATGTCAACTGCTCCTCCTTGTACCTGCGCTGAAAGTCAAAACCAATGAAGGCCACCTGCGTTGAGCGAGAAAGGACAAGTGGCACAGTGAGTCATTGCTTTGGAATCTTCCAAAAATGACACTTGGATCAGGTATTTCGCCTTGTGATGAGTCAGAGGCTTTGTTTCTCCAAGTGGAAGCAAGGTTCACCAAGTGGACTCAAGAACTGAAGATCAACTAAAGATTAACTGAAGAGAGAGAGGACACAAGGCAGCTACACATCAGTTGCAAGCTGACTCATCCTTTCTCAATTCATCTATATATTGAGCTCTCTCCTATGAGCTCAGGAGGCTGGAATTTTGTGCAAAGTAAGGAAGTGTTGTTCGTTTACAGTTAGAGCTATTGGGTGATTGCTTTTATAGAGGAGAAGAGGAGATTTCTTGCTGCTGGGGAGGTGCTGCTGGATTGGAGCCATTTATGGTTGTAACCTTCTTAGAACCTTTTTCTTCTATCAATAAAGCTTTTGATGTTCTCCTATATACTTGTATTGCAATGATGTATTGTTTTTATCTGTATATTTGATCCATTCTAATCCATGCATCAGTTATGAGTACATGTTTCTTGTAGTTTCCCTCTCTTGTTTTTGCAGGATCTTTGTGTAGCTGGGCCGGCAAAGGGAACAAGGAGTTGGGAACAAGAGGCAAAGAAAGAAGACAGGATTGACAAAAGCGAAAGACATCGGTTGGTCAATCTTTTCTTCCTTCTCTGTACTTTCATAAAGGAAAAATATCAAAGCTTTACTTTCAGTTGTTGCTAAGGAACTATCACCCTTAGAGTAGGGATAGGGTCATTCCGAGTCGGATACTTTTCCCCACAACATCCAATGTCAATCATAGTGACTTATAGACTGTTAAACCCCAAGTAAGTGTAAATGGTAGCTATTTTTTTTTTTTACCTAATTTGAATGTAAAGTGACTAACTATGTTGAATTATTAAAAATGAGAATAATAAGAATGAAGTCAATTAAAAATTCAAGAAACAAACATTTTAGGTAAGTACAATTTTTATTTAGGATGAAAATTCAAGTATTTTATTTATGGTTGAATTATTGTAATGCATAAATCAATACATGTCTTCGATAAAAAAAAATTGCTTACACTAAAATCAATGTACACTATTAATCTAGTTACTTTGAAATTAATGTACAGATGTGTTGACTCAAGAATTTGAAATGTGATTTACTAGAAGATTTCATTCTCAATTAGTATGAATCACATAAGTTTGCATTCTCAAATATTATCCCTCCATGGGAGGGTTATTGCTAATAATTTTTGACAATTTGAACGAACACAGTTAAAAGTATCGAAGAGAATGGCTGATCTAACGTTTTTAAAGTGTTGTAGAGATGCGTCGACTCAAGAATTTGAAATTTGATTTACCAGAAGATTTCGTTCTCAATCAATATGAATCACAAAATTTTGCATTCTTAGATATTATCCCTACATGGGAGGGTTCTCACTAATAAAGTTTTACATGAATTAATGTGGCTAAAGGTCTCTAACAGAATGGTTGATCTAACATTTTTAAAGTGATGTAGAGATGTGTCGACTCAAGAATTTGAAATGTGATTTACGAGGACCTTTTGTACTCAATTAGTATGATTCATAGAAATTTCCATTCTCAAATATTATCCTTGCATGGGAGGGTTATCACTGATAAAGTTTAACAATTTGAACGAAAATGGCTAAAGGTCTCTATGAGAATGGTTTATATAACATTTTTAAAGAATCGTAGAGATGCATCGACTCAATAATTTGACATTTTTGATTTACCAAAAGATTATGTTCTCAATTAGTATGAATCACAGAAGTTTTCATTCTCAAATATTATCCCTACACGGGATGGTTATCACTGATAAAGTTTGACATTTTGAAAAAACGCAGCTAAATTTCTCTAAGAGAATGGTTGATATAACATTTTTAAAGAACTATGGAGATGCATCAACTCAAGGATTTGAAATTTGTGATTTACCTGAAGATTTCATTCTCAATCAGTATGAATCATAGATGTTTGCATTCTCAAATATTGTCCCTGCATGGGAGGGTTATCGCAAATAAAAATTGAAAATTTAAACGAACGCGACTAAAGGTCTCTAAGGGAATGTTTGATCAAATGCTTTTAAAGTGATGTAGAGATGTGTCGACTCAAGAATTTGAAACATGATTTACCAGAATTTTCATTCTCAATCAGTATGAATCATAGAATTTTGCATTCTCAAATATTATCCCTGCACAGGAGGGTTATCGTTGATAAAGTTCAACAATTTGAATGAACGTGGCTAAATGTCTCTAAGAGAATGATTGATCTAATGTTTTTAAAGCACTGTAGAGATGCATCGACTCAAGATTTTGAAATGTGATTTATTGGAAGCTTTTGTTCTCAATCAGTATGAATCACAAAAATTTTCATTCTCAAATACTATCCCTACATGAGAGGGTTATCACTGATAAATTTTGACAATTGGAATGAACGTGGTTAAAGGTCCCTAAGAGAATGGTTGATCTAACATTTTTAAAGCACTGTAGAGATGCTTCAACTCAAGAATTTAAAATGTGATTCACTGGAAGATTTTGTTCTCAATCAGTATGAATCACATAAGTTTGAATTCTCAAATATTACCCTTGCATGGGAGGGTTATCGTTGATAAAGTTAGACAATTTGAATGAACATGGCTAAAGTTATCTAAGAGAATGGATTATGTAACATTTTTAAAGTGCTATAGAGATGTGTCGACTCAAGAACTTTAAATTTGATTTACCAGAAGATTTCATTCTCAATCAGTATGAATCGCAGAAGTTTGCATTCTCAAAAAATCATATATCTAGTTATATAAAATTACAGATCAACACCTACACTGAAATCAATGCATCCAGTGCAAGTAATAAAATAGGATTAAAAATCCACATCCACAATGAAATCAATGCATCTAGTGCAAGCAATCAAATAGGATTAGAAATCAACATCTACATTGAAATCAATGCATCTATTGAAAGCAATCAAATAGCATTAGAAATAATCTACATTGAAATAAATGCATATAGTGAAAGCAATCAAATAATATTAGAAATCAACAACTACATGGAAACCATTGCATCCAGTTTAATCGATATAATAGAATTAGGAATCAACATCTACATCAAAATCAATGCATCTATTTCAGTGAAAAACTAAAATATTCATGGATTTCTAAATCCAACTTCTTTTACTTTTTGTAAAATCCTTACTTGTTTATCTTCCTCTATGGTTAATAATGTTCAATATTAGATAATACTAGATAATATATTTATTTGTCTCCGTGTATATATTTATTTTTTACTCTCTCTCTCTCCCCTCCACCTCTGTTTCTATCTCCCTCCCTCTCTCAGTCTCTCTCTCTTCTTCCCTCTCTCTCCCCCTGCCATCTGTATCTATGTCTCCATACATATCTCCTTACTTGTCCCTCTATCTCACCCCCCCAAACACGTATGCTCTCTCTCGCCATATCTATATATCTCTCCCTCCCTCCCTCTCTCCCCCCTCCATCTATATCTATATCTCCTTCCATATCTCCTTTGTCTATATACATCATCTCCAAAACATACACACATTCTCTCCATATCTAGCTCTCTCTTCCTCCCTCTCTCTCTCTCCTCCCCCCTCTCTCTCCCTTCGCTCCCACTCTCCTCTCTCCATTTCTCACTTGTCACTCCTTCCCTTTCTCTCAACTTTTCTCTCTCTATTTCTTTCTTATTCCCTCCCTCTCTCTCCCCTTCTAACTCCATCTCTTTCTCCCTCCCTCTCTCCTTCTCTCTCTAAAGTAGTCTCTCTCTTCCTTCCTCTCTCTCCCTTTCTCTCCCACCTGCCTATGTCTCATCCCCCAATCTCAATCTCTCTCTTCCCTCCAACTTTGTCACTATCTCTCTCCCTCTCTCCTTCTCTCTCTCCCCCATCCATCATTGTGTCTCCCTTTCTCTTTGTTCCCATTATCTCCCTCTCCTTCTCTCTCTCTTCCCTCCTCTCCTCTCTCCTTCACTCTCTCTCCATCTCTTTTTTTTCACTACCTCTCTCTCTCCACGGTCTCTATCTCTCTACGTCATTGTTCTTCCCTCCCTCTCTCTCCCCCTCCAACTCCATCTCTCCCTCCCTCCCTATCTCAGGCCTTCTCTCCCTTCCAAACTCTCTCTCCAATTCTCTCCCACCTCCTTCTATCTCTCCCCCCATCACTATCTCTCTCGCTGCCCTCCAACTCTATCATTATCTCCATCCCTCTCTCCTTCTCTCTCTCTCGCCCTTTTCTCCCTCTCTCTATCCCCCTTCCATATTTGTGTCTCTCTCTCTCTTCCCACTCTCTCCCTCTCTATCTTGTATCCTTGTCCCTCTCTTCCCTCCTCCTCTCCTCTCTCCCTCACTCTCTCTATCTCTCCCTATCCCCCCCACCTTCATCTTTGTGTCTCCCTCTCTTTGTATTCCCCTTCTCTCCCCCTTCCATATTTGTGTCTCCCTCTCTCTCTCTTCCCACTCTCTCCCTCTCTATCTCTCCTCCTTCGCTATGTCTTCCATCCTTTCTCTCTTCCCTTCGTATCTCCTCTCTCGCTCACTCTCCATCTCTCGACCCCCCCCACCCCCCCTCTCCAACTCTATTATTATATCCCTCCCTATCTCCTCTCTACCCCACTCTATGGATCCCCCCCCACAACCCCCCCACCCCTCGCCGCCACTCTCTTTCTCTCTCCCTTTCCCTCTCTCTACCCCCTCCATTCATATGATCAAGATTTGTCATTATGTGTAGTCAATAATATATTAATGTCTAATATAATAATACTTATAATGGAGATTATTATTATTATTATTATTACTATTATTATTATATATTTGAATAATAATAATCAATATTATTGATTATTATACCAATAATAATATTTAAATAAATAACATACTAAAAAAATAGTTTACATTATAGGCCAACAAAATTAGCAACTATGTGCCTTACATTTTACATTTTACATTTTACATAACACTATATTACATTTTGCATTACATTTTATATTTTATATTATACTTTTTTATTGTGAAATGAGTTATGGTTTTTGGGCATGTGGTATTGATAAGCTATAATATTGACCCATATTTTAATCTTATTTTATTGTAAGCATTATAGTTTTATGTGATTATTAATTAAATTTAAATATGGTTACAAAAATATTATTAGTCCCTACAAAGCAAGACTTTAGCAATTGATTTGTTTGTTGATCACTATTAGTTTAGCATTGACCAATGCAAGCTATAATGTTTAATTTTGAAAAATAAATATTTATTTTTCAATATTATTAAAAAAACTATTTTTCAAACATTTGATTGACCATAACTTGAAGGCCGTATTGCATCCTTTGCACAATATAATGTCATGTGAATAACTACCTTACATATTTTATGGTATAATTTATGGATATGATTGCAATATCCAGGCACAATTTTAGATATTTGTGTAATGATTCTTTATTCTTAAGATTTGTAGGAAAACGAACCAAAAATAAAATCCTTGAATTACTAGTTCCCACCAAAGAAAGGCCATAGAATAATTTTCCTATGGTAACTATTAATTTAGCATTGACTAAGTTGTTGTGCAAAGAAAAATCACAATATGACAATTAAATTTTATTATTTTTATTATTTTAACTTTTTATTATTAATTGAGCCAACACTTAAATGTCTATGATATAACAAATTGAATTTCATTATTTTTATTACTTTTAACCTTTTATTATTAATTGACCCAACATTTAAACGTATATACTCACACTATAACTCTCTCTCATTTTAATCTCTATATTGTTGTTAACTTTTTATTAATTTTTAATTGAACTGACATATATACCTTAAATCTCTTCAATATTTCAAATTATGAAAATACACTTTAAAAAAATAAAAATAAAAATTGTAAAGATGATACATCTAAGAGAAAGAAATTTCGTGAAGTTGATCTATTGTTGTAACAATTCAAAATCATGTTCATCAAGTCTAGAAGACATGTGTAACATGCTAAACACGAAACTATATATATATATATATATATATATATATATATATATATATATATATATATATAAACAAAAAACAAAAAAAAAATAGCATTACATTGTTGAAAATACCGAGGAACTATGCTTTAACGGCGGTTTAATAGCTAACCACGGTGTACAACCATTCCTTCACCATTTAAAACTCCTCCTCGCTAGCATGCACTCGACAGTGTTTCCCCATTAAAACAGAGAGAACCTCGAGGTCCTTCTGCTAACACTACAGTCCTGCAATTAAGGATGATGAGACTAGCTAGAAATATCTCGACTCCTACGCATGGCTTAACCTACACTGTCAGATTAGATGAGATCCACAACCTCCATGGTTTGGGGTTTATCCAGCTGAATAATGCACAAACCAGGCAGGGTTTGGGTCATTTGGACATGTGGTAGTGTTGCAACTCAGCTCTGCGACAGAGGCTGACTAGACGGCTGTATGGACAGTCTCTCTCCGCCATGACTATCACTTCGATCTTACAGGTATCTCCCAGAGGGAAATGAAGGTATTTAACTCATCTAATATCATGAATCCATTTATATTTATTATACATTTATATTCTCCTTACCTGCCCTCATGCAACAAGTAGAACCACCCAATGGCTGGACTCTTTGCCTCGGAAGGACGCGTTGGGTTCATGTTGCAACTAGAGGTAATGGTATTGGAGTAAAGGTGAATTCTAGGAGCTTTTACTCTTGAGCATCCCCTAATGACAGCACTTCTCTGACAGGTATACCTTGCCTCTCATCACTCGGCAAGCCTCCTAGAGGTAAATTCTTCCCTACTAAAGTTTTTCTCTGCTAGAAAATCTTCCTTCTGACTTGGGTTCCATGCTTACTCCATGGTATTCTCTTCCTGTAGGTACATTCTAGCTGCGGTATGAATTTCTATATCCGGTAAGAGGTTTTGGAAAAGAGGCTACTCTCTCACAATACTTGATGTATTCACTTTCAGGGTGGTCACTTCTCAGGTCTATCCTGGCGATTTAATTTCCAGCGACAGTCCAACGTTAATTGAGGAAATTTTTTATTTTTGGTTATACTAAAATATTAAGTTTTTCGCCGGTTGGATGATACAGTTGTCACTGAACTACAACTGCAATTACTATATGAATGATGGGTATTTGTGGAATTCTGTCATAGGCACGATGTTAGTTCTTCTGAATCGCCATTAAGTTTTTTGTGGAGGTTTTTCATATACATAATCTTATTTGATGGTTTATGAATATATTACGGTGAGCATTCTGTTTCAGATTCTGTCTGAAACATTTTTATGAAAGTTTGTGGTCAGGGTTTGTTCCCTAGAGCTTGGGTTGGTCGCTTGTAACCCTGCATTCAGCTCACGGTTGTTCAATGTTTGATTTTTATATCTAATTTATTACTATCTCTGTTCTTTCCCGCTATGGTTTAAGATTGGCAATCTTTGTATGTTAAATATGAAGCTCATCTTGGGTAATTGGATCACGGGGGTTCTTCCTAGAACTCGACCGAGAGCCATACAAACCCTCGTAGGTTATCTTTTATTTAATGTTTGAATGGAATTTCAATGGCTCTGTCATTCTTTGTATGCTTTCCTGATATGGTTAGATAGAGAAGTACTTATGAATTTCCATAAATCAATAGATTGCATACTCTGGTTCAATTATTCAGTGAGCTCTTAAATTCCAGTAAGACAATTTATATTCAGAAAATAAAAGGGATATTTGTTCTTCTATTGTAATTCATTCATTTATTTGATGCTTAAAATAGTTGATGTATTTGATTATCGTGGGTGAAAGTGAAATATTGTTGTCACTCCTTTTATGCAATGATTGTATGCAAAAGTTTGAAAGTATTGAAATGTAACTAAAAACAATATGCCTATTATTATCAAGTGACAGAGTCTCATTAATAATTAACTAACATGTTAACTTGTTCATTACGTAAAAAGAAGACAAATAATCTTTTCCTATCGATGATTATTAAACACAGAAACACTACTTATCTATTTTCCTGCTTTGATTATGAATCATGCACATGTTTCCTCTGTTTTGGAAGGTCTCACCACTCAGCCATGAATCTGGAAATTACGTCCAGAATCCCCCTCTGAGCTCTTCCAACTCTTGATAGTGAATAAAATAGTTTGGTACCTTGGGCATCAGGACTATGTCCAGTCTTAAGTCTCGTATCCTCTGGTTGTTATCACGGTTCCTTCCCACTAGCTAATTCATCTAGCTCTAGGAAAAATAACCACAACATAGTCCCTTCCACCTTTTCCCAACCCCTTCAGGGTTCTGTCATTTTCCTTCTTGAAGGAAAAGATGGGCAACTACTTGTAACTGTTTCAGGAGTTATTTAACTGATTCTTCAGTTCTTTTACAAACTGATCAAATTCTTTTAATTAATAATTAACAACATATGTTCTGGATTTTCAGCCTAATTCTTTTAACAATCTAGGTTAAAACATAATAAATTGGACAGTAATAATTAAATGTTGGTGCATCATTGGGTGTTACAGCTCCCTCCCCTTAAGAGGAGCACTGTCCTTGGTGTCCTTTTCAAGCAAATATTGTTGGATAGGCTTTCTTCATAGCTTCCTCTTCTTCCCAAGTAGCCTCATCCAGGCCAAAGTGCTTCCAATACACTTTAACTTGGGTGATGTCTCTTTTCCGCAAGATGTTTATCTCCGATCAAGGATATGACGAGGCTCTGCTAGAAACTCTCGCTCGGGTTCAACCTGCACAAATATAATCTGTTGATAGAAAAATTTTCAAAACATAAATTTATAAGTTATTGACTTTATTCTTTTATTACCTGTATATTCTCCTAGTTAACAATATGTTGAGGGTCGTACACATATTTTTTTAACAAAGGCACATGAAAAACATTGTGGACTCAGATATGGCCTGGGAGTGTTAGCTTGTATGCTACGAGTCCACTCTATTCCAAGATTTGAAATGGTCCACAGTACCGGGTTACCAATTTAGCACAACCCTTCCACTATAAGGTACTTTTCTGGGGTTTGACCTTTAGATATACATGATCTCCTAACTAAAATTCCTTGTGAGATCTCTTCTTATCTGCATAAATATTTTTCCTATCCTGGGCTGCTTTTAAATTCTTATGGACCCTTTTAACTATATCTTCCATTTTGGCTAACATATCAGGACCCAATGTTAATCTGTTATCGAGGCTATTCCAATCTATGGGTACCCTGCACTTCCTTCCATATAATACTTCAAAAGGGCTCATGCCCAGGGAGTCGTGATAATCATTGTTGTAGGCAAACTCCACCAGGTGGAGGTAGTCCTCCCACTTATGTGGTTGCTGCATAACAAACATTCTCAACATGTCCTCCAAAACCTAATTTACCCTCTCTGTTTGGCCATCCGTCTGTGGATGGTACGCCGTACTAAATTGAATCTGGGTACCCAATCCGAAGAAGAGGGTTTTCCAAAAGGTGGATGTAAATTTTACATCCCTGTCAGAGATTACTACTTAGGGTATCCGTGTAGTTGGAAGATTTCCCTCATAAATATGTCTACGATCTCCACTGTCTTATAGGTGGATTTTATGGGTATGAAATGAGCGATCTTGCTTAGCTTGTACACCACAACCATGATTGATTCATGCTTCTCCTTAATACGAGGTAACCAAGTGATAAAGTCTAGGATGATCGTCTCTCATTTCCACTCAGGAATGGGTAATGGTTGCAACAGACCAGCAGGATGTTCATGTCCCGCCTTCACCAATTGGAACTCTAAGCATTTGGATAGATATTCAGCCACATCCTTCCTTAAACATGGCCAGAAGTAACTTTTTTTTATGGTATAAAATAGTTTTTGGTATCCTGGGTGATCGGTGTAAGGCTTTCTATGGAACTCATCCAATAATAATCGCTTGACAGAATTCTAGTTAGGAATATATATTTTATTTCTGAATGTTAACAATTTGTCGAGATTAATACCATAATCAGACTATTCCCCTTTTCTTGAGCTTCCAAGGCTTGCTGCCAAAGGAAAGCATATCTTGGGTCTTTGAGGGATAATTCTCGAATGACATCCGGCAGGTTAGATTGTACTTGACTATATTTCACTTCATAAATGAAATGTACTTTTTTGTTAATGCATTTGCTACTTGGTTTTCCTTCCCTTAAGGTGTTTCATGTCAAAATCGAATTCGCTCAAGAATGCGGTCCATCTGGCCTGCCGAGCATTTAAACTAGACTAGTTAAAGAAATTTGTAAGGTTGTTATGATCAGTTAATAACATAAATTTCTTTCCTAGGAGGTAGTGTTGCCACATTCTAAGAAAGTGTACTACTGCAGTCAACTCCAGATCATATGCAGAGTATCACTTCTCATAATCCTTCAGTTTGCGCGACTCATAGGCTATGACCTTCCCTTCTTGTGTTAATACACCATCGACACCCTCCTTACCCGCATTTGTGCATACCACAAATGATTTTTCCGGATCTTCTACCTTTAGCACCAGTGCAGTAGTAATTAATTGCTTTAACTACTCAAAACTTTGCTGACATTTTGTTGTCTAGTGGAAGGCATGCCCGTTTTTTTGTAGCGAGGTCATAGAAAAAGACATTTTTGAAAAGCCTTTAATGAATCGGCGGTAATAACCCGCCAGGCCCAAAAAGGATCTAATGTCGGCAATGTTTTTCGAAATGTTCCATTCCATAATAGTTTTGATCTTTTCTGGATCCACTATTATTCCCTCAGTTGATATAACATGGCCTAGGTACTAAATTTGACTTTTGTAAAAATCGCACTTGCTATACTTTGCATGCATATGATTGTCTCGCAAAATCTGCAATATTATTCTCAAGTTCTTCACATGCTCCTCCTATTTTTTTGAATAAATTAGTATATCGTCAATAAAAATCAGTACAAATTTATCTAGAAATGGCTGAAAAATGTTGTGCATCAGGCTGATGAAAGTCGATGGAGCATTGGTAAGGCTGAAAGGCAGTACCACAAACTTGTAATGGCCGTAACGAGTTCGAAATGTGATTTTACAATTGTCTTCATCCTTTATTTTGATCTGGTGTTACCCGGACCTTAAGTCAATTTTTGAGAATATGCTAGCCCCATGCACTTGACCAAATCAATCGTCAATGAGGGGTAAAGGATACTTATTTTTGACAGTTAGTTTATTTAGATAACGATAATCAATGCATAGTCTTAAGGTTTCATCCTTCTTTCGCACAAACAACACAAGGGCTCCCCAAGGAGATACACTAGCACAAATGTACCCTTTATCCAAAAGTTCTTGAAGCTGCATTTTGAGTTCTATTAACTCAGGGATGCTCATGTGGTAAGAAGCATTCGAAACAAGAGTTACTCTAGGTATTAATTCAATGGTAAAATCAATATCATGCTTAGGTGGCAATCCAGGGATGGATTCAGGGAACACATCCATGAAATCTTGAATTACATTAATATTGTCTAGTGAAGTCATCTTGTTCGGTCATTGGTGTATCCCATTTGGATAGCATAAATTTGGTAGCCCTTCCTAATGCATCTTCCTAATTAGTTAGCAGTAATAGGGTGTAATTTAATGTTTTTCTTGATCCCTCAAATTTCCTTTATCTGCCCCGACTTTGTGAGGTAGCTTACAAATTTCTCTTTACAATCAACTAGGGACCAACACCCTTCCAACCAGTCCAACCCTATTAATACATTGTATGAACCTAAGGGGATTATATTCTGATCAACATGGATGGGTTGTCCCGAAACTGTTATAGGGCAGTTTTATGTTTTCACAGCTACCCTTCTCTTTGTTCCGGTGGCTAGATGAACTAGACAATATTTCTTAAATTTGCTACTTTGCAGCTGAAATTTCTCTACCACTTTAGGACTAGTGTAGCTTAGGATAGCACCCAAATCAAATAAAACAGAAACAAGTTGAGCAGCAATCATACCTTCACACTCGATCATGGTGGGTTGGTATTCTACTTGATGATCATCCAAACCAACATCAATTCTAGGCATACTCCTTGCTATATCTCCAACTGTGGAGGCTCCTTGCATATTTTAAAGTTGTTATGTTTGATATTTGTGTGGGCAATTCTTTTAGTAATGGGATTCCCCACATCCTCAGCATTGTACAGGTTGTTTTGAAGGTTGTTCGGAAGTAGGTTTACTAACTCCCTTTGTCTATCTATTTTCGGTGTAAGCTAGAACTTTGGACGGGTTCCTTGTAAATTTACCAAAAGTTCTTTGCTGATTATTCCTTCCATTTATGACTTTCAGTTGTCTGTTTGGGGGTAAATTTCTCATTCTCCTGCCTATTTCTCCTTTGGGCCCCTCACTTTTCTGTTTCATTTGTTGATAATAGATATAGGCTTTTTTCACTGCATCATCCATTGTTTGAGGATAATAAAATTCTAACTTCTCCTCCATAAAGTTGGGTAAACGACTAATAAACCTTTGAATTTTGGCTTTTTCCTCCTGCATGTACGGGACATATCGTAACAGGGAAGTAAATTGTTTCACATACTCATCCACGGTCAAGGTTCCCAACCTTAACTCATGGAACTCCTTTGCTTTTTCATCATAATAACATTCAGTTAAATATTTGTCCTTAAAATGTTTCTAGAATTCTTGCCACGTCACTTGTTCTTCATCAATTTTTCTCACAGCTTTAATATCTTCCCACCAAAAGGTGGCATTTCCCCTTAATTAGTAAACATCCAGCCATGCTTTAAGTTTGTCATTATATTCATAAATCTGAAGATATTTACCCATGTCGATCAGCCATGCTTCAGCTGCCTCTTCATATTCTCCTTCAAAAAGTGACGGTTTTATTTTTTTGAACTCACTTTGTAATTCCATTTCTATCTTTTTGTCTTTCTTTGGTCGGAAACATTATCTGAATGCCCCTCTTCATCCTCATTATGTCCCTCTGCTAACTCTACATTATCTTCACCATGATGGGTTGTTGGGGTCTTCTCCCTATCCTTCGTACTAGGGTATGGTCCTCATTCATTTTGTGAGTCAACATGCTTTTAAGAATCGTTTCCTGTTCCTACCTCAGTTGTTCATTGTCCATCCCCAAGTTCATCATTTTTTCACATAGTTGTTGCGTTGTTTCAAGTAGGGTAGTGTTGGCTTGTTGAGATTCTTCTCCCAACTATATCGATATATCTGGGTTGGCCTCCACATAAGGTACTTCTGGCTAGTTTGATAATCTGGGGCTCCTCTACATATCTACTCTTTGGTACTAACCTATGTCTCTGTGTTCACATTCACCCATAATCATTTGTTTGTTGCATAGATATATTTATATTATAACTTAACTAAATGTGTATTTATCTATCCCAGAAGTTTCAATGTGTGAGCCTAGGATCTGACACCATTTGTAACATGCTAAACATGAAACTATATATATATATATATATATATATATATATATATATATATATATATACATTACACTTGTAAAAAAAACCAAGGAACTGTGCTCCGATAGCAGTTTAATAACTAACCCCGGTGTATAGCCATTCCTTCACCATTTAAAACTCCTCCTCACTCGCATGCACTCGACAGTGTTTCCCCATTAAAATAGAGAGAACCCCAAGGTCCTTCCACTGACACTAGAGTCCTGCAATTAAGGATGTTGAGACTAGCTAGGAATATCTTGACTCTGGCACATGGCTTGACCTGCACTGTCGAATTGGATGAGATCCACGGCCTCCATGGTTTGGGGTTTATCCGGTTGAATAATGCACAAACTAGGCAGGGTTTGGGTCATTTGGACATGCGACGGGGTTGCAACTCGGCTCTGCAATGGAGAGCGACCAGACGGCTGTATGGACAGTCTCTCTGCCATGA
Source organism: Pinus tabuliformis (assembly GCA_031772625.1). Taxonomy (NCBI): domain Eukaryota; kingdom Viridiplantae; phylum Streptophyta; class Pinopsida; order Pinales; family Pinaceae; genus Pinus; species Pinus tabuliformis. The sequence continues at coordinate 803,889,812 of CM062819.1, read as the reverse complement.
CCATCTCTTCAGGCTTACAGGTATCTCTTGGAGGGCGATGAAGGTTTTTAGCTCATCTTATATCATGAATCCATTTATATTTATTATACATTTCTGTTCTCCTTCTCTGCCCTCATGCAACAGGTAGAACCGCCAATGGCTAGACTCTTTGCCCCGAGGGACACGTTGGGTTCATGCTACAACTAGAGGTAATGGTATTGGATTAAAGGTGAATTCTAGGAGATTTTACTCTTGAGCGTCCCCTAATGACAGCCCTGCTTTGACAGGTATACCTCACCTCTCATCGCTCAACAAGCCTCCTCTCAAGTAAATTCTTCCCTACTCAAGTATTTCTCTGATAGAATAGCTTCCTTTTGACTCAGGTTCCATGCTTACTCCATGGTATACTCTTCATGTAGGTACATTCTGGCTACGGTATGAATTTATATATCCCACAAGAGGTTTTGAAAAGAGGTTGCTCTCTCACAATACTCGTTGTCTTCACTTTCAGGTTGGTCACCTCTCAGGCCTGTCCTGGCGATTTAATTTCCGACGACAGACCTACATTAATTGAGGAACTGTATTATTTTTGGTTATATTAAAATCTTAAGTTTTTCTCCAGCTAGATGCTACGACTGTCATTGAATTGCAACTATAATTACTGTATGAATGATGGGAATTTGTGGAATTTTTTCATAGGCATGATGTTAGTTCTTCTGAACTGCCATTATGGGTTTTGCGGAGGTTTTTCATATACATAATCTTATTTGATGGTTTATGAATATATTATGGTGGGCATTCTGTTTCACAATCTGTCTGAATCATTTTTATGAAAGTTCGCGGTCAGTGTTTTTTCCCTTGAGCTTGGGTTGGCTGCTAGTAACCCTTCATTTAGCTCATGGTCGTTCAATGTTTTATCTTTATATCTAATTTATTACTATATTTGTTCTTTCCTGCTATGGTTTAAGATTGGAAATCTTTATATGTTAAAGATGAAGCTCATCTTGGGTAATTGGCTCACGGGGGTTCTTCCCAGAACTTGACCGAGAGTCATACAAACCCTCACAGGTTATCTTTTGTTTACTATTTGAATGGAATTTCAATGGCTCTCTCATTCTTTGTATGCTTTCATGATATGATTAGATATAGAAGTACTTATGAATTTCCATAAATCAATAGATTGCATACTATGGTTCAATTATTCAGTGAGCTCTTAAATTCAGTAAGGCAATTTATATTCAGAAAATAAAAGGGATATTTGTTCTTCTATTATAATTCATTCATTTATTTGATGCTTAAAATATTTGATGTATTTGATTATCGTGGGTGAAGGTAAAATATTGTTGTCACTCCTTTTATGCAATGATTGAATGCAAAAGTCTAAAAATACTAAAAGTACTAAAATGTAACTGAAGGCAATATGCCTATTATTATCAAGTGACAGAGTCTCATTAATAATTAATTAACATGTTAACTTGTTCATTACGTAAAAGGGAGACAAATAATCTTTTCCTATCGATGATTATTAAATGCAAAAACACTAATTATCTGTTTTCCTACTTTGATTGTGAATCATGCATGTGTTTCCTCCATTTTGTAAGGTCTCACCACCCAACCACGGATCTAGCAATTATCAGGACTATGTCTAGCATCAAGTCTCGTACCCTCTGGTTGTTATCACTGTTCTTTCCCACTAGCTAATTCATCCAGCTCCAGGAAAAATAACCACAACATAGGCTCTTCCACCTTTTCCCAACCCCCTAAGGGTTCTTTCAATTTCCTTCTTGAAGAAAAATATGGGCAACTACTTGTAACTGTTTCAGGGGTTACAAACTAATCAAATTATTTTAATTAATAATTAGCAACATATGTTGGCTTTTCACCCTAATTATTTTAACAATCCAAGTTAAAACATAATAAAATTAATAGTAACAAGTAAAACTTGGTAATAAGTAAATATTAATACATCATTGGGTATTATAGCATGACCATGCCCCAATCTCACTAGCTTTTCTTTTACCTATGTATATTTCATAAAATCGATTATAAATAGAAGAAAAGAGTTCATAGTTCGACATGTATGGCCTTGAGAGAGCAATTTCATCTCATACTCGTGCATTAATTCGGAATGATTTGATGTGGGGAATAATTTATCCAATTGTTCATTTAACCACCTAGAAATAATAATTATAATAATTGTTTTATTGTATTTAGGTGGAATAATTGTTCTAATTGTTCATTTAACATCTTTTTAGAAATAATAATTATAATAATTGTTTTATTGTATTTGGGTCTTAAATTTGTGATGTATTTTTAAGATTTACCCTGTGTTTTAAAAATTAAAGATAATTTAAAGAAGGGGATTGTGAATTAATCATTAAATTTTATTTTTGTGAATTAAAAAGAAATAAACGAAGCAATAAGTAAAAATTGTAGCTTTAGTAAGATAGTTTGTTTTTTTAATGGACTTGGTTTTTGTCTATATTAATATTAATTAGAGTTTAATTTTATAAAAATTAGGTTGTTTATATCTTTGAGATTTTGTTTTAGAGTTTTGATATATTGTAAATTGTAGTTATATTTTCTTGTTATGAAAATTTATGAGAATATTGTGCATAGTTGCAGCAAACACATCTTTGTTCCATAATAGTTATAATCACTTTAACTATTATATTATTATATTGCTTCGCTTTTAACATTATTTTTGTTAATAAAAAATGGTTTTCGTATTATTATATTACTTTTATCATTATTTTTATTAATAAAAAAAGGTTTTCATTGTATCAATATTTATTTTGTATATTATTATTAGTAACTTAATTTCAATATCATCGTTACATGAATCAATTTTATCCACCAATCCATTTTTCATGGTTGTTTATTGCATATCCGATACGAGGTTAGCTTACCGCCACATGAATGGGGATGTGTTCACCCTAGAATTTCATGAACTAGTAAGTGCATACATAGGATATTTTTTCCTAATATGCTTAAATTTAATATAATGGAAAATAAATACCTAGGATATTTGTTTTCTTTAATATTCATAAATTTAATATAATAGAAAATAAAGGGCAACCGGCTCTAAAATTATATGGAAACACAGTTTTTTAATTACTGATAATAAAAAAACTAAATATAAAATGGTAAAGTTCCATAAAGAATTATTAATAACCATAAATGTATTTACCTTTGGGACTAAACAAATAAGATAACATATAGAATTTTCTCAAAATAAGGGTAATTTTTATAAATCCATCAATGATGTATTTTGAAACTCTTCAACTGAGTGATCCTTACCCATGCAAGGTATATGGAGTTAGGCGATAAATCTTGATATCCCCTTTTTTGAACCCAAGATACACACCAGATATATAAAGATTATTTAATCAACTAGTGGGTTATAAAGAGGTAGATCTTAAGCTTGATTTAAAATTTGATACCCCTTTATATGAAGGCAAAGATCGACACAAAATATTTGGATAATGTTTAAATAAACTAGTGGATTATTTCTCTATTCATAACATTTCCAATTATAAAAAGATTATCTTCACAATCTAGAAGCCCCTTATGCATGTCAAACATTGGTTTGATACTTATTGTACAACACATACTAGAGTCATCTTGATAATATGAGATGTAATCTACATCTGACGGAGATTTTACAATGACCTGAAGAAGGTATATTACCTTATTAGAAACTATGAAGAACAATTCATGAGATGGGTAACCTTATGCATAGGCAAGGAATAGATTAAGTTAAAATAACAACAACACCTGCTACAGTTGTGAAGCTAGTCATCAAGTACTCTAAATGACTCTTGATTTGTAAACACTACGTTATCCTACATAGATATATCCAAGAAAAAATAATGTTTCTAGATAACTCTTCATTATAACATATTATAGTCATATTATCAAGGTTGAGGAAAAAAATCAACACAATAGATAAAAAGAATTTGGAGATAGAAATGAATGATAACAAAATAAGGGTAAATGTGGTCGTAAATCTTAGAACAATAGACCAAAAGAGGATAACCAGCCTTGATAAAATATGTTAAAGAGAGATACTAAGTAGAAGAATAAGAAATTGAAGAAGAACATGGTAAATGATGTGATACCTATAAAATCCCTTTGCACAATAATGACCAACCTCTTGCTAAAAATTATTATATTAGCTTAAGCTCATAGAATACGATTTATTCTTGACATCACCATGTTCCAAGGATAGGGGGAATAAATTATTAATGTGGAATCCGATTTTACTATTGCTACAAAAAAGGTCCATTCAAATGAACTTAAGGCCAACTTTTATTCCACCCACATATGTGAGTGAATTGAACTCCACTACATTTCATTTTTCATAATTACAACCATGATAACCTTATCTAAGTATACTTTGTGAAGAAAAATAATTTTCCAACAACATCGCACTCCTAGACATGCACCACTGGTTCATTGAGCCAAGGACAAGATATTCATCAATCAGTAATGCCATCTACAACATGGCATCAATTCTTTCAAAGATGAAGTAATGTGTGACATTGTTACTTAAATGTGATTTTATTTCAGGACAACCATATATATGTAAACATTATCTTGTTTACCAGTAGAAGTTGTGCAGTGTCTTTGTTTCCATGGGAAATCATCTCTACTTGATATGATTAGTAGCTTCAACCATCACAAACATATCATTATTGCTATATAGTGTAGTAATTTAATCTCTTAGACTTGGATATTTCCCTCTCTATGGTCCTACAAAATAAGAAAGGAAAATCACCATGATTATTAAGGCCTCTACAATGAATTCCTTTACACAACAAAGATAAGTAGATTTGTTGGTGTAAGAATACAAAGATAGTGCCCTTGCACTATCATGCAAAACATACAATTTATTTGGAACCAAGTGAGCCTATAGCCAATGACCCATATATAAACACTCTCTTATAGAAAATGAGGAATCAAATATTATATTCAAAATATATATAGAAGGGCCACGTTAACTGAGAGCCTCGCCTCATTGGAGCCTATTTGTGTTGGAACAAAAGAAGGATATAACATTATGATTACAAAGACTTAAGGAAACAAAATTAGGGATAGGTACCCAATCCACCAAATTGACAATCTCCTTCATCATCTCAAAAGACACCAAGTTTTTAGCAAGAGTGATTCTAAAGCAAGATATCACCGGGTGTCAATTGAAGCAATTAATGAATGCAAGACAATGTTAAAGTCCAAGTGAGGTATGTTTGAGTGGTTGGTCATGATGCACTTCAATTTAAATAATGTCTTAATGATGTTTGTGAGGATTATGTATGGTATTATGTGGTCATTTACCGATTCTGTTGTGATCATATACCTAGAGAATCCCCTTGTCTTCATAAATATAGTTTTAGAATTTCATGTTATACAAGTCATTGTATGATTGCAATGAGTTAAAAATATAATAAATATTTGGTTAATATTATTTGTGAGTGAATTTTTCCTTGATCTTGAGGTTTTTATCACTATAAAACTATTGTTATATATTGGAATTTTTGTTCAAGTAATTTTCATGGAATGGATATATGTCTAATTGTGTCTAAAGTTACCACGGTATTTTATAAGTCATAATATTATTATGAATAAATATTGTATTGGATAATTAATTGTGTTTGAGAAACATTGATGAATAATTTATAGGCTCACACCAATGTACATTCAAGTTAATTATTTTGAACTAGTTCATTTATGAGTTGGATTGTGATGTTATCCTCGTAGATGTTTGTGAAATTGTCATTGGTATCTCATATTATTGGGATTGATCTGTTATTTTCCAAAGAATATTTGATAAGTGGACATTTCCAATCGATATAATAAGGAAACCCTTATACGTAACCAATAGATCAAAAAGTAAGAAGACCATATCCTTGATTCCTACTAATTAAGCAAAGAGGTTAAATAACAATAGTAATAATATTGTGTTGTTGGCTATTAGACCCAAATAAGAGAGGCTTACAAAACTTTAGGTTGATGTTGTTGCCATTTGAATATAGAAGAAGAAGGAACTAAACCAACTTCTAACTAAATATGTAGTAATTTTTACAAAATTTAGGGGGTTCATCGCAAGAGGCCAATTGAGAATGAGATACAACTATTGTCAAATTCATACTTCCTAAAACTTATAAATGTTAACCTACCATGTGAGGAAATAAAGTAGCATATATTGGTGATGTTAGATGAATGGATGATTAGGTCTAGTGTCCCCTCTTATGGATCCTATTATGTTGGTGCCAAAGAATGATATAACTTGACTAATGCGTGTTGATTTTCATTCACTTAACAATAATATAATAAAAATTAGTATCATTTACCAAGGATCGATGACTTGTTGGATCAATTACAAGGATAAAGTACTTTCTATATTATTTGGATCTCATATTTGGGTTTTTTCAAGCAAGGACTGCATAACATAACTCTTGGAAGGCTATTGATAATGCCTTTTAGGCTTACCAAAGAACTGACCACATTCATGAGATTTATGAATCAAGTTATCAATCCCTTTATTAATCTTTTGTAGTTGTGTACATACATGTCATACTCATCTATAATGATACATGGGAGGGCAACTTATACCATTTGAAGCAATCAAGTTGAAGTTAAACATGAGGAAGTGTGACTTTGCAAGACATGTTAATTTAAACATGGGATTCATGGTTGGTTTACACAAATTGAAGATATACCCAACCAATATTCATATTATGAGATCATGGCATAGACCAAAGGTTCTCACCAAGGTGATGAGTTGTTTCAAAGCCTGTTAGTATCTTCATAAGTGCATCCCATATTTCTCATGAATTATTTCATTGTTTCATTTTTTACCAAAGTAGAAAATAACTCTCTTTGGACTAAGGCTTAAGATCAAGATATCAACATTTTGAATAAGAATATATTTGAAGCACATGTGCTAGGGTTTCCAACTTTATACGAGTTTTTCAATTTTATTTTATTTTGGTTGGCTTGACTCACAACTGATTTGACCCTTAAATCTCATGCTTTTTATAATACTTCATAACACAATGGTTGCCAAATAAGATATGCCCCATGGGTAATTGGATAAGGATATGCCATGGGAGTCATCCTCATACAAGAAGGAAAATCAAATTTCTATCATTTATAAAACTTTAATGGAGTTGTTGTGTATTATCCTATCTATGATAAGGATTTATTATTATTAGACAAATTTATGAAGCATTAGGGAGCTTACAATATAAGGATAGTGTCATCCACACCACTCATAAGCTACTGTAAGTTTTGCATACCCACACTAAGTTGCAGCAAGTGAGGCACATAAAACAAATTCCTTGTATTCAACAACTAAATCATGTTATCGAGTATAAGAATGGGGTTACCAATAAGTTTGTTGATTTAACACCAAGGCCACCTAAGTTTTTAACTTTCCTCCGAACCATTTTTGTAGCTACAAATTTTTCTATTTAAGAAATTGCAGATCAGAAATAGGTTTCACCAAATTATGGTAGCATTTTAGTAGGAATCATGGAAGCTTGAATATAATTTTCAAGATGGAATATTTTACAAAGATGAGAGGTGTGTTTTTCAATAAGTGAGTGTATAGTCATATGGTTGATAAAATCTCATACTTCAAGAGTTGGTAGACACATCGTTGCTAGGAAGACTTCACTAAGGTATTGGCCATGAATGTTAATGGATGTTTATAATTTTATTTGATCATATATATTTTGTTTCAATTCAAACTTTATAAAATAAAGATGGGGTGATACACTCCCTTGCATGCCCTAAGTTGACCTTTGAAGATAATGAGCTCCCTTGGAGGGTTTCACCTGAATAGGCATGGACATGATTATCTCTTAGTATTAGTTGGAAGCAAAAAACTTATATTTTCAACACATGTAGATACAATTTGGATTATCCATTAAAGAAATTTTGACGTTAAAATTGGGCTTCAAAACATAAAATTTTCTATCAAAATCATTTTAAAAGAACTAACAAAATTTGAGATGATGATCTCAACAATGATGATAAAGAGTTTTGGAAGGAAAGAAAAAATATATCGTTATATTTTCGACGTATCTCCTTATGGGTTTACTCAAATTTCAAGTATAGGTATCTATTGGATGTGAGATTAAATTTTTCATCCAACAAGTACCTATATTCATTTTTTCAAAAACATGTTTTCTCATGTATCTCTAATTTATCACACTATGTGTCTACTAAAAGTATGCAATGTGGATACTCATGAGATATAGAATTTATTTCCGCATCCAATATGTTCTTATACTTGAAATTTGAGTAAACACATAAGAAAAATAAGTCAAAAAAAAAATTAAAAAAAAAAAAAGATTCATTATTTCCCTTTGAAAATTCGTAACTCTTATTTGATTGTTGTAACTATTATTTTATTATTTTCCTCTTGAGGCCCATTTTAGAATTCAAATTTATCAATGTCACTCTATATTTTCATAATGAGATAGGATATTTCTAAGTTATTTTTTAAGTATTATGGGGTATGATGGATACTAAGTTCAAAAGGAGTGCAATTTTTCACCCACAAAAAATTGACAGGCAAAAGTGGTGAACAAATATTAGTTCATTCCCTATGATATTCAACAAGAATTGATGCAGATAAAAACTTAGAAACAATTACATTATTTTAAGTTTTATTTCTTCATGCCCATTCCATCCACAATAATCACATTTATACTAATAATGAGGAGTTTCTTAAACCATGAGAGAATGGTTTGTATCCTTCATTCCTAGAAAATATTAAATCTAAATCCCTTGAATATCTATACTATACCTAAAATTAATTAACTCCTCTAGCAATATACTTATTTAATTCATTTGTTATATTTCATGATATATGAAAAAAACAATATCATCCCTATGTAGCTTATTATAGAATTCCAAATCCTATTATACACAAGAAATCAATTTAAATGATGCTCCTCGATCATACTCCCAAGGAACAAAATTTCTTCATGGAATCTCGTCCATGAAGTCTTCATTGTTGTAGCCTTTAGTTGAATGTATGAAATAAATTCAGGTGTATCTATGAAATAAAATGATTTCTTCAAATATTTTCCCCATATATCCCAAGGTCTATTTTTCAAATGTATACTTTCTTTGATTCTCCATTGTATTTTAGTATTTTCATTTGGGAACTTGATTTATTCTTGAAATTGATCAAAATCTTATGCATAACTAAAGTTTTCTCATGATTTATTTCTTTAGTTTTTATCCTCAATCTAGTCATGTCTTCTTTGATCACACCTACACATGAAGTAAACATGTTAAAAAAAAAATTGTTCATTAGGATTTTGAATCCCATCCTCGGCCATCAAAATGATTTCCATGTAGATAAATAACAAGATAAATTGAAATGAAGTTATATTTTTACTCTATGTATTTCCTTCCTCTCTTCCATAAATATATCTGATTTTGTTTATATCCTATTATAAAATGTATATACTATTTTCATATCTTCTTCTATGTGATCTACCCTTACATCCAACTTGAAAATTTTCTATATATAATATTTCGCACTTGTTTCCTTCGATCTCCAATTTTGTGGTCTCCTGAACAATCGTCTAGTAATCTCTTGGCATGAATTTAGATTTCATATTACCTACCATTCTATCCTATGATGGGATTTATTGTTTACCTTTCTTTCTTCTTTCATTGTTAATGTTATCCCCCATAACGAGACATATCCTTTCAATGTTGTGATAGAAAAAATAACTTTCTTGTTATCTGTTATTTCCTCATATTCAAAATATTTATCCATGGCTACAATCAATCAATCAATTTTTATAAATTAGGACTCCCTTCATACATAGAAACTTATAACTAAGGTTTAAAACTTACCTTAATGATTTCCTTTATGATCATATCTTCTACAGTTTCCTACTCTTCTTTTACTATCATGTCTTCTTGTGGTTCTTATTCATCACTTATGTAACTTGCTTCAATTTCTCTTTTATGAGCTATCTCTATGGTTTATAAACGTTATTTCATGTTCCTCATCTCTGTCATCAATACCTTTGTTATTACTTTCTTTCTTTAACTTATTTTCATACATCTTAACTTAAGTGCCATCTTTTCAATGATCCATGGGATCAAAAATATGATTAAAAAAAAAATTCTCAAAATTCCAATGACACTTGAATCATCTCAATTCGACAACATATGTGAAAGTTATTGCGTTCTAAATTTTTTGGCAAATAATTAAAAATTCAACTTGCAGGGTTGGTTGGATTGCCGACTGGGTAGGTCGTATAGGTGATGTGGTGCTAATATCAACAAGTTATTATGCAAGTATGGCATACATATGGTTCAATCATGTTTTAAAATGTGGAATATTTGTACAGGTACAAATGGTGCAGTTTCATTGGTGGTTGTGGTTTTAGACCAACCAATTAGGAGGCACGACGTGGCCCAATAAGACGGTGCCATGTAGCCCTCGGTTTTCATGAAAAAGGTTGTTTGGGGTCTAACTGACCCAACGAGGTTAAACCCCATGACCTCACCACAACACACCAAGTTCCTTACCGTTCTACCAATTATTTTGCTTGTTATATATACATGGCACATTTATGTTTAAATTGGAGTAGTTAATGTGTTGGCAAGAAGGGTGCGACACATGGCCCCAACCCCTGCTTATGCAGTAGTGCACATGACCAGAGAAGAAGGTAGAGGGACCGAGCAGTTAGCCTTGGCCTTGGGTCATATTTACTATGAGCAACCAACGGGCGGACCGTGGCATAAGGTAGAGGAGGTGGCCAATTAGCCCTGGACCCCAATCCCATAACAAGTACCATGACCAACGACAGAGGTCTCATGATGGAGGGCTAACTAATGGCACCATCTCACGGCCACATGGTGAACCATATCATGAGATCATAGAGTGTCAGCGAGCATGTGGCCTCTCCCCTGCACCCCTAGCTATATGGCACCATATGACCCACACCCAGGGCTTAAAAATTGTCGCTTAAGGAATAGTTGTTGGGTTTATTCACACGATAATTTGCACTGTTAGCAATGAAATCAGCATCAATCCCAAGCGAAATTGTCACTTGGTGGTTCTATCAAATGTGAATTATGTTCCCTGGTTAGTCAATTTGGTCATCTTATAGGACATATAGCATAGAAAGGAACAAGGAGGTCCTTGGTCATTTTTCAACTTCTTTGAGCCCAAGAAGAGCCTACACAAGGGTTTTTGGGTGTTATGGACACAATGGAAGAATTATTTTTGTGTTTTGAGCATTTTATGTTGAACAATTTGCAAATCCAAGTGCTTTTGTGTTGTAGACAAAGATTGTTTTTGGCTTTCTGAAGGCCATATGGAGACCTTTTCTAGCACAAAAAGAGACTAGATAGGGGTTTTCAAGCCTTTTGGACGCATCTACAACATCATTTTCTTCATTAGAGTAGCCATTTTTCAATCTATTCTCAATATGATGGTAAGAAAATACCATTTCAACACTTAATTATGAATTAGGTGAATTTGTGCTTGCTTTTTTAATCTCGGAATCAGTACGAGGACATGTTCCACATACAATGAGAGAGTCCTTTTATTTTGGCACTATCATTTCTTTGTAAAAGGGAGTCAACTTGACAGTGAGAGTTATATGAAGGAGAAACAGTGCCACTCTAGAAAGAGGTTTACTTTATGATTCAAAGACTTGTAATGTACTATTTTTGTTGCTGAGATCAATAAAGTGACCTAGCCATTGGATTAGGGCCCAAAGATGTAGCCCAGGAGGGGTGAACTCCATTATCACATGGTTTCTCTCTTCTTTATTTTTTATCATGTTGGATTACATATGATTTTGTTTAATTTTTAGGTTCATTTAAAGTTAACTATTTATAGATGAACAAGTTACGAACTAAGTTAACTTTTGAAGACCCAAAATTTTCAAAACTTGCAAAGTATCAGAGGATGATCAATTTTCACATCACTGGTACCATAGTAGGTTCTAACTAGATTGCAAGCATGTTTGAAAATTTTCATAATGCAGGGCTCCAAGAACTGGAAGAGAGGAATTCCTCTCTTCAAGTGGAGAACGTGGAACTAAGAAGATGTTAGAAGCAACAAAGGATGAGAATAATAAGTTGCGCCTGATGTTGCATAATGCCATTGAAGAGAAAACTGGGGAATTTTTAGCTATCGAAGATTCTCCCAAGACTCGAAAAGTTTGTGTTCATGGGATGTCTAATGTTTGTGCTCTTTTTCAGTTGAGGAACACAATTTAATATATGTTAAATCACAAGCGTGGTTTTCTTGAATCTTCATCTACCACTTCATCTACAAAAGAGAAGAAGGAGGAGATGGCTAAGCTTCAGGAAGAGTACTAAGATTCACAAGAAGAAAAAGAGGTAAAAGATACTTCATGTTCAATTCATTCTCTTAAAAATGATAATGTTTCTTTTCAATCATTTGAGAAACATACAAAGGGTACTAGTATGAAATTTTTGACCAAAATGGGATACAATTGTTGGGTTGTGTTATATTCTTTCCACGACTAGCCCACATAGTTAACCGGGGGGTTAGAGGGGGGGAGAACCCCCCTTTATTGCACTGATTGCGTAGTGGGGGGGTCACAGGGGGTTTGAGGGGTGCAGGTAACCCCCTCTATGGTTTTGTGCATGATTTTCACACATGGTTTTGGACGCGATGGTTTTCGGTTCATGGTTTTGGATGCGATGGTTTTTGGTCCATGGTATTGGATGCTTCGACATGTATAAATATGTATTATAACATTGAAAGGAACATAATGAAAAATCAAGCTGATAATCCCAATTTTGGTATCCAAGGGAAAATCTTTGTGTATATGTGTTTTATGTGTTATGCTCTCGCATTGTTTATTTTTTGTGTTTTAGAATTTGTATGCAAGTAATTTATGTACAGGGTTAAAACCTACATTTGGTATCATAGCTGTTTTGGCTTCAAGGGGACGCCTTTGTTGCTGAGGGGCTTAATTCGGGCTTGTGGTAGACCCTGTTCAATGGGAAATCTACGAGATTGATTCTAGTGGTGCAAGAAGATGGCGAGTTGTGGAAAGATAGAGATCGAGAAATTTAATGGTCAAAGTTTTGAGTTGTAAAAACTCAAGATGGAGGATTTGTTGGTGGATAAAGATCAGTGTATCACAGTAGATCTAGGTACTAAACCAACGGGGGTGTTCGATGAAGAATGGAAGAAGTTTGATCAAAGGCGAAGAGAAAAATACGATTGTGTGTCTCAGATTCAGTATTTCTGAATGTATCAGGGAAAGCTACGACGAAGGCTTTGTGGGACAAGTTAGGGACTTTGTACCGATATAAGTCTCTAGTGAATAAATTGTTCCTGCAGAAAAAGTTGTATAACCTGAGGATGAAAGATGGAGACTAGGTGATAGAGCATCTGAATGCATTTAATACTGTGGTAAGTCAGTTATTATCTATTTATATTAAAATTTCAGATGAAGGTAAGTGCATTAGTTTGTTTTGTTCTCTACCAGATTCGTGGGATAGTCTGGTTATTGCAATAGGTAGCAATACAACTGCCTTGCAGCTTGATGAAATAGTCTCATCCATGCAGACGGAGGAGATGAGACGGAAAAATATGGAGAGCCAGAATGGTGATGCCTTTTCTGTACAAGGACGGTCCTAGAACAGAAACAAAAGTAAGTCATCGAGTGGGAGATCTAAATCTAGATGGAGATCTAAATCTCCAGGAAAACATGTAAAGGTGGTGTGCTGGAAATGCAGAAAGGAAGGGTACTACAAAAGGGACTGTAAATCTAAAGCTCCTGATAAAGGAAAGGGATCTGATGATGCTCCTTTTGAAGAGGCATACACCACCTTAGATGAAGGTGGGGATGTGTACTTCGCTTCTTCAAGTACACATGTAGATCATGAGGCATGGTTGATTGACTCAGGTGCATCCTTTCACTTCACTCGCCATAGAGAGTGGTTCTGTGAGTATGAGAAATAAGATGGTGGTGATGTCTTCTTAGTGGATGATAGGAAGGCTATAATCTTTGGTCGTGGAAAACTAAAGTTGAAGTTGCAAGGTGGAAGGGTTAGAACACTTCTAGGTGTTCTGCATATTCCTACATTGGCCAAAAATCTAATTTCTATAAGCAAGTTGGATGATTCAGGTGTAAAAACAATGTTCGAGAAGGATACCTGCAAGATGGTTTGGGGAGCACTGGTATTAATGTGGGGAGTTAGGAGTGGAACTATGTACAAGCTACAAGGTAGCAGTGTTGTTGATGGGTGCAACAGCTCTGTGGTTCCTAAAAGTGGAGCAGAAAATCTAGTGGTATCTGGAGAGAAGACCATGCTGTGGCATCAAAGGCTTGGACATATTGGATAAAAGGGCCTTCAAATACTTCATGGTAAAGGTATGGTAGAAGGTATGAGTAATAGATCTCTGGATTTTTATTTCTGTGAAAATTGTGTATATGGGAAGCAGAATCGAGTGAGCTTCCCCTATGGTGGTAAGAGGGTGAAACATAAATTAGAACTTGTGCACAGTGATGTGTTTGGACCTGTGAAGGTTCCATCACTGGGTAAGTCTATGTAATATGTATCATTTATAGATGACTTCTCAAGGAATACATGGATATATTTCCTTAAGAAGAAATCTGAAGTCTTTGACAAGTTTAAATAATTTAAGGCTCTGGTGTAAAACCAAACAGAGAAGAAGATAAAGGTGTTGAGGACAGATAACGATGGAGAGTTTTGAAGTAAGGAATTTGAAGAATTCTGTAAGAAGTGTGGTATAGCATGGAAGAATACTACTCCATACACACCTAAGCAAAATGGAGTTGCAGAAGGAATGAACATGATGGTGATGGAAAGGGCAAGAAACATGCTCAGTGGTGTCGAGTTAGGACATGAATTCTGGGCAGAGGCGGTGGAGAAAACATGTTACCTGGTCAACAAATCACCTACATCAATGTTGGAGGATAAGACTCCACAAGAGGTTTGGACTGGTAAGAAACCCTCTCTTTCACATCTGATGGTATTTGGATGTGATGCATATGTACATGTTCCAAAGGAGAAACGAACCAAGTTGGATAGTAAATTTGAAAAGTGCATCCTTATTAGGTATAAGGATGGTTTAAAGGGTTATAAGCTTTGGAACCCAGTAACAAGGAAGGTTGTGTACAGCCGAGATGTGGTGTTTAGAGAGGTAAAAGATGTTATTAAACATGAAGTCCAACCAAAGGAAACTGAGAAGATAGAGTTTGAGCTTAAGGAGGTGTTAGCACTTGGAATTCACCTAGGCTGAGATAGACAAACTCTCAAGGCTACATCAAACCATTTCACCTCATAGCTAGCCCTACGAGGTATGAGAAGGCTCTCTCGGGTCAGATTCGATAGATCTTTCAATATGATTAGGCTGACCAATTAATAATAAAGATTTTAGGCTAGTAAATTGATAAGGGGGTTGATTTAATGATTTTTGGGGTTTTGGTGGCAATTGGTGGAAGTGCAATTCAAGGTGCGGGGATTGAGCACAGTTTTCACAGGGGGATCTAAGGGGCAAGGTAGGAATGAGTGCTGATGCCTTAATCTGAGATGGATGATCAGAGATGATAGAGGAGAAGCTAAAGAGGGCAAACACACAATTCGAATCCTCTCTAGACAGTAGAAAACATTAAAATTGAACAAACTAAAAAGCTGAGCATGTCAAAACATGAATTCAAACTTTACCACTTCATCTGTCCAATTTAGAAGCATAAGAGAGATATGAAACACATAAACAAACTTACAAGAACATGTAGAGAACACACCATCAACAATCAGATCCACAAGAATCCTCAAAGATGTCTGTAAAACCCTGGCTTTCCTTGCCTTCAATTGCAGAAATAGATGCACAATATACAATAAAGCTTCCTTACACAAGAGTCCAACCATGAAAATGAGAAGGAGAGAGCATAATATAGACCTCCTAGACCATCTAACTCCTTTCCCCACCTCTAGGGGTCGAGCTCAGCTTCCTAGGAGCAGTTTGAACTAATTCTAAACTAAGAACTAGAAAATAGGCAGCCCAACAACTTGCCTCTATTACTTAGCTAACTCATCCATGCATTAATTATTCACTATTTACATCAAAGAAGCTTCTAGAAGAGTAAAGAAAGATAAAACCTATCAAAGTGCCATGAAAATATTACATTCATCCATCATCTACAAGTAAAAATGGTCAACCATAGTCAAAACAGTGTTTTTTGACCGAAAATGGCAATTCTGGCAAATCTGGAAGTTCTGGTCGCGCCCCTGGAAGTTCTGGTCGCGCCCCTTCACAGCTGTTTTTGAGTGGGTTCCACTGGTCCAAATCAGGTGCAAGATGGCTCATTGGAAAGCGTGGCCTGTCTACTTTCCATCCCAAGTGGAATTTCTGAATTTGGTGTTGATTTGACCCCTCAAAAACCATTTCTCCCAAGGTCACTTTCTGCAACTCAAAAAGTGGGCAGAAAGTCATTTTTTAGGTGTATTTTGAGCTTTTGGAGGCTCAAAACTCAAAATCAGGCTTCTCCCAAGTATTGGTAATTTTTGTTTTTGAATTCCCTTTCCAAAAATGCCAAGTTTTCAAAATTCCGAGCAGCCCTTCAAACTGGTCTCACCCGGGGTGAGACCAGTTCTTGGGAAAAACCTGTAAATTGCACAAAAAATTCACAAATGACAAAATTTTCTCCAAATTTCTTGAAATTTGGGCTGGGAGTCCCCAATCAAGTACCATGCTGATTCAAAGAGGCTTTGGCCAAAGTTTGGAGTGGATCGGGCGTTTTCCTTCGTTTTTGTGCTTTGGCCAACCGTCCTTGGAGCACCTTTGTTCTCGCCGGTATTTTTGACATTTCTCTCAAACCATGACACCTGTGTAAAAAGTGAAAGAGGCTTTTCTTCCTTGGCATGTTGTGGACAAAAACCTCTCTCAGTTTTGCAAAATTCATCTTTGATTGCTCTGGAACATCATTTGAGTGCGACTTGTCCCGATGTGTGAAGCAAGGAATTTTGTCGAAATGGAGCGAGATGAAGGGGATAGGGGCTTCTAAATTCTTGGGGAAATTTTTGGGAGTGGGGAAGGATGTTAGGAAACAGGGGAAAGTGGAATCGCAGTGATTGAGTGAGGGGAAGGGGTCGAAAAGGGCAAAACACAGGCCAAACCTAGAAAATTGCCAGATTGTAGCTAGAAACTAGGGTTTGTGCAAAAATGAGGAATTTGGCGGATCTAAGGGATGGGAAGTGTTTGATAAGGTACTTTAAGGATAGGGGAAGGTGTATGAACATCAGGAAACAAGTTTTGCCGGTGATTTGACCATCCAAGAGAAATTGGCTTCAAAACCCTAGGAGAGGGAAATGAGCTTGCCTAGGCACAACTGAAGCATGAACAAGGTGTGAAATGACTCATTAGACACTGACATGACAATGAAAACCCTTTGAATGATGGTAAACTCAGCTGAATGATGACATGGACTGACATTTGGGAAAACCCTAGACCTAATACCTAGTGACCAAATTTTGCTTGAAGACTCATTGAAATGACAAAATTTGACTTGGAAACTCTGAGACCACTTTGTAAGAGAATATTTGATCACTGTAGGAAGGCTGGAAAGACTGACACTAACAGGAGGAAGAATCAAACTCTAAAATAGAGGAGGAATCAGAAGATGAAAAGCCACAAACTCCGGGTGTGAGAAGATCAGTTCGAGAAAGAAGCCAGCCAGAAAGCTATAGTCCATCTGCTTTCTGTTCAAATTTTGCTTTATCTATTATTGACGATGATCCCGGAACTGTGAAGGAAGTGGTAGATTCAGAGTATGGAAAACCCTGGAAAGAGGCCATGGTTGATGAAATGGAATCTTTGCACAAAAATGAGGCTTGCGATCTGGTGGAGTTGTTGGCTGGAAGGAAACGCTTTAGCAGCAAATGGGTGTTTAAGAAGAAGACAAATGCAAAAGGAAAAGTGGAGAAATACAAAGCTTGGTTGGTAGCGAAATGTTATTCCTAGGTGTCAGGAATTGATTTTGGTGATATTTTTTCTCTTGTTGCCAAGGTAACTTCTATTATATTACTTTTATCTGTTGTTGTTGCTTTTGATTTTGAGGTAGAACAGATGGATGTGAAGACAGCATTTCTTCACAGGGATTTGGAAGATGAAATATATATGAAGCAATTTGAAGGCTTTGTGGTGAAGGGTAAGAAAGAACTGGTATGAAAGTTAAAGAAGTCTTTGTATGGGTTAAAACAGTGACCAAAGATGTGGTATCAGAAATTTCATACATTTATACGGGGACTTGACTTCACCAGAAACAAAGCAGATCACTGTGTGTATTTTAAATTAATTAGTGATCGTCTTATTTATCTGGTCTTGTATGTGGATGATATGTTGCTGGTTGGAAATGACAAAGAAATTATCCATGATTTGAAGACCCAATTGTCCTCCAAATTCGACATGAAAGATCTTGGTACTACAAACTATATTTTGGGCATGGAAATTAAAAGAGATCAAGCAAAGAGGAAGCTCTAGTTAAACCAGAGGAAGTATGTCAAGACAATACTGCAGACATTTAATATGAAGGATAGTAAACCGGTGAAGGTTTCTATTCCTCTAGGTGTGAAGTTATCTACTGAACAGTGTCCCAAGACACAAGAAGAGGAAGAGGACATGTTCCATGTTCCATATGCAAGTGCAATCGATATCTTGATGTATGCAATGGTCTATAATAGACCATACATTGCACATGCAGTGGGAGTATTGAGCAGGTTTATGTCAAAACCAAGAAAGGAGCACCGGACAACAGCGAATCTAGTTTTCAGGTATTTGCGTGGCACTAGTGATTATGGTTTGTGCTACCAAGGAAGACCAGGATTGGATGGAGTGTTGGATATTCACGGCTTTGTTGATGTATGCTGGGCTAGAGATCTGGATCAGAGAAGATCTACAAGTGGGTATGTGTTTAACCTATTTGGAGGTGCAGCCAATTGGATGAGTAAGAAACAATTTGTAGTGGCACTATCAACTACAGAAGCTGAACACATGGCAGCCACTCCTGCAAGCAAGGAAGCAATTTGGTTGCGGAGATTGTGTTAAGTTGTGGGGTTAGTGCAGGGAGCTATAAGGATAGACTGTGACAGCCAAAGTGGAATTTTCTTGGAAAAGAACCCTGCATATCATTCAAAGACAAATCACATTGATGTTCAGTATCACTTTGTGAGGAATATGATAGAAGACAAAAATGTGTTGTTGATAAAGGTGGACACTTTGAACAATACTGCAGATGCATTGACAAAATATGTGAGCTTTGAGAAGTTCTTTTGGGGTAGAGAAACAATGGGCATTGCAGGCTTGGATAAATGACTAAGCTCTCTTGTGGCCCCCTCTGGAAAGAAAACAAAAAGTGGGAGAATTTTGGGTTGTGTTATATTCTTTCAACGACTAGCCCACATAGTTAATCGGGGGGTTAGAGGAGGGGTGGAGCCCCCCCTTCATTGCGCCGATTGGGTAGCAGCGGGGTCACAGGGGGATTGAGGGGTGCAGGTAACCCCCCTCTATGGGGTCCAAGGTAGCGCCACAGAAAATTTTGTTTATTGGACCCTATATTGGGCGTACCTACCTATGGTTTTGTGCATGATTTTCGCACATGGTTTTGGACGCGATGGTTTTCAGTCCATGGTTTTGGACTCGATAGTTTTCGGTCCATGGTATTGGATGCTTCGACATGTATAAATATGTATTGTAACATTTAAAGGAACATAATGAAAAATCAAGTTGGTAGTCTTGGTTTTGGGATCTAGAGGAAAATATTTGTGTATATGTGTTTCATGTGTTATGCTCTCACATTGTTTATTTTCTGTGTTTTAGAATTCATATGTAGGTAATTTATGTACAGGGTTAAAACCTACAACAATGGTAAGGCTCTTGGAATTCATAGTCCTGGTATCATTAATCCTATTGAGGTGATAACACAACCTCAAAATGAAGGGTTGGGATATGTTCAAGAAGAAGTTGGAGAATACTCCAAAACTACAAAGTCAAGAATTCTTCAAGTGTGAAATTCATGAAGAAAGAACTCCTACAAGTTGAAGAAGTATCTCATCATGATGATGACATTGAGGGAAAAACATCTCTGAAAAGAGATGAGCACTTAAAAGGAAGAACTAATTCAAGTTCTCCTCATCAATCAAATTCTCCTTGCCATACTCATCATCCAAAGGACAATCATAAAAGTTATAAACATCCTGATTATTCAAAATCCTTCTATGATTATAAACAACGTGATGATTGAAATAAAATTTTGTGGAATGTGTCCCCTTATACATTTTTTCATGCACCTAACCATTGTGTAGCCAAGTGAAAAAAATAAAAGAAAATAATTGGTTGAGAAAATGAATATGTTTATTAGAAATGAAAACATGAAGGAAGATTCTCTTCCAAATTTAAAGACATTTTTGCCAAGTAATGCTCACAAAAAATTTTGTACCCATTGCAATATAAGTGGGAATTATATCAAAAAGTGTTGTAAGTTGTATCCACATCTTCATCCAAAGAATTAAAAATAGGTCACGAAATCACGTGAGAAAGAGAAGGCAAAATAATGTGCGAGGCACAAAATAACCATCCCCGAAGCAGCTCCAGA
Organism: Pinus tabuliformis; assembly: GCA_031772625.1. Taxonomy (NCBI): domain Eukaryota; kingdom Viridiplantae; phylum Streptophyta; class Pinopsida; order Pinales; family Pinaceae; genus Pinus; species Pinus tabuliformis. The sequence goes on along the minus strand of CM062819.1, from coordinate 803,869,182 downwards.
AGAAAGCGTAATAAAAAATAAAATTCCATAATTTGGTTGGATAAGAAATGGTTGGACCATTTGTCTAGTTAAATATTACATTTATTTTTTATTCCACATGTTGGATGTCCTCACAGCTAGGTATTTTGTAAAAGTGATGCTGTGAATAAATCCCTTATATGCAACAATGTTTTATTTGGCATTTGATGTTATTCTGGCTTGTTGATGAGTCAATTTGTATGGGAATATAAGAGTCAAATTTATTACATATAATAAAAATGAATCACCTTCATGGATATTATGGTAATAATCCTAAAATTTGGGGTGAGAATTTGCATTGCATCCAACATGCCTACAAACATACCAAGAACTCATTTACACAAATATCTCCATTTTAAGCTTGTTTGGGTTATTTACCAAAGTATCCTTTGGATTACATATTTGGTAAATGTATTGCAATAGATGGACATAATGATGTAGACAAAGCCAATCATTTCATTGAACAAATGTAGCTAGTGCATCAAAGAGCACAACATCAGATTAAGCAAAGCAAAGCAAAGTACAAAGCAAGGTATGGCAAGCATCGAGTTGATCATGATTTCCAAGTGGGATACCATTAGTTGTATATTAGTAAGGAGAGACTTCAAGGTGAAGGTAAAAAACTCAAGGTAATCAAATATGTTCCTTTCAAAATTTTGGAGAAGATTGGTAACAATGCTTTCCAATTAGATTTTCCACCTTATATGAAAATTTATTTTGTTGTGAATGTGGAAAACTTGAGATTGTATGAGACTCCATTGATTAATGATCATGAAGAGAATTTTCAGATTACTTCTATTGAATATTTTTCTCCTGAATATTTAGATGAGTTCCAGGAAGACACAATTCTTAACAGGAGAATCAAGACTTCACACAGAGGCAATGTGGAGTATCTTCAAGTGGGTCTCAAAGGTACCAATCCAAGTAAAGCAAGGCGGATTGAGAATCAGGAAAGTGAGGGATTTTTACTATCACTTACTTGTTGAGTAAAAACAAACTTTTGGTGGTCCAAAAGTTTCTAGTGGGGAGGAATGATTCAGGGGATAAAAAATATACTCAAAAATCAAAGTACTCAAAATCATCTAAAACCAGTTCCAAATTATAGATATCATTGTTCATATTGAAATAATGCTTGAATCGCCTCAATCCGACACCGTATGTGAAATTTATCACATTATGAAGTTTTTGGAAAAAGTTAAAAAGTCAACTTGTAGGGTTGAATGGGCTAATTATTGGGTAGGCTTACAGGGGGGCGTGGCACTAACATCAGTAGGTGACTGTGTAGGTATGGTGTACAGATGGGCTAATCAAACGATAACACACAGCATGGTTGTACGGGGACAAGTGGCGCAGTTTCATTAGTGGTTTTGGTTGTGGATCAACCAATTAGGAGGCACCACGCGGCCCTCTATTTTCATGCAAAAGTTTGTTTAGCGTCTAACTAACTTGGTGGGGTTCGACCTCAACACATTAGACTACGTGCCTTACTATTCCACCAACTATGTTTCTTATTATATATACATGTCACATTTATAATTAAATTAGAGTGGTTATGGTGTTGGCGGGAAGGGTGGGGCACATGGCCCCAACCCCTGTTTCAGCGGTAGTGCATATGACCGGAGTGGAAGGCGGAGGGTTTGGGTGGTTAGCCCTAGCCTCAGGTCATATTTATTACCCTCAACCCATGGGCAGAACCATGGCACAAGGCATAGGGAGCAGGTGGTTAGTCGTCGACCCTAGTCCAATAACAACTACCATGACTGACCACAGAGGGCTTGGGCTAGAGGGCTGACGGGTAGCCCCATCCCATGGCCACGTGTAGAACCATATGACCAAAGCAGAGAGCATTGATGGGCATGTGGCACCTATGCCACACCCTTAATCATATGGCACCATATGACCCAGACTTAGGGCTTAAAAATCAGCGCTTAAGGCCTTATTGGTGTGTTTATTCATCTGGCAATTTGCACCATCGGTGGTGGAATCAGTTCCAATCTTGAGCATAATTTTCACTTGGAAATTTTGTAAATGGAAAATTCCATTGCTTCGTTAGTCAGTTTGGTCATTTTTCATGACAGATAACAGAGAAAAGAACAAGGAGGCCTATCTGGGCTATTTTTCAAACTTTTTGAGTCGAAGAAGAGCCTACATAGGGGATTTTGGGTGTTATGGACACAATGGAAGAATTATTTTTTTCATTTGAGCATTGTATGTTGAATAATTTGCAGATCCAAGACCTTTTGTGTTGCAAACAAAGATTGTTTTTGGCATTATAGAGGCCATATGGAGACCTTTTTTAGCATGGAAAGAGCCTAGATAAGGGATTTCAAGCCTTCCGGACGCATATGTAGCATATGTTTCTTCATTAGAGAAACAATATTTTTAGTCTATTCTTAATATGTTTGTGGAAAAATACCATTTCAACACTTAATTATGAAGCAAATTAATTTGTGCTTTATTTTTTATCTCAAAATGAGTACGAGGACCTGTTGCCACATTCAGTGAGAGAGTCCTTTTATTTTGGCGCAATCATTTCTTTGTAAAAGGGAGTTAACTTATGAGTGAGAGTTGTCTGAAGGAGAACATTTCTTTGAAGGAGAAACAATGCCACGCCAGAAGGAGGTTTACTCTATATGTCAAATATTTGTAATGTGTTCTTTTTGTTGTTGAGATCAATAAATCAGTGTAACCATTAGAGTAAGGCCTGGAAACATAGCCCAAGAGGGGTGAACCCCATTCACACATGGTTTTTCTCTTCATATTTTTTTAACATGTTGGATTACATATGATTTTGTTTCATCTTTACATTCTTTTAAAGTTAACTATTCACATCTGAACAAGCTAACAACTAAGTTAACTTTTGAAGACCCAAAATTTTCAAAAATTCCAAAGTGTCAGAGGACGATCAATTTTCAAGTCACTGGTATTAGAGAAGGTTCTAACTAGATTGTAAGCATGGGCGAAATTTTGAAGACTGCAAGGCTTCTAGAACTAGAAGAGAGAAATTCTTATCTTCAAGTGGAGAAAATGGAACTAAGAAGATTGCTAGAAGCAACAGAGGATGAGAAGAAGAAGTTGTGCCTGATGTTACGGAATGTCATTGAAGAGAAAACTAGGGAATGTTCAGCTATCAAAGTTTGTTATGAAACCAGCTCAAGAAAAGATAGATCAACAACTTAGAATTCAGCCTCTTCGAGGGGGAAACCTCCTTTACATTACATAAATGAACAATTCTTGGATGATACAGATGAAAAGACCTCTTTCTATCTATAGGAGTCTAAGGGGTCATAACATAATCAGCGCCAACATAACAATAATAATGTAAGGGCACAATAATAACAATAGTGGGCTTCTATGGGGCACAATAGTAACATTATGGGCACTACATGGGTACATCAATATAATAAGTGGGTTGTACTAATAACAATAAGGGGTTACACTAGTAGTATAGGGGCCTAACATGCCCCTTTCCTTCAAAAAGCGTTGTCCTCAATGCTTAAGTAGTTCTTGATGCTTCTGTATAAAATTCTTATCCTCCCATGTGGAATCTTCAACAGGTAAGCTCTTCCACTTGATGAGATACTCTGAAATTGATTGATTTCGTAGCTGTCAGGTTCTTGTTTCGATGATTGTTGTAGGTTCCAATATGATTTTTCCTTCCTCTTCAATTTCTGGCAATATTGTTTGAATTGGGATCTTTTGCAACTTTTGAATAAGTGGCCATACTTCTTCATCCTTCTTCCATTCATCCCTTGCTTCGTTTATCGGATTTTGTTGGATAATAGAAATAGCACAAAACAATGCTTCCACATCCTCATCCTTGAAGAGTCTTCCCATTTGGTAAGGTCGCCATTTTTTAAGTGCATGTAGTATTGCCAACATTTCCTTCTCATAAATAGCTTGCTTGATATGTAGCATTAAAAATACCCAATCACCTACATCAAAACATTTTTCACTACGATGTTGATCTACCTGTTGTTTCGTTTGATTTTTCACCAAAGTGGCGTTATCCTTTAAAATTTGGTGAACTTTTTGTTGATGCTCGATGTGATCTTTCACTGCTTGAACCTTTTTCTTCTTGATATGCCCTTCTATCTCTAGAGTTTGAGGAGTGGTAATTTCTTCCAATCCTTTACAAGATATGGTCGGATTCATTTCTTGATGCTCGATGTGATCTTTCACTTCTTGAACATTTTTCTTCCTGATATGTCCTTCTATCTTGATAGTTTGAGGAGTGGTAATTTTGACCAATGAATTACAAGATATGGTTGGATTCATTTCTTCTTTCTCGATGTGATCTTTCACTTCTTGCACCTTTTTCTTCTTGATATGTCCTTCTATCTTGAGAGTTTGAGGAGTGGTAATTCTTGCCAATGCTTTACAAGATATGGTTTGATTCATTTCTTCTTTCTCTGGGGTGGGGTCCTAGCGTACATCTTCTTCTTTTGATGTTTCTTGATCCTTTTCTTGATCCTCTTCATATTCTATGTAAAACAATTTATTCTCATCACACTTATGACCTTTAGTACATTTGCTATCACAATTGTAACAAAGCCCTTTTTCTCTTTTTTCTTCCAATTGTTGTGGTGTAACCCTTGTAGGTTGTGGAAGGCTAGGAGAAACAACACTTCCATGTTTATAGTTGTGACGGGTATGCTTCCTGGTTTCCATGACTTTTCTTTCCACTATGTCACAAATCCCTTTTACTCTTTCCAATTTTTTTGTTGTTGCTCTAAAGAAGGTGTTTCTCTTTGTATCCTCATAATGTGCTATCATTTCCTCCGTGAAAATTGACCACATTACAAGTTTTTTACGAGAACAAAGCCCTTCATACCATAAAATTGATCTGGTTCTAAATATGAAGATGCAATACATACCTTTTGTAACAGTGGTACACCATGTAGATCAAAATATTGCTCCATCTGAGGTATCCAATTTACCAGATCCTTGCCATCAAAACTTCCTCATCTTGCTTTTTCTTGATTTTAGGAGCCGATCTTGAAACGACTGTAACTTTGTACTTTCGGATCTTTAAGTTCTGAAATTACGACCTATAGTAGCCCTCTGTGTCCTCTTTCTAATGCCACCAGTATGATCCAAATGGA